>CM068712.1:28941087-29541087 GCA_035079005.1 Fraxinus americana | reverse complement strand
TTATTTTTTTTTTAAAAGCTAATATCATCAATTAATTCTAAAAGATGACAATAAAAGCTCAATCTTGGATCCTAGAAGAAGAAAACCGGAAGAACTAATTAATTATGCATGAATAATGGAAGAATTGAACACAAACAGAGTACTAAAAATTAATTTTCTATTCAAAAGCAAATGTAACTTACAATTCTACTGTTAAAAAGTGGTCTAATTAAGTCAAACCCAGATCATTAATTGTACATATTCAGTTTACAAATCCCATAGAAGCACACTTTAAATGTAGTTTACAAAATCGCAGTTCAAATTACACTTATTTAAGGCAGATCGTAATAATACATATTGAATCTAAGATTCAATTTACAAAATCCCGTACCAGAGTAAATGCAAATTTACAAAATCCTCGTTCAAAGAACACTAAATTAAGTCAAACCCAGATCATTAATCATCCATATTCAATCTCAGATTCAATTTTCAAAATCACAGTCATCCCAAGACATATTACACGTAAACCTATATATAAACAGGCACATTCTCTCAGTCACTGACGAACACACAAATGCTCACAACCTCAAACCTGTGTAGAATGATAGAATTCCAGAACCTTAACCTAAAGGAGCAAAAATCGTATAAGAATTTAATGAAAAGCAGCCCCAAAAATCCAGAAGCTGGAAGCACAAATTTTCTTGTAGGATACGCGTACATAATGTTCGATACGTACTTTTGCCAGTCGAGACCAAGTACAGCAGTGACGGACCGAACAGAATCTTCAGATTTGTCTACGTCTAGGAGCTACAGCTGAAGACCGCAATTATGACTATATCAGCACTTCACAAACAATTATCCAGTCAATCACAACTCGAAATTTCAATAAATGCATTTTATAACTAAATCAATAATCTCCGACACTTGCTAATGTAACAGCATGCACTTAGAATTTCAAATTAACACGGAACTCATAAAATAAATTATATCAAAAAAATTCCAGCATAAATTTACAAAAAGGAAAACAACACCTTAATCCAGCCTAGAGGAGGCGGAAGCTCAATTGCAACTACTTCGTTCTGTTTACTCTCCTCGTCGGTCTCCATTACTCAATTTCTCAAAGAACAAGTTCTAATCAGAGGTTTTTTTCTAATTTGAAGATATCCCAAGCATGGCACTGTCTGACACCGAGATGATATTAAAACAAAATTGCACATGATTAGAGCCTCTTCAATGAAAAAATAATTTTTTCAATAAAACAATTGAGAGAAAACTTCTGAATAAAATAAATGCAAAAAGAAGACAGAAAAAGCTTCTAAATGAAATAAATGTAAAAATGAGAAACGTAAAAGGAGCATTGAAAGTTATCAAACCTTATGCATGCAGAATTGGCCATAAATAGTATCTTCTTCACATGTATGATTACCCACGAGTGAAAGAGTCAATGAGAATGAACGAAATAATCATTGAAGCAAATATCTAAGGCAATTTTTCGCCTATAAAAAATCATTCTGTCTGCAGAAATTGTATCTATTGGATAACCTCGAACTAAACATTCTATGTATTTAAGTAGAAATACTCCAGAATTTGGCCTATGAAAAAGATAGGTGAGAATAAAATTTAATTAGTATGTTAAATGTATAATTATAGTAAATAGAGAATGAAATGGTATAGTAGATAGCGTATAATTTAAATACTTACCCATTATTTGCTGAAGGTTGATGCGGCATGATTTCCAACTTTATGTCTTTTTTTGTAATTTTCTTCTTTAAGGATCTGTGGGCCCTGAAGTTCGGATGTATCAGGAAGTGCGTAGTTATAGCAAATGCCGGTTTTGAATGTGCTCTAACTTGCTCCGGTGTATGATTGTTATTGCTACAATCATATACGTATGTTTTCAATTCATCAATGTTTACACAGTATAAATACCATGTATTTCCTGGATATGAACATGGAATTAATAGGTACTTGCATCTTAACCATGGACGACCATTTATTGGTAAATTGTCATTCACATAGTCTTGTAGAATAGGTAAATTTGGTCCATCGGTTAAGGTATTTGTGTCCAGATTTTGCATTTGTACTATCATCTGACGAGTACACTCGTTTTCATAGTTGAAATCCAGAATTGCATATTCTTCTGAAACGGATGTAGGATTGTTGTTTATGAACTGCCTTAACAAGTTGAACTCCAAATCAAGAATCTAATAAAAAAAAATAGATGTAAATAATGTGCATTAAATATAAAATTAAATTTATTATAGTAAATCAGTTTACTTACATCAGTAGTTATAGGTTGTGTTATATCCATCATAGCTTCTATTATGCTTCTTGGGTACATATTTTTAGATCCATCATCCAACAATGCGCTGTGAAAAAAATTGTAATTTAATTCGAGATGAATTAAATGAATTCAACAATGTGTAAAAGAGTGGAGTAGAATTAGAGCGGTTACCTTGGTGGATTTGCTGCAATCCAATTTGTAAGTGCTAAGTATCTGTCTGTTGAGTAGTCTTCTAAAGGATAAGTCATTAATGGTATTGAAGACTGTATGCTTTTCCCTTTTTGTATTTGTTGTATTCTCTGTTGTGTAGTGTCTTCTGTAGGTTCAAACATTGATGTATGCTGTACAACAGGACTTGTATGAATAGAAGCATCTTGATGAAGAGGATCATCATGTTGAGGATGCATTCTAGATTGTATGATTTTGTTGTAGTCTTGTTGTAATTTTTCTTGTCGTTGAAACAATTCATCTTGTCGTTGAAAAATTGTTTCGTACTGATGTTGTTGTCTATCTGATTGTTGTGCCATGGTTGTTTCTAAGTTGTTGTGTAGATGAGATATGTCTGATACAATGGATGTTCTCATGTTATCACATAAAGTAGACATATCTGATATCATTTGCTGCCTCTGTGCGTTTAGCATTTGCTCCATCTCTCCTCTTGTAAGATAGTTGGAGCTAACATGAGTGGAGGTTGAAGTATCTGAAATGGAAGTACGGTGAATAGCTGGAATGGTATGTTGCTGATGAACTTCTTCAGGGATATTGTTTAACTGTCCTGTGAGAATCCCATGAAGTATGATATGATGGTTGTCTTCCGGCATTGAAAGAGTTGTATACCAAATTGTTTGTAATTCTTCTGCCGTGGGCTGTAGTATTATGTTTGTTTGAATCTGTAAGTGTAATAAAAATAAATAAAAAATTTATTTTGATTTTTTTCATAAGTGCAGAAAGTAATTGTATATGCAAAAAGTAAGTATATGTATATAACAAAATGATAAGGAATGTAATGATTACGTAGAATACCTCATGAGTTGACAAAAAATGTTTAATTGAATTTTCTGTTAATACTCTATGCGGCTTCCATTTGTACATCCTTGGTATGTGTATTGTTCTGCTTCTAGGCTGTCCAAATTTTCGGCCAATTCGGGGAAATGCTTCATATATCCAGTACTTACATAAATGGAAATATATATTAGATATATAAAGTTATAAATCACTGAATAAAATTATATATAAAATAGGAAAAACAATATCATAAAAGAATAGTACCTGGAATGCAAGTGGATATCCATGTAATGAATATTTGGATTCGAGTTGTTCATTTTGATGCATTCTCTGTACTCTTTCTACATGTGATGCTTGTAAAGACCTTAGTAGAACAATATATGCTTGTCGACCCCATGGATATGCAAGGAATGTATGAATGTTTTCAACCATAGATAAAGTTTTTTGGTCAATATATCTTCCCGTAGGTTTTAAAACACATTCTACAAACATCACTAGACCAAGTTTGAATTTATCATCTTCGTCTTGACAAAGGCGAAATGCTTCAGATAGCATTGTCATTTTGATTCTGTTAATACCATTGAAGTACTGATTTCTAAGTCGATTGTTAGTAAGTTCACGTTCTAAAGGTATATCATGACATGGTAATCCTGTTATAAGACAAAATTCAAGCATACTGAAGCGGGCCAGTTGATCATTTAATTTAACCCAGATTTCATAATTTTTTCCACAATTCACAAGGCGTAATATAAACTCATGAACCAGTTTACCACTAAACTGTTGTTCTTCTTCATATCTATAAAAAACACCGCATATAAATGCATGAAAGTTACTACCCATTATCTCAGCCTGTTGTTCTTCATTTATCAACTCAAAAAAATTCCTGAGATACTGATGATTGGAATATTGAGTAATGCCAGCAGAATACCATTCATTTGGAGGAAGGATATATTCCAAAGACATCTGTATAAACAAATCATCAATAATTATGTTATTAATCAGGAAGAGCACTGTCAAATATTTCAGATATTTTGAAGGTTGAATTTCTTGTTGTTTTTTTTTAACACTTGAAAAATTGAATTTATGGAAGTAAAACTTATAGCAGTAGTATTCACAGCATGACACCTTTGAGGAGTTATAACAATAAGGGAAAAATGTTCGTTAATCACTAAATATCATAAAAATAAAAATAAAAAATCGGAATATATAAAATTCAAGTTGAGTAAAAAAAGGAAAAATCTTAATTCCATATGTAATATGCAAAAACTAAGATATTAGAATTAACTTTCAATAGTTAAAACAGTAATTGTAAAAATAAAAAATCCGTATTGAAGTGGATAATCAAGATGCAAGTGAATTTCAGCTACCAAACTCCTCAGATTTTGTAGAATATAAATCCAAAGCTAATTATCCAATATAATAAATTTTCATGTAATTCTTTCTTGACAGTTATTAATACAAATCCCAATATTGACCCATGCGTTTGTATTCCTGCTTTTAAAAGCCCGTCTGTAGTGTGACAATTGACAAAAGTATTTTAAAATGAATGCTATTTATATATTTCTTGACATTTTAATCATACATTCACACAAATGCCTTAAACCAATTGATTTAACAGCAACCACACAGACGCTGCCACTTACACCATGTCCCAATCCCTGTTTCAAAACCCTGTTTGAGTAGATTACTTGATTATTAAAATTAAATATTAACCAAATCTTTGTTGATCAACAAAATAACTTGAATGTATAAATATCAGTATTTCCATTCGAATCACCGTCTTATGATTAAGACTGCTCAACATTAAGAATATTTAATTTCTTTGTACTGCTCAAGATTAAGACAGGGAATCTAATGTAAAAACTGTAATAATCAATAAATGAGTAATCTTTATTGTTAGTTCAACATCTCATTTTGTCGATTTTCAACTTTCAACTGTTTTATTTTAATTTGTGCATGACTAATTAAGATTATGGTATACTTTTTTTTTTATTATTGTATAATTCAAAATATTCCATAAATAATCACTAAGTAAATTAGAAAATTAAATGAAATAAAAAATCTAATCAAATATTGTGAATAAAAATTGCGAATAAAATTACGGTAAGTTGGTTTGCTAGATAAAATTACCTTTGTTGTATCAGAAAGTTGGAATGTGAGTGTTGAATTTGAAGGAAGTTGGGATGTGAGTTTTAGAATTTGTGTATTTGGGGAAGATGAAATTATAACCGTGTGAGTATTTGGTTGAATGTGGTTGAATGTATGAGTGAAGTATTGGTGGTAGTTGTGTGTAGGTGTGTTGGTTTAATGAAGTGGTAGGTGAGAAGTATTTGGTGAGAAGTGGGTAGGTGGAAGTTGATGGTATTATTATTAATATTATTATATAATTTTTTTGTATATTGATTATAGAATTTATAATTTATTGAAAAGAATTTTGAAGGTTTGGAATATATATTTTTTAAATTAAAATTGGAAGTAAAATTAATATAATTGTTTTTTTTTTTTTAAAATTTTTTACGGGAAGTTAGAGTTTAAAATATATTAAATAATGTATATTTAGGTATTACTATAAGTATTATTATAATAGGGAGTATATTAGTAAATTGTAGTTTTAAAATCGGAAGTTTAAAAAAAAATTTGATGAAGATATTAAATAATGTATTCGAGTATATATTTTTTTTTCTCAAAAAATAAGTAATAAATGTTGTTTTAAAAAAAAAAAAAAAAACGAGTAAATCTCCCCGTGCGCGCACGGGGAGATCGAACTCTCCCCGTGCGTGCACGGGGAGAGTCCATCTCCCCGTGCGTGCACGGGGAGATCGAACTCTCCCCGTGCGTGCACGGGGAGAGTCCATCTCCCCGTGCACGCACGGGGGGAGGTTCATCTCCCGTGCGTGCACGGGAGATCAACTCCCGTGCACGCACGGGGAGTTTGGACTCTCCCGTGCGTGCACGGGGAGAGTCCATCTCCCGTGCGTGCACGGGGAGAGGTCCATCTCCCCGTGCGTGCACGGGGAGATTCGATCTCCCCGTGCACGCACGGGGAGATGGACCTCTCCCCGGGCGGGCCCGGGGAGTTCGACGCTCCCCGTCCACGCACGGGGCGAGGGACTCTCCCCGTGCGTCCCCGTGCGTGCACGGGGAGAGTCGAACTCCCCGTGCACGCACGGGCCGTGCGCGAACCGAGTTGTTTTTTTTTTTTTTAAACAAACAATTGTGTGAAAAAATATTCCGATGCTAATCGTTACCGTAAAGGGAAGGTTTAATACATTTTTGAATCTTTTTTTAGCTACATAAACTTAACATAACATGTATACTACATACTAAAATAATCATGTATGAACTTTGGCTATGTTAAAAACGACCATATATTAAACTTGGCTATTTTAAAACTATATAGCAACGTTACATGAGCCTTACGACAAAATGGCTTGTACAAAAACTAAACATATACCAACTTACAACAACATTTATTCATTGGGTCAGAAGGCGCAAAAGATACTGCCCAATGCATAGACAATCTGTTTTCTTTGCATAAAACTGATTAAAGTGATTGCCTATCGTTACAAAAACCTGCCATTCATGTTGCCAGACGATATTGACCTGATCATTTTCTTTTCTTCTTATTTATCTCGGTGATGGATTCTTGAGATCTTTTTGTTCTAACTGGAGATATATTTTTATCCTTTGAACACTGCTTTTGGTCACTATGTTCCGCATCCTCGTCACGAAGCCGATCATCTGTGGTTGAAATATTGCCATCACTGATTGATGTTACAATTTCAAATCGATATTCAGGTGGGGAATGGCGTTTCTCCGACACTTTAAGATAAAACAATACTTCCATTTCGCTTTCCAACTTCAAGATGTTGTTCAATTCTGAAACTGGTGTCTGCAAATGAAATATATATTATATCGTATAAAAAATAGGCTTAATTTTGTTGTGAAAATAATATTTGAAAATTTGAGAAACGAAAGTTTTACTTCGGGAGAATAATTCATTAATACATCAGCGTTTGTTTCCAGCAACTTTTCTGCTGCATGTCCAATGATGCTTGCGTCCAATGATCCTGTCTTGTCCTCAAGAGAAATCAAAGCATTCGCTCTGCGAGAAAAAAAGAAGACTGTAGTTAGGAAAATATATTTATTCAAATTATTATTATTAAAATTAAAACATTTAAATATAAATAGATTACCTTGGGACAGCTTTTGCCCGTTCACATTTGCAAAATCTACATTTGTGTATTTCTGCGAAATTTGCATTGGATGTTTTTTTACAATTACTACAGGACATGTACCAAAATGTCAGTTTTTTTGTGTTGATTTTCCACGTTGCACTGACCCAGTAAAATTTTTCCTGCCAATATGTAAAAGTGTATATAATTAAATCAAAAAATCCTATGAATAAAAAAAAATATATATATAAAAAATGCGTATATAGATATATAAATATTACTTCTAGATATATCCCCAACAAATCAGCTATTTTCGTAAATTTATTTGGAGGTGTAAATTTAGGCGGGTCAAACGGTTTATTTGTTATGATTTTATCCAGATGTTCTGCATTCGTTTCCACCCTGCGAAAACAAGTACATGTTCGGTTTAGTAAAATTTACAGAAATATATATTTATGGTAAAGAAAGTTAGATATAATACAATACCAATTTTTATATTCAGCAACAAGAAGTAAATCTGCGTCAATGAAGAAAGTGCTGCTGATTTTAGTAGAAAGAGTGATGCCTGATGAATTTGAATATTTAGATCGTAATTTTTATTTAACAGTGAATAAAAAAAACTAAAATATGGATGATAAGACTTACCGTTAAAGGAAGAAACTTTAAGATTTGTGGCCCATATTATAGGTTTATTTGTAATATTTTGGAGTATTTTATTACCTTCTTCATCCACGAAGGTATCCCATAAGGTTAGTACGACAGTACGGAATTTATTGTCAATTAAGACAATATCTTGTAAAAAAGTTTCTGTACCAAACCTCGTTTGAATGAGACGTTTTTGACGTATATCTATGGCTGCACCAATCACACCTATAAAATGAACGAAGTTATTTACGTACTTTTAATATATATAAATGTATATGTGCATGTGGAAGAAGAAAATATTAAATTGGAAACTTACTTATGCTCGTATTTTTGTCTAGGTGTTCCTGTAACTCATTAAATGAAGTGAGCTCATAGGTTGAGAACAAAAAATTTAAATGGATCTCATCCACTTCTTCAATTTTTGTTCTTCCAGATATAGTCCAAATTTTTTCTCCTGGCGAACTTTGGAATTCACTCTTGATATCTTTGACGGCTGCATTTGAGACAATATATGTCTTTCCCAATTTGAGCTGATCATCTAATGCAGTAATATTTGCGTCGTACATTGTAGCTATAACTTTATTTCCCTGAAAGATATAAATATATATGAATATATTTATTTTATTAATAGAAAATATTTTATTAATAATATAATATGCAGGATCATTATACTTGTAAATCCATGAAAGTAAGATTCTGATAACGACTGTTTGAATTTCGGGCTGTTTTAGGAGGTTGCTTCCCTGAAACTATAATTTTGGCTGACCAATTGTTTTCTGAAGCAGAGATTTGTGGAATGAATTTGAAAGACTGAGCCATCACTGAAATGTGGGGAAAAAAAGTTAGCAAAAAAAAAAACAAAAAAGGAAGGCAGGCAGGAAAAAAGTTAGAAAAAAAAAAACAAAAAAGGAAGGCAGGAAGAACAAGTTTTCCTGTAAAGTAATTATACCGGAAGTAGTAAATCACGTAGAGGTTGGGTCAATGTTAAGATTTTAAGTACTGTATTTTTTCTTAAGGTAAACCTGTTGAGGTAGAATATATTTATAGCAACAGAATAGTAAAATATCTATTCCATTTAGAAAATATCTACTGTGGGAATTGGAATTAATGATGAACAATTGGTGATTTGGTACAATATCTATTGGGGAAATGGAATTCGAGTAATTTCTGGAAAATATCTATTTTGGCAATGAAATTTGGATAATTTGTATCAAGGATTGTAAAATTGCATCTAAAATATCTGTTTCTGCTGTGGAAAAATCCAGATACAAGTCGATAGTCAATTTAGTTACAATTAAATAATCTGGCTGAATTAAACTATAATCAGTTGGAAACTATTTTGATGTTTGTTAGCGTTGCAACAATTTCGTTGCTTTATGAAACTATCGATTCTTGAAAAGAAGGATATCTAAGGAATGTGTATTATGCCGTATCAATTTTTTTTATTGAACCTTTCTTTATCTTGCCAAAAACTCTAGCATTGCAGGAGGCGAAGGCATTTTGAAGGCAGTCACAATAAGGAAAAATGTCTCGTACCATCTCACATATAAAAGCAGAAGGTTTGTTTTGTGTCGTGCAAATCTTTTATAGAATCAAGATGAAAGCCTATAATAAAAAAATCCATAGAATAAATTAAACAAATTTGTTCCACTGATAAAAAAGGCAATTGAGGAGGAATAATCTTTAAAATTACATAATGCGCAAAAAAAATGTGAACAAATAAATATTAAATTGCATAAAAAAAATATGGAAGGAAGGACAAAAAGTAAACTCGAAACTAATTTTGTGGTTCTCAACGTCGTAAATATTTCGACAGTTTATCAAACTATCAGTTTTTCAAAGCAAAGATATTCAAGGGATGTTTGTTATGCTTCACAACATTATTTTTTTTTTGAAGAGCTATAATTCATTTGCTTTATCTTGCCAAAAACGTTATCATTGAGAAGATGAATTCTAGTAAATTCAATCCGAGAAAGATGAATAGTAATGACAATTTGATAAAGCTTGCAAGCTGTAATGAAGAAATAAACCATCATTATATTGAATGGAAAGAGTATTAAAAAGGCGGAATCTAATATCACAAAGCAATGAACATAGGTACTATTAACATAGATCCAAAACACGATGAACATAGGTATAATAAGATGAAAGCGAGTAGAAAAAGTCGCAAAGACGAAATAGCTGTTAAATATTATGTTTAGAGATATATCAAAGGTAAACATTAAAAAAAATTGTAAAATAATTATAACTAATGTTTATTAATAATAATAAGATGAAAAAAATAGGGATATTGCAGAGAATTTTATATTTGAATGTTTAAATGTTCCCTTATTGTTCGGTGAACAAAATTTATTTTTTTCTGTAATAGTAGGCATGCGCAAAAACATATTAACTAATTCGAACATATTCATTTTTATTGGTAGGGTCATGAGCAAAAAAATACACAAAGTCTATATGGAAACACAAATAACAACCAACAAATATTTTCTGAAATAAATCAAGACAGTAAAGTTCAAATAAAACCCATTTCATTTATTATTTTACCATAAGAAATGGAGTACGTACGGTGAGGTCTTGAGCGACATTTTTGAACTCTTCCTTAGCTTTTTTTTACCCCCAAAAGCTTCCAGCTTTTATGCTTTTTACTTTCACCAGTGCCTTCTCCAGTGTATTTTTTCCCTCTTGCTCGCTCGCACCCAAGATGAAGAAGCTGTGTGCTTTTGGCATTTAATGGCATCCATGGTGCAGGCTGATTGCTTGGCCTCGGTCCTCAGGGTTGGAGAGTCTTCCCTGACTTTGCACACGGTCCACCGAACCACTATAACAGATTCGCACTTTCCACTTCGCAGGCGCTGCGTAGCTGCTCCGCCTGCCACCAACACTGTACCCGACGGGAACTGAACATCCCGGTGGATCCAGCACGGGCGGCCGCAGGTGCTCGCCAGGTGCTGGATCCGCCCCTGAGCTGAGAAAAAAAAAGATAAATCATATTAGATTATTAAATAAGTAAAAAGATTATCAGTAAAAATATACATGGAAATCTAAATTTCTTAAAACAGAGCAAAAATCTTTATGAAGCAGTTGATAGTTGATTCAATTCGATAACGAACAAGTTGAACGATAAAAAATATTCATAAAGAATGTAGGTTTACGAATGTACAAATGAAAGGATTTCTTTGTATACAATATTTTTAGTACATGTGGTATGCAAAGTATCACTGTTGAATGGTTTAAGTAAGACTTTGATAGATGTACTTGTTTTTGCTCTAGATAAGGCTACATAAAGCTGACCATGGCAAAAAATTGATTCTGGAAGATATAAACCAACAAAGTCAAGTGTTTGACCCTGTGCTTTGTTAATTGTCATTGCAAAACATGGTCTAATTGGGAATTGAGTTCTTTTAAATGGAATTGAATTTTGATCGCTCTTAAGAGGTATAAAGGGAATCCTTGGCAAAAAAACATATTTCCCACAATATTCACCAGTAGCAATTTCAGCAAGAATTATGTTTTTCTCAAATTTGCGACAAATAAGACGTGTTCCATTGCATAACCCTTCAGATGGATTAATATTGCGTAATAACATTACAGGACAGTTTACTTTAAGCTTCAATTCATGTGGTGGAATACCATTTGAGGACAAACTATTTAGAAAATCTTCTTGCAAGGGTTGTTCTGATTTGTCAATTGATTCATCAAAACTATAGTAAGTATAAAAGTCACCAGGAATAGTTTCAAGCAATATGTTGTTAATATGATCAACACATTCGTTTGTAGCTGTAAGAATAACTCGATTTGACATCAGATGTAAATTATCAGCATATGATTTTATATTTGGGAAAACATGATGTATTAGAATTTTTACGGATGTAATTTCATCTTCAAATGGTAAAATTATATTATCTGGGAGTTTAATACATTTACAAGAATGTTCAGGCTCTGTTCCATTTCCAATTCTAAGTAAGTAATCGCAAAATTCGGGATCAAATTGTGCCCTCATATTCTCAACTAATGGCAAATGTAAAAAAAAAGGCCACAGATGGGAAAATACCAATGAAGCTCTCATTATGTCTTCTTTTTTTCCTTTTTGTACAACTGGTAGAACCTGACGAAAATCCCCTCCAAAGACTATAACTTTACCGCCAAAAGGCAAATTAGAATCAGAATATCTCTAAGCATTTTATCTACGGCTTCAATGGCACAACGATTTACCATGGTTGCTTCATCCCAAATTATTAATCTAGACATTTTAAATAAAGTTCCTAAAGGAGATTGCTTACTAACAGAACAACAAATTTCACCAGTTGTGTCTAAAGGAATTTTAAATCTTGAATGAAATTGTTCTACCTCCAGGTAAGAGAGATGCAGATACTCCGGAAGACGCAGTTGCTAAAGCAATTAAATTTTTAGAACGCACGCTCGCAAGGAGTGCTTTATATAAAAAAGTTTTACCTGTTCCACCTGGACCATCGACAAAAAAAGCACCACTTGATTCCAAGTTTATTCTTTTCATAATTGTATCATAAGCAAATTGTTGTTTATCATTTAAAGTTATTGTATTAACATTGTCATTTTGAACAATCAAATTACTTGTCTCTTCTGCAATCATTCTTTTTAACCGTTCACTTTCGTCTATATTTACATTGAATGATACAATTTCAAACTCGTTAATATTTTTGCCCAATGGTTCTAAAATAGAGTTTAGATCATGTAGCCCCCGTACTTCGGCAGCATCAATGGATATATTTTCATGCACGTAATCATCAATCATGTAAGTTTTGAATTTATCCCACAATAATTTTGGATTAGTAGGATTGCAAAGCAGAAGGATTGTGGCAAACAAACGTCTTAAAGAAAATGGCATTTCATAAAGAATAGCTTCAGATAAACATTGTTCACAATGATTATCTCCACTTAATAGACCATATAAAAATGCAGCTTCTCTATAAGTTGTAGTAGTTACCCCATTTGAAGTTCGTAAGGATTGAAATGATGTTGGCCCGCGAATATGATTAAGAAGAATGCGAAGAAAATAACGTTCGCCTTCAGAAGGATTTGCTGTGACAATTCGGCCTACAACAATTTGTTTCTTTCTTAAAGTCCAAATCTTTGTATGTGTATTCCAAACAAAATGTGTAGGGAAATCTCGATATAATAATGTTCGAGCAAATTCATTAATTTCATTGATTCGAAAAATTCGATTAACATTGTTCGTCTCATATTTTCATTGTTAACAATGGTAGCTAAATCATCGTTCCCATTGTACGTTATTTGGTGTTGGTCTTCGAGATGCAACTGCAAAGAATAGACAGTAGGACAAATTTCGGCCAAATTGAAAGAAAAAATTCGCCACATAGCTTCAGGTGGAGATATCCATCCTGCGTATTGATAAGCAGAGATTTCGTCAATTTCTTTTTCTTGTTCATTTGGGTTAATTAAAAAATTAATACGATCATGTCCTTTGTATACATATTTGTACAAATATTTTACGGCTTTGATAGAAGAACATACTTCAACATTTATATGACAGTCATATTTTGCACTTAAATAAGGATTATATGGTACAACCCATTGGTTGTCTAACATCTGACCTCTAACTTTAATATAAATACCAGTATCACGACGCCTATACAATGGGTAAGAATTATGACCAAATATAGTAGTGCTACAATAATCTCGAGGATATTTATTTTTACAACCTTTATTTAGCTCCATACATACATTGGTTGGATTTAGATTTCCACAAGGACCATGCATATTATGTTTAACAATAACAGAATGCAAATGCGGGAATGTGGTTTTGTCAGGAATTTCACACGACACAATTTTATCAACATTTTCAGCACATGAAACTTTATGGTTACGGTTAAAAATTAATAATAGATGTGCATGTGGAAGGCCTCTTTTTTGAAATTCAACAACAGATATATGAGCAATAACAGGACCTAAAATATTTTTTTTGTATAAATCATCTTTTAGTTCTTCCAATTTTGCTCTAAATATGCGAACGACTAAATCCGGTCGATTTTGGACTTCGTCATTATGCCTTAGCTCTTGCTTAATCTCAGGCCAACTGGGGTTACATGTTATAGTTAAAAATATATCTGGTTTTCCATAACGTTGTACAATGGCCATTGCATCCATATATCGTCGCAACATATCTCGAGGTCCACATGTAAATGATTGAGGTAAAACAAATTTTCTTCCAATTTTGTACCCTCTTGTTTCTCCGTTTTGAACACTGTCTACAATACCTTGATAAAGTTCAGCACGTATCTGTTTTTGATTATTACGAAAATAGTCTAATCTAGTGGTTTCAATTTTAACATACATATCCACAACATATTGTTGAAATAATCTACCACTATGAAGCAATATAGACTTACCTGAACATCTGATTTGTAACTTGTATGAATAGTATTCTCGACAAGAAACCTGGGATCGATGCTTAGCTCCATTGAGTACTATATGATGAGAAGCCAAATTTAGTATAGATTTATAATATTTATATACGCATAATTAGGGAATATATACAAACAGAGATATATATATATATATATATATATATATATATATATATATATATATATATATATATATATATATAAACCTTGATCTTCTTTTTCGATAATTTCAGATGCAGACGCAATTGTGGTAGCAAAAGCTGCCAAAGTCGGCAAATTTCTACTTTGATTTGTGCATCGATCAATACCTTCATGCCAACCGGGTTCTCCATACGGAAAAAGTAAAGGGTATTGCAAAGGATCATAACAACCATAATAATAATGAACCTTATGAGAATCACCAGAATGTCCATATATAGTAATGTCACGAACGTTAGCATTGACATTTTTATCATCCTCGAGCCATACAAATAGCCTACTTGAGACGTTGTGGGTGTATTGAAGACTCTTTGATCAAGGCCTGGGTGACATCTTATATGTATTTGGTAGTTTTGTAAGTTTGTTATATCACTCAAAGATCTAAAAAATCGACAATATGGATTTATTTGGAGAATTTCAATTAAGCTCATCAAGGTAGATTCAACAAAACCATCTAAAATTTTCATACGATTTGAAAGTTCATTATTTGTATCATAAAAATATAATTGCATATAACAAGGTCTATTATTTTTAGGTATAAGTTCGTTTACATAATGATATACTTGACCTTGAACTCTAAATGTATATATACCTTTATATGATTTGAACAATTCTTTGTCATACTTTACACCAAATGAAGTAAATGCAAAATGGTTATTATATCCCCTTACCAATTTTTTAAATTCTAAACATGTTGGTTCTCAGAGCAGTAAACAAGTTAAATAATATAGGTGGTGAATCAAATAAAAAGTTTAATTTTTCCATCAGTAGCAACAAAATCCTTTACTTTCTCTATAAAATTTTTTGGCGCCACAATGTTTACAATAAGTACATATTGGTAATACATACGGAGTAATTGGGATATTCAATAGGGGCAAATCTCCTTGTAATTCAACATTGGAAACGTTGGTAGTAAAATCATTCGAAGTAGAAGATTCATAATTATTTATTGTAGATTTCTACGGGCGCACCTAAATAATTATTTATAGGTAAAATAGGATTAGCTATTCTTTTTCGATGATCCACGGATCCAGTTTGAAGCCGCTGTCGACGATCTTTATGTCTTTGATTTTCTTGTTGTCGAATGAAAGTATTATATGATTCAGCTGTAGTTTTAGGATGACGAATAGTAGGCTTTCCAGACATGGTTAAAGTATATCTGTAAAAATAATAAAAAAAAGTTCAAGTTATATCAGTAAAAAGTATAAAATGAAACGAAGTAAAATAGCAAAACAGGTAATAGAT
This sequence comes from Fraxinus americana, assembly GCA_035079005.1. Taxonomy (NCBI): domain Eukaryota; kingdom Viridiplantae; phylum Streptophyta; class Magnoliopsida; order Lamiales; family Oleaceae; genus Fraxinus; species Fraxinus americana. The sequence continues at coordinate 29,525,152 of CM068712.1, read as the reverse complement.
GTCCCATGTTTTTTTTTCATATAAAATATATATAACAGCAACACAAAGACAACAGGCAACAAGAATAAGAACATAGTGATAGGCAACTTACAACATTAAAAAGAATTTGAGCGAGAGGAAAAGAAACCGTGAATTCTTATATCTCTTCACTATCTATAAAGTATCTATAAAGGAGCATTAATAATTAAATTGGTTGGAATATGAAAACTTAAGAAGAAAAGATTTGGAAAAAATGCTGCAGGAATTACGTAATCCCTATTACGTAATCCCATATATCACGTAACTATAATCACTAATTTTCATTAAGAAAAATGAACATTGATTATAGTAATATCCCAATTAACATAGGTAAGAGAGTAATTCTACTTACTTCGATGTACGGGCATTTACACCGGAGTTTTTTTCCCGAGAAGGTAGAGCGGAGATCTTCTTCTTGGCGCGACGGACCTCAAGATGGTTAGTCTACAACTAAATCAATTACAGACCAGTAATCGAGAAAATTTTTTTTTTTTGTTAAATCTTTTCTTTCAGAGGATTTTTTTTTTGTTAAATCTTTTTCTTTTCTTTTCTTTGAGATTGAGAAAGAGGAAATTGTGTAGAAAATGTATTTGAATGCATGTATGTATAGGCAGAAAATGTAAGTCGGTAACTTTATTTTTTTTTGGATTTTGTGTAGTTTTTATTGACTAAAATAATATGTTAGTATGCAAAGGGCAGAAAATGTAAGTCGGCAACTTTATTTTTTTTTGGATTTTGTGTCTTTTTTATTGACTAATAATATAATAATATGTTAGTCGGTCATACGGCGGGAAAGTAAGTCGGCTACAAATGAAAAGTCGGTTAATAAGGCAACTTTATTTTTTTTTGGATTTTGTGTGTTTTTTATTGACTAATAATATGTTAGTCGTAATAAAATATCAACAGAAAATACGGCGGCAAGTCGGCTACAAACGAAAGTAAGTCGGTTATATAATTAATAGAGTAGGAAAAGTCGGTTAATAAGGCAACTTTATTTTTGTTTGGATTTTGTGTGTTTTTTATTGACTATAATATGTTAGTCGTAATAAAATATCAACAGAAAATACGGCGGTAAGTCGGCTACAAACGAAAGTAAGTCGGTTATATAATTAATAGAGTAGTGAAAAAAAAACACAGTCAACAATTATGTCTATCAAATTTAAAAATCACACCTCAAATATCAATTGTCAGAACCAATAATGAATATCAATTGTCAAAACCAGATAATGAATAGCAAAGAATCAGTTCAAGTGTGAAATAGAGGGTGCAAAAATGAACAGTGATTTTGTCCATCCTCTCTTTTAATGTAGTAGTGATTTGCTGACTACAAATTCAAGATCGTTGACTGGGCAAATGGAGTCTGGTACAGAAATTATTGAGAATGTATCGTCCAAGGGAGTGGCTATTGCAGTGGCATCTACTAAAAGTCAAGACCATACCCACCTTATATGATCTGGAAGAACGTCTTCTCCATGTTCCCCTATTGCTTCCTCACCTAGTTTAATTGACACAGTACAGCAACCTGTTACACTGGATGTATATTTGCCAGATCAATTGGCTGGAGAATTGTTTTTCGTGGATGCCTCGCTAGCATTCACAGCTGAGTTATCTCGAGATCCAGCAGAGACACAATAGAGCAACCTGTTACACTGAAAGTATATCAGAAGTAATTGGCAGAAGTAGCCATGGAACTTTGCTTCTTCAATTTTTCTCTATATGGTGCCTATGAAACGAAAATGATCCTATCTGACTGCCATGGAGTTCAATACAATTCCTTTGAAACGACCCTTTTGGCCATGCCCGAATGAAATGGTAGGTAATTGATATATTTTTACTTGTCGCAAAATGTTGGTACATGTTGTTCACAAAAAAGTGCAAACCGCAAGTGTGAGTCGCATTCAAGTAATGAAATGAACATTTTGAGGTCGAGTTGTCAATCGCTCGAGGAATGTACACTTTCGATTACACAATTTTAATTAATTTAATTCCAACAATAAAAAGAAACACGCACAGTAAAGATTTTAAGTTTGAAAAATAACTAAAAATTTACAAAATAAGAAAACATAAAAACTTGGAAAATTTTGGAGGAAAACATGGTTGGGATTCATGGCTTCACTTAACCATCGCCTAATTAATTTCTCTACAAGTCAATTAATAAATTACTCATTTACGAAGTTAGACCTGATTTTCCAAATTTAACTAATTACCTCTCTCGAGTGTAATTAACCATAATTGATTGGTTTAACCTATTATATCTCTATGTCGATTCAAACCAAACAACCACATTAAATATTTGTTGAAATAGTTTAATGGATCACCTAGTGTTAGGGGTATATCTCTATCACCTATACAAATCTAGGATTTTTACTATTTGGTCTAATACGTACAATCTTCTCTCGAACGATGTGCAAATTACTAAACATAATTATTTATTGATCGCATAAATGAAAATTCAAGAAATACATTAGTAGATACACATGTAAATAAGCATTTAAACATTAAAAATCAAATATTGAAATTAATCCAAGTTATGTTAAGTTTCAACCATAAATCCCCAACAATTTAGCTCATGTTATATAAATGATAACTAATAAGAATATTTATCCAATACAATACAAATAATAGAAAATAATAAAGAAAATACAAAATTAAAGATAAAATTTTTTTGATTGGATTTGCTTGAATCTTGATTTCTTCAATTCTTCTCTACCTTTTCTTTGATCTCTTTATTGTGCCCTTGCTTTTGTCCTCAAAATACCAATAAAAAAAAGAAGAAAAGAAAGAAAAAGGTAAAAAGAGAGAGAAGAAAGAAAAAAAGAAAAACCAGTCACCAAACCGAATGAATTGAGGGTGTTGGGTTTAAATTTGAAAGTCCTATTAAAAAATTGCAAGCCTAGATTTAAAGTCCTAACCAAATACCTCAACAGCCATTTCATTCCAGCCCAGTGTGGCTTACCAGGATTGGACATAAATCTACTTAGGAGACTAATAGAAAATACAAGATCAGGTCTGGTACTATTCATAGAAAACATGGCAGAACATATGGCATTAGCATAAGGGACATTTTCCATCTCTTTCAATTCTGACTCGGATTTAGGCGAATGAGTATGTGAAAAATTCATATGACTAACAAGAGGCACATTCACAATTTTACTGTCTTTCATTCCAATTTTGTTACAACTTTGTTCAAATAAACTTCTAGTGAAATAGTTAGCATATTCTTAGCCATATCCCTTGTTATAACCATCAGGAGAATCTTTCTAACATTCCCTAAATCTTTCATATCAAATTCAGATTTTAAAAGATCCTTCAATTTATTAATTTAAGATTTATTAGGTCCAGCTAATAGCATATCATCAACATAAAGCAACAAGTAGATTTCACAACCGCTCTTTATACTATTAAAATACAAGCAAGCATCAAATTCACTTCTTTTAAACCCTATCTTTAGCACGAAGGCGTCAAACCTCTTGTACCATTGTCTTGGGCTCTGTTTCAGTCATACAAAGATTTCTCTAACTTGCACACATAATCAGATTTACCTCTAGCTACAAAGCCTTGTAATTGACTCGTGAAGATGTCATCTTCCAACTCCTCATGTAAAAATGCAGTTTTTACATCGAGTTGTTCAAGTTCCCAATTGAATTGAATAACAAGAGCCAACATCAATTTGATTGTCTTGTAGTTAATCACGGGTGAAAATATCTCATTATAGTCCACACCCTCTCTTTGAGTATAACCCTTAGCCACTAACATCGCCTTAAACCTCATAGGATTATTAGGGCTCAAACCTTCTTTTAATTTGTATATCCACTTCCTGCATGGCTTTTATCCAATTTTTAGCATATTTTCCATTAATAGCTTCTTCATAATTGGCGTGTTCTATCTGATCAATGGCTTTACCTGAAACTAAGGCAAACTCAATTAAGCTTAGGGATTTATATCTAGGATTAGTCCTAATCTTCCTTCTCGCCATATCCCTAGTAAGCTAATAATCTTGATTAGGTGGTTGATCATTAAAATGTTTAACTTCAACTGGTTCAATGTTGTTTTGAAGTTCAGTCACCTCTTCAGGTTCAATTTCAGTTTAAGGTTCATGATGTGTAGGGTCATTACCATCATTCCCAAGTGTAGGTGAATCAAGCTTGGTCAGCTTCTCCTCATCGAACACTCTTCTCAGTTTCAGATTTGTTAGCTTCATCAGTTTTCTATTTTAGAGATGGCATCTCAGATTCATTAAATACTACATTTCTGCTGTTAACAATCTTAATCCCTGAACCCTTAAAACCCATAGCCTATAGCCCTTCACACCCTCAGGATACCCTAACATCACACACTTGACAGCCCTAGGCTCAAGTTTGCCTTCAGATTGATGTGTATATGCAACACATCCAAACATCCTTAAGTGACTTAGATTTGGAGGCTCCTCCATCCACAACTCATGTGGAGTCTTAAACCCTATACTGCTGGACGGTGACCTATAAGCTACAGTGCTAGCAGCTTCAGTCCAAAAACCTTTGGCAAGGCCAGAGCTAATCAACATACACCTAACCTTGTTCATTATGGTCCTGTTCATTCTCTCAGCGACCCATTCTGTTCAGGTGTGTATTTAACTGTTCTATATCTTGTTATCCCTTTATGGTTTACAGAAGTTGTCAAATTCGAAATTACAGAATTCAAGCCCATTATCAGTTCTTAATATTTTAAGTTTCTTATTTAACTGATTCTCAACGGACTTAAGCCAAATTTTGAACTTCCCAAAAGTTTCCGACTTAGCCTTCAAAGGATAAATCCAAACTTGTATTGAGTAATCATCCATTAAGGATAAGAAGTACTTACTTCCACCAAATATGAAATGCTTCTCAAGACCTCATAGATCAGCATGGATATAGTCCAATGGTCTGCTGGTTCTATGAGAGCCAGCTTCAAAGCTCACCTTATGGGACTTACCCAAAACACAGGTCTCACAAAAATCCATAGCTTCAATGTTATCTTTTCCAAGTAATTTCTGATTACCTTAAGATTTTAGCCATTTAAACCCAATGTGACACATTCTGTTATGCCAAAGTTCAGTTTTATCTTTACTAACTGTAAGAAGACTCGAATCAGGTATTGTTTCAGTTCTGCCCTCAAGATAGTACAGCTCATTCCTCTTGGGTCCTTTCATAACTATCAGAGATCCCTTAAAAATTTTCAGAACATTATTACCAGATTTAAAGGTGTATGCCTCATCTTCAAGAGTACCCAAGGAAATGAGGTTCCTCTTTAAATTAGGGACATATCTAAACTCCCCGAGTTGCCTGACAACCCCATCATACATCCTGATGGCTATGTCACCAACCCCAACCACATTCTAAGAATTATTTTCTCCCATGTTGACCTTCCTAGGTTCAATCTCTTTATAGTTATAGAACCAAGACCTTTCAGGAAACATGTGAAAGGTGAACCCTATGTCTAAGATCCAACTTTTATCAAATTCTCCCTCAGCCACATTCAGGACGTGTAAACTATCGAATTCAGAAACAACGGCAACATTACTTAGATCAGTATTGTTCAAGTCTTTCTGTTTCTTTTTCTAGTCAAAGTAGTCTTTCCTGAAATGTCCTAACTTTCCACAGTTATAACATTTCTTACCACTTTTGTCTTTAGATTTGGATGGCATTTTAGATTTTCTCCTTCTTTTTTGTTCTAGAAATTAAATTCTCTCTTTTCATGTCTTCACCTAACAAATAAGCTTTCTTTTCTCAAATTAGTTATGTTATCTCTTTTCAGTTCATGTTCTCTTGATTTCAATGTATCTACCACAATAGCCTACGAAAGAGTATCCCTACCATACTTTATAGCATTTCTAATTTCTTTATAAGATTCGGGCAATGAATTTAACAGTATTACAACTAAATCTTCATCCTCAAACTTCTTATCATTTTGAGTCAGACTTTTAACGATTATACTATAATCACTCAAATTCTCTTCTACATCCTTCCCCGGGTCCATTTTAAAACTAAATAGCTTCTCTAACAGGTATATCTTGTTAGGCAAAACTTCAGTTAAGAATAAGGCATCTAAAGCAGTCCACGAAGTTCTAGCATCTTTAGCACTATCAACTTGTCTAACAACATTATCAAATAAGTGCAAAATTATAGACTATAAGCAATTTCATTCATTTTTTCAATTTCAACAGGTTTAGCTTTTAACTCATCAGAAAAAATAAAAGGATCATCGAAAGCTTTAGCAACTCTCTGTTGGACCAAAATGGCCTCATTTTCTGTTTCCATATCGAGTAATCCCCCTTTCCATCGAATTGAGACAATTCGACCCTTGAACCCATTCCGAATTCTGTAAAAGGGTGGCTTGTACTCGTGGACATAATAGAAAATGTTTTGAAAAAATCTTTTCCAGATGATCAATACAAAGTATGAATGCAGAGTTAAAACCAATATCCAGAAATGAAACATAGCAATGAAACAATTCGATCAAAGAGCCTCAATGTGATGTGTGCAGGTGTGATTCAAACTTAAGTAATGCACATGTATATTAAACAAGTAAGCATGCATTCAAGAATATAAACCAATCACAGGAATTCAATCACCAGAATTCACAGACAATTAATCAGTTAATCATGCATGAATCAGGAAAGAATACCAAACCTAACTTAAAGATGAGTTTGGAACGATCTTACCAACTACTGTTGAAAAACAGTAACTATACCATCAACTCCTTAGTCGATCAAGCCAGTCAAAAGTCACCAAATCACCCAATTTAGCCAACGACATACACAGCAGAAAATTACAAGGAATCAGTATCGAATTAGAGAACAAGATGCCAAAAAAAGTGATGTTTTCTGTTTAAACCTCAGAAGATATATACAAATATATCATTGGACCCAATCAACAGATTCAGAAAGGACGAACACAGCCAGGCCCTACGTCGAAGGGGCTCTAATACCAGTTTATTAGGAATTAACAGAGTTCAATGGCTTAAAACCAACGTATTCAATGGCTCAAAACCAACGTACATTAACATTTGCAGAATATACAAAAACATAGGCACTGAAATCGAAACATAAAAGAGACGGAATGCTACTTCCCTTAGGTTCTTCTTCCCCTTTCAATGGCTGAAATGTTAGGCTCAGGAACAGCCTCCATACCTTGTAAATCACCTTCCACGGAGAGCTAGAGAGCCGGTTAGAACCTCTTCTCACTTGGCTTGGATCATCGATCCAAGGATCTACCAAAACAGCCAAGATTCACACCCTAAATCAAACCTAAGCCCCCGAGAAACACAACACCACTTAGTCACTATTTCAAGCCTAAGTTTACATAGGAGTTTCTTCAATCAATAGGCTAGAAGGGTCGATTTCAGGGTCCATTGGAAGAAGAGAAGAAATAACGACTCCAACCGAGAGCAAAAAGAGAGGTCATGAAGAGAGCATGAAGAGTATCTCAAAAGCCAAAGCCCAAGAGAAATATCTATTCACGAATAAGTCTCAACCGTGGATTAAATCCAAGGGCCACAAACAATTCCAAAGTAGCACACAATCCGGGTCACTACTAATGCTACCAATAAGTAAGTGCCACTTAAGCAACAATAGTAAAGAATAAGTAACACTAGAAATGTCACAAATAGCACTAGCCCAATAAGTGTTAGGAGAACTATTTAAGCCCAAAGGTTCAATTTGAGGAAATGACTGAATGCGATATTGTTTCATGGAAGTCAATGATTGATGGTTATAATCAGCACGGTTCACATGTTGAATCTCTGGAAATGTTCTCAAAGTTGCTCAAGGAATCTCAATTAAAGCCTGATAGATACACTCCAGCTAGTTTGTTGTTTGCTTGTACAAATCTCGAGGAGCTAAAATTCGAGAAGCAAATACATGCCAATATCATTAAAAGCGAATATAATACTTTTTGGTCAGTAGGGAATGCGTTGTTCTACATGTACTCAAAGGGTGGCAGTGTTAAAATAGCGAAGAAGTCATTAGAGCAATTTGGAACTTCCATTTTAAATGTTATAGCATTTACAACCTTATTAGATAACTACATCGAGCTTGGGAATTTAGATCCGCCAGACAGGTTTTTGATTTATTAAAGGATCCTAATGTAGTTTCATGGAGAGCTATGGTTGTTGACTATGTACAGAATGGCATGAACCAGTGGAGCTATTCAGTTCAATGATCAAATAAGGTCCAAATCCTAATAGTTGTACTCTATCAGCTATGTTGAGTATCAGTTCTGAAGTAATTTACAGCATATTTAAACATGAATTTCGGGTTAAAATATATACTTGAAATGATGAATTTCAAAATCTTTTGAATGGTTGAATCATCTTGCTTTAATAAATTTCAAATCTACAATTTTCTTGTACTCCAATTGTCTCAATCCCGATTATAATTGAAGGGGATTATTAGCTACAACCTAAGTGCCAATTTTTGTGATTTTTCATGCCAAAATAGTAGTTTTATGTGCCGTTCAATTTTGGTGATATTTTTCATACGAATTTTCATTTTTTTTCCTACTATCTTTTTTCTATCCATTGCTAGACAATAAAATTGGAGATTTTATGGGAGTTATGGGAGGTTATGAGAAGTTATGGATTTGAATTCCAATTCAAATCACTTCCTCCAACCCTTTTGATGTCTTGTGGGTCGAGTTACCCCACATGGATGACCCATGATCCATAGTTTCTAACATCTACCAGTCGTATTTGATTGGCTTGATCTGAACCATAAGGGACAACAAATGTCTATCTCACAAAAATTCATACGAGAAATAGATCGTACGACCAGCGAGTATATTAGAACTCACGGTACTATAAACCTGTTAGAGAAATATAATAGCTCTACTAGAAGAACATTACATCTCGCTATACCCCAAACTTATTTCCAACATTAACTTAAGTATTTCTGATCCTTCAAGTATTTATGGAACATATTTGAACCCCACATCTTATCATTGTATTCACAATTGTGTCTTATACCCTAAATGGTTCGACTCAATTGTTCAGTCGGTGAACACAAATATAAATGTTGGTCAAAATAGTCTTCATTTCCTACTTGAATCCTTCAACTTTAAATCAGCTGCTTTCCTAGACATGTCCCATCAAACCAAATCAATCATAGTTATTGGCAACATGTTACAGTAGAAACACCGAAATAAAACCTCAAAAACAGTCAAAAGTCATAAGTGTATATATGAGGTTATAGAAACCTCAAGGTCTCACACAATGAGGAAGTAGGGATCCATTCACTCATTTACCCAATATTGATCGTAAAAACACACGTGGTATAAAACATGCGCTACTGTATTTTCTCCCATTTTTAGGGCGTATGTCATATCCTTAATAAACAAATAACACCATACAGATCCTAGTTTAGGTATTCTCCGATACCTAACTTGAGTTCTCCTTATATTCATTCCTCTAGACAATCTCAAATCGAGAACTCGATCGAACTACTAAACAGGTTTAATGGATTAGCAAAATCCATTTCGATTACTTGTCACAATCTCATCTTGATATATCATCAAGGCGACAAATCATGTACACAACATGATCATTATGTCTCATCTCAGCACACTCCAAAATGTCTGAAGTGATCGGTCATGTGAATGAGTCAATCTCAACCTGTTTGATATACTTTATATGTGTATGCAAAATATTATCTCGTAATCCCAACAATAGATTACACATAAACTTAAAATTGTTCATCTATAAACACATAAAACTCAATCAAGAGTTTTCTGATACACTACCAACAAGTATATCTCTAAACATCTTTAAAGTATGATGATTACAAACCATCATTTGCGTAGATATATTGCAAAGACACTTTCTTTGCTAATGTCTCTCACAGAAATATTGTCAAGTGTTTGGTTCCATCATGATATTTTAGATCCTCAACACATGAGATAACTGCGTAATTATCATTGATCTCATATTCTCAACTAATGTCATTAGATGCCCTGTACATCTATACCAAACAATTTCTTCAACTGTCAAGATACATATACAACAAGATATGCTTCTGATACTCTATATAGCAAGATTGTATAAGTATAATAACAATTTGTGCTCGACTAACTCTCATTTTTAGTCGATATTTGCATATCTGTCCCACTCACAAGTTATTCATTCGACAACAAATAGAATAACTGACAGCAGTATTCTTTAGGTATCACAATATCCTTTCTAATGACAACATCGATACCTACTGACTAGATCCTTAGCATGACAAATATTAAGGCAAGTATACAACATAGCATACTTCTAGTTCTTAATCGCACTAGATATGGTCTTACGGATATTTCTTTGTGCACTTATGGAATCCTTGAACATATATGAAAACTCATATGGTCACCTTGACATAGGAGCATCAACAGGGTAGCAATTCCAATGTTAAAAAATATTCTAAAATCTTTATGGTATATAGCTCTTGTGACAGAGAAACAAAACTAAAATAATATTTTCAACACAAAATATACAATTTGCTAAACCCATGTCATTCGTCTAAAAAATTAAGGACAACTATTTTAAAATGGTTTCAATACACTCATTCTCATGCTTAGCTAATATATTGTCATCAACATCAAAATTAGAATTAAAACCTACCATCAGACTTTTACATAAATACAGTAAACGTCATCCACATGATAGAATTTTGTATGAGATTTAAACCATGTTAAAACTTAAGTACCAATGTCCATATGACTATATTAGCCTACAAGTGTAACTAAGAAGTTGCCATAATACTATAGAAGCATTTAACATGAAACCTGCAAATCGATTCATATAGATCTCTTCAATCAATTCTTGATTGAGAATGAAAATACAGTCTATTTGGTGTAATCTAAACTTAAACACACTATCATGGTTAGCATCAACCTGTAGAAGTGAATCTCACTAATGAGAAAAAAATTGTCTGGCTCAATATACTCATATTGAGTACAACCATTTTTTAAAAAAATGAATTTTATTTATCATAAACTTATTAGTCTTCCATTTAGTTTTTAAGAACATGAATGTTCTCAATAAAATAATGTCCAATTAAAACCTCCACCATGTCTCAAATTAGGTTCGAATTCTATACTCCATATATACTATCCATCACTTTCTTCAAATTTCTCCACTAGATTTCTGAATCAATAATCATTGAAATTAAATAGCTCTTAACTTATACTCAGAATCAAGAATAATTGAAATGAGATAGCTCTCATTTTAATAGATAGCTCACACTCGTAAACATATTACTCTCACTTGAATCAGAAGTTTAAACCAACTCTTATGTATTCAAAATTGATTCATCAATACACATCATATCAATTTCAATAATATTCTCCAAAATTTTCTCTCATATTAGGAAAAAAAAATATCAAATGTCACATCTTGTGACCCAATATCCATCCATCCATCCAAAACCTCACTTAAGTACATTTTTGGATTGTTACGTGTATCTTAGAGATGCATCCGTTCTTAAAAGACTCATGTTTCCAAACTCATTATCAAGAATTTACATAATCGATTATGAGTCTAAGACAACCTGATAAGTGTGTTTTACACGCGTAATTGTAACACAAAACAGATTGAATGTTGTTATAAAAAGCTCGAAAAGGACTTGATTAGTTGTATATTGTTTTTGTAGGACGACTCTGATGAAATGAATGAAATGTAAGCGAAAAGAGGCGAAAATGACCAAAATGCAAGTCAACGAAAGTTCAGGGACTAATTTGCAATTACTCAGAAGTTGACCCGAATGATCAATGAGCATAAATATCTATTGAAGACCTAATTGTCAATAACATGGATGACAAGAAAGGGTTAGAGAAGGAAGCAGGACCAAGGATGAACGGAAGGAAACCTTGGGGACCAAAATGAACAAGAAGGAAGTACCATTCTTCCTTGCGATCGCATGGTGTAATACCTTGCAATCGCCCAAGCTTCAACAAGGATTCCAAAAGAGGAAAAAGGTTGTGCCTTGCGATCGCAAGGGATCCTTCCTTGCGATCGCAAGGAAGGTTTTCTGCACGAGAATTTTTAATTTCCTTTTCCGAATCAAACACTTATGGAATGATATCTTAGCACACTATTTAAACTAAAACTCGTACAGAATTAGGGTTTATGCATTCTTAGGGAGAAAAAGTCGAATTTCAAGAGCAAGGAGAAGAGTTTGAGCTAGGGTTTCACATCAAGATTCAAGATTCAAGCTCTAAACTTCTATTTTTTGGTGATGTCTTCTTTCTATCTTTTTTATTGTTGCTTTAATTTCATTATGTTAGGCTAGACTTTTTATGTACTAGGTGAACGATGAACCTTGCATTGTGAACTCTTTAATTCTATTTTGCAATTTGATAATTGAACACTTTGATGGTTTTGAATGATTTATATACGCTTATTGTCTCCGTGGTTATAGTCGACGATAATTATGTGAGTTTAGGTGATTTATTTTATGCATTCGAAAGAAGGGAAATAAATTCAACAAGGTGTAAATCATCGTTTTGTTCACAGAGGATAGAAATATACTGATATGCATTACGTGAATCTTTAAATGTTTACAAAACTACATGCATCCTTATATATTGCATTTGTCATAGAAATATAGTCAAATGGTATACTAGGATAGGTTCAATTTTACTCGAAAGAGATTGTTGGATAGGTTAGAAACATTGATTCGTCAAACAATTCATTGTGTTGTCAAATTGTGAGGTAGGGTTTAAGAGTGAACTTGTTTGGTGATTCGGGGTCCTAGTGCGCTTTTCCATATATTAATTTTCTCAACTTTGCATTCGATCATTGTTTTACAATTACATCGCAATTCTAGTTTAATTTGCATGCTATTTACAACTTCATACTAAAATCATAAAAACTATCAACTTGAGTTTTATAGATTCGATTAAGGTTACAATAATAGAAATTAGATTAGATCAATCCTCGTGGGAACGATACTCGAAATTTTACAATTTTCACTTTATTACTTGTCAACGAACCGTACACTTGCGGTGATTTAAATTCGAAACATATTTTCGTGAACACAACCCATATTTGATTATCTACATGTCCAAAGCTTATATATTCTGAAGGTATTAACATTAAGAAAAAATCATTAAATGATACATTGCAGTTAACCAATACTCTTCCCAAAAGAAAATACATAAATTGGACTGTATTATCTCAAATCTCATCACATTCGATAATATTATGTTCTTTCTTCCCAATAAACCATATAATTATTGGTGATCAAGAAATAATCAATCCAATAAGAATTTCTCTTTCATTACCTAGATCATAGATCTCTCGTGAGGAGATTCACACTCTCAAACAATTCTCAAAGTCTCATCACATTCAATAATATTCTCAACTTATGAAAATTAGAGGCACAACTAAAAAGCATGAATCCATATATAAATTCAATGAAAATATGAAATTTTATCTCTTTCTTTCAAGAAATTCGAATGGATTTACTCAATGAAAGTTTAGCTCTTACAATTTTGAATGGTTTTCTCAACTTAAAACCTCAAACCATTGGACAAATATCCAGAACCATAATTAAACATTACCACTGTGAGTATGAATAGAACTACCACATATAAGTTCAAGTAATAGACCACTTTTAGAAGAACAAAAATCGAGATCAAGTCTAGTGGAGCCTTTGATACTATTTTAATATCAAATAGGAGGACGGTTTCTCCATTTTGCAACACTAAGTTGCAGTATCAGTCATATAAATCTCCACTCTATTTTCATTATTTGTGTATATCTATATATCAAGTCAAAGACTCGACGTAGACTAAAGACACTTTTTGATCTCAAATAAAGTGGGTTTTTAACTCTTAAATGGGGGATTTGGTTAAAGAGCCTAGTCAACAATAATCTTTGGTAAAATAGACCATCTCAATACTTTTTGGTTAACTAGTCTTTATTCTATTTCATTATGTGTTAAAAGTCTTAAACACCCTTCATTTGAAATGTCTAAAATATCCAATTTGAAACAAAAATTTACCAAATCCCCCAAACATAAATCCCCACTTTCGTTCTACTTTCATACACAATTTAAAACCAACAGTAAAATGATATACTGCCGTTTTAAACGACTGAATGCCGTTTTAACTAATTTTATATTTGTATCAATTTATGTTTTCTCGTATCCACATAAAAATTAATGAAAACAACTTTTAACAATATTTTGAGCGAAATTGAGAGTCTCTTATCCAAAACGGCATGATGTATTTATAAACGGTTTGGTGACATTTTAACTATCGTAGATAATTTTTCACTACATTTATAGTGAAAATGAGACCCTATAATCTAAAATGGCATGCTGCCGTTTTAAATGATTATGTGTCCTTTCAACTAATTTCGTATCAGCTTCACTTTATTTTGACTCGTATGCACATTAAAATAAAAGAGTGGAAGTTTTCGAAGTCTGATCGACTTGTTTTGCAGTGAAATCAAGGCCCTGCCACGCAGAACAACATGATGTTGTTAAAAAGGTAAATAATTTAAATTCCAATTATGAGATAAGATACTCAATAAATTAGATCGTTTAACTTGTATAAATCTTACATGATGTTCTAATATATGAACGACTCATTTTGGAGTGAAATCGAGACCATATGATCCAAAATGACATGCTGTCGTTTTAAACGATTGGGTGTCGTTTCAACTAATTCAGTATCCGCTTTACTTTATTTTCACTTGTATGCACATGAAAATGAACGAATGGAAGTTTTCATTATGTTTGGACCCGTGTATCAGCATAAAGTTCACTCGATAATAATAACACCATTTTTTTGTGAGTAAGTCAGATGTAGACTTATCTACGAAATAAAGTAAATAAAATAAGTATGGTATAGAAAACATATCATGTGCAATCGTTCAATATATATAACTTATCTATGATATTCTAAACATTGTTTTTACTAATTTCGAAGAAACATCGAGAATCCGTGACTCAAAACGGCATGTAGTCATTTTAAGCGTACGTATATCATTTTTGCTAATTTCGTGTTCGTTTCACTCCATTCTCTCTCATTTTCACATGAAAGTATAAGTACGAAATTTTTAACTAGATTTAGATGTCAATATCCACAAAAAGTTCAAACTATAGTGAGTCACATCATACTTCCGATTGGAGATTACACTACACTTGACACCAAGGAAAATGTATACAAAACATAGTATGTGCAATCGTTCAATATGTACAACTTATCTATGGTGTTCCAAACATTGTTTTTACTGGTTTCGAAGAAAAATCGAGAGCCCGTGACCTAAAATGACATGTAGTTATTTTAAACGTATGTATATCATTTTTGCTAATTTCGTATTCGTTTAACTTCATTCTCGCTCGTTTTCACATGAAAGTGTAAGAATGAAAGTTTTAACTAGAATTAGATGTCACAGTCCACACAAAGTTCAAACTATAGTGAGTCACATCATACGTCCGATTGGAAATTATACTACACTTGACCACCAAGAAAAACGTAACAAGTATGGTATACAAAACATAACACATGCAATAGTTCAATTTGTACAACTTATCTATGATGTTTAAAATATTTTTTTTTACTAGTTTCGAAGAAAAAATAGAGAACCTGTGACCCAAAACAGCATGCTGTCATTTTAAACGTATGTATATCATTTTTGCTAATTTCGTGTTCGTTTCACTTTATTCTCGTTCGTATCCACATGAAAGTGTGAGAATGAAAGTTTTAACTAAATTTCAACATCACAGTCCACACAAAGTTCAAATTATAAAGAGTCACTCTATAACGGCATCTGATCGTTTTAAACGTACCGGTGACGTTTCTATTCATTTCGTGCTCGTTTCGGTTTACTCACGTCTGTAACCACTTGAAAGTTTATGGATGAAAGTTTTAGCTACATTTCAACGTTACGGCCGACATATTTGTCCAAACTATAGTGAGTTGCTCTATAATTCGGTTGGAAACTACACTTGACAATACTGACAATAAAGAAAAATGTAAGTGGCAAGTTTGATAGTCAAAACATAGCACGTGTAGTCGTTCAATGTGTACAAGACATGTGTGATGTTTGAAACACGATTTTACTAGTTTCGGAGTGAAATTGATACCTCGTGACCCAAAACGATATCTAGTCGTTTTAAACGTATCGGTGACATTTCTATTCATTTCGTGCTCGTTTCGATTTATTCACGTCCGTAACCACTTGAATGTTTATGGATGAAAGTTTTAACTATATTTCGACGTTACGACCTACACATTTGTCCAAACTATAGCAAGTTGCTCTATAATTCGGTTGGAAATTACACTACACTTCACTTGACAATAGAGAAAAACGTAAGTAGCAGGTGTGGTATCCAATACACAGCAAGTGTAGTCGTTTAATGTGTACGAGTCATGTATGAAGTTTCAAACACAATTTTACTAGTTTCGAAGTGAAATCGATACCCCGTGACCCCAAACGGCATCCAATCATTTTAAACGGGGGGTTGTCGTTTAGGGTTTAGGTTTTAGGGTATTGAGGTTAGATTTTAGGGTATAGGGCAAAAGAGAAAACATGTAATTATTCAACACACCCTTTTAAACGACTAAGTACCGTTTTAACAAATTTTGTATTCGTTTCACTTTATATTCCCTCGTATCCACATAAGATACTCTATAAATTAGTTAATGCAATATGTTGTGACCTTGTGACCCAAAACGACATGTTGTCGTTTTAAACGCATAGATGACGTTTCTATGAATTTAGTGTTCA
This sequence comes from Fraxinus americana, assembly GCA_035079005.1. Classification (NCBI taxonomy): domain Eukaryota; kingdom Viridiplantae; phylum Streptophyta; class Magnoliopsida; order Lamiales; family Oleaceae; genus Fraxinus; species Fraxinus americana. The sequence continues at coordinate 29,508,406 of CM068712.1, read as the reverse complement.
GCTCAGCTGATTGTTGTTTTAGATACCTAAAATGTCGCATGGACGTTTTAATCGTATGATTGCCATTTTTCTAATTCAGTGTTCAATTCACATAACTTTCGTTCATTCAGCCCCCACAAGTCGAGACCTTGTGACCCAAAACGGCATGTTGTCGTTTTAAACGCATAGCGATGTTTCTACGAATTTAGTGTTCAGTTCTACTGATTCAGTTGATTGCTGTTTTGGATACCTAAAGTGGTGCATGGACGTTTTAATCGTATGACTGCCATTTTTCTAATTTAGTGTTCAATTCGCATCACTTTCGTTCATTTAGCCCTCACAAGTCGAGATATTATGACCCAAAACGACATTTGATCACTATAGTGAGTCACATCATACGTCCGACTGGAGATTATACTACACTTACACCAAGGAAAATGTATACAAAACATAGCATGTGCAATCGTTCAATATGTACAACTTATCTATGATGTTCCAAAGATTGTTTTTACTGGCTTTGAAGAAAAATCGAGAGCCCGTGACCCAAAATGGCATGTAGTCATTTTAAACGTATGTATATCATTTTCGCTAATTTCGTGTTCGTTTCACTTCATTCTCGCTCGTTTTCACATGACTAGATTTAAATGTCACAGTCCACTCAAAGTTCAAACTATAGCGAGTCACATCATACGTCCGATTGGAAATTATACTACATTTAACCACCAAGAAAAATGTAATAAGTATGGTATACACAACATAACACATGCAATCGTGCTATGTTTTGGATACCAGACTCGTACACATTGAACGACTAAACGTGCTATGTTTTGGATACCAGGCTCGAAGGGAACGCTTGTAATAAGGTATGATTTTACTAAATTAAATATTATTACTTTCTTGTATACGTTTCTTGACTTTTTTGTTAATAACGTATCAAAAAAAAAATTTCGGGGGGCGAACCCCCGTAAACCCCAACCCCTTCACCTCTACCTCTAGGCCCCCTTACTTTCATAATCTAACTCCACCCCTGATCACAGGACCTTAATTTTACTCCCAAAAAAATCAATCAAATCTTGAACCATCTGAAAGACTTATACAAGTTAAACGAGCTAATTTGTTGAGTATTTTATCCTATAATTGAAATATATGGAATTTGGGTTACTTGCCTTTGTTCGTAGTAAGTATAATGTAATTTACTCACAGAACAACGGTGTTGGTCGTTATCGCGTGAAATTTGTATAGACATTGATGCCCAAATGTAATGAAACTTGCTTTTGTTTGTGCAAACGAGTGCAAATAAAGTGAAACGGATATGAAATTAGTTGAAATGACAGCAAAACATTTAAAACGGCAGCTTGACATTTTAGGTTACGAGGTCTCGATGTCACTCTAAATATCGTGAAAACTTGTTTACGCTTATTTTTATATGGGTACGAGACAATATAAAGTGAAACGAATGCTAGATTAGTTAAAACGTCATCGAACCGTTTGTAATGACAACATGCGTTTTGGGTCACGAATTTTCAGTTTCGCTCAAAATATTGTTAAAATTTGTTTTCATTAATTTTTATGTGGATACGAGGAAACATAAATTGATACAAACATAAAATTAATTAAAACGGCATTCATTCGTTTAAAACGGCAGTATGTCATTTTACTGTTGGTTTTAAATTGTGTATGAAAGTAGAAGAATTCACTGTGATGTAATATGGGTAATTTAGGTAATCTATTAATTTTGAATTAAAATATTTATTTTAAATCATTAATTGTGGTCAAAGGCTAAAATCCCAAACTATATTATGAAATAGACCATTTGCCCCAATTACCACCTCTTAAATTCATTATCCACACAAAATAATGTCCAATATATATAGTGTTGATACGTAAACAACACTAAGAGAAATATATTCAAGTGTTATATCCTTTAACCTAACTACTTTCGAGCTAAGAGATTCAAATCGAGTGGTTGAAACACTTGAACCTTTATAAAATTGGTCTTCCACCAAAACTACTTTCACGTATTTCTATCTGATACGTTCTTCTTGGTCCATTTTCCAGTCTCATCATTATCCACATTTGTTTTAGTTCATTTAAAGCTTAAGATCCAAAATCTTTTACGAACTAGAATATTGCTACACAAACATGTCCTCGAGATTTAGCAACATCAAGTCGCATATCTTTTAACTCACACGGTGGGTAGTGTCAATAAAAGAAATTGACACTTCAATTTGTAAGTCACATTGACCTTCAAAGTTCCCATCTATTGAAATGAGACTACTTTGAACTTGCTACTAACCAACATAAATTTTGTGACCAACAAAAAAAAAATTGTTAACACTATGTTAACCATCTCAGCTTAGTCACATTTGAGAAAAAAGATCATCTATAATAGAACTTAACGATTCAAATGCTCAGTACTAGAATCTACTTTTTTCGTACTTGACAAAGTTCTTGATCTTTATTCTCTAGAGTCGGCTGACCCACATCAAGTCTTCAATTACGTATTTGATGCTATCTAAAACATTATGTTCTTCTAATTGAAAAACTTATTATGCCAAATGTTATCGCATTTAGCTTGTCACCTTTATTAAGGTCAACAACTATAGATTTCGATGCCATGATCCATCATATTTTAGAATCGTTTTATTCTCAATCAATGCCCATTTATGCACATATATCATTTTGCATAAAAGAAAATTAACGTATAAGATACTTTAACGTTAGGCATATAGTCGAAAGTTCACTATGTTCCCAATCATCGTCCACAATCCTATTATTTCACTATCATATACTTAATTTCATAATGCAAAATTCCATGAGTTATAAGCGAGAATTACATTAATTCTTCCAACTTGAGAACTTCCTCTCAGTTGGTGAATCAAATAGTTTTAAGTAAGATTTTCTCTAAGTCTTCCGATCATCGAACTATCACTCAACTGACAATCAACAGGACTAAGTAAAAATCTCACAATTCTACTGATATTAGCATTCATAACAATTCACGAATTAACAGATACCATGTAATTCAATAAGATAATTCCATAATGTACAATAAAAGTATAAACATGCACATTTATCCAATTATGACACATACCATGATATCACAAATTAATTCTTCTAGAAAAATGATTCTAATTATAATTGAAAAATAAAACTCACATCATTTAAGTTTTATTATACAGACTCTCAACAACACTTTAATGTATTTTGCAACACAATCCTGACAAATGGGACGTGATATCAGAATTATCATATTCTGCTTATCACAAAAAAGTTATCCCAAAAATATTTACGTGTCCCATTAGATCATGCTCCAAATCCATTTATTAATTTCTATAAGCACATAAATTTTCAAAAAGTTTTATAAGCTTTGCTTTCTAGCATTCCCTCTAAGAATGCTATAAGTGTGTATAGATTCGGTAATATCTGATGAAGCACAAAAATTGAAAACAAATTATAATGAATCACATAATATAATCAAAGACCCACACAACTCATGAACATATATTAAAACATGGTATTTTAAATACTGTTAAAGTATTTTTTATTTTTCAAAAAACAAAAAATGAAAGCACTTCAAAAAATAGCCCCACTAGCCAAATACCATCTAATAAATATTCTTGACTTAGAAAAAATTCAGAATTTAATCAAGTTAAAAAAATATTTTTAACTATCCAAAAATTAATTTACTTATATTGAAAAAATCAAGAATAATTCAGGGATCAATCTACAATTTTTAAAATTAAAATCGAGTTCCTCACATGCCATCACTTGCAAGACCAATCTGTAATAATTTTCTTAAATTAATAAAAAAAAAAAAATGGGCTCGTTATCGTCACCACGTCGTTCTCGAAAAAAAAATTCAATTGGTCATCACAACTAATTTCAACGTTCTGAGTTCATTCATGTAGTCAGATTTTACAAAATCAATGTTTAAGGTCACGTTTGGGACATTAACATATCAGCCCGAGAGTCAACATGGCAAAAAAATACAAAATTTTCAAATTTTCAACAAAATCTGGAGAAATCATAACTTTTTCATTTTAAGGTCAAAATTAATGATCTTTATATCATTGAAAAGGTTTTGAGAAAATCTATCCAACCATACCCATGTGATAAAGTTTCGGATTTTATCAATCCTCTTGCAAAAATATCAGATTTACATCCAAAATTTCGGGAGGCCATAACTTCTTCATTTCATGGCCAAAATTAATTATCTTTGTATCATTAAAAAGTTCTCGAGAAGATCTACCCAACCATGCCAAATGAAAAGCATGAAACATAGTGTAGAAAAATTATCATGTGAAGAAGTTTCGAATTTTACCGATCTTCATGTACATCCAAATTTCAAAATCTCATAACTTCTTTGTTTTAAATCCAAAATATAAGTTCTTTATACGGTTGAAAAGCTTATTAAAATATCTTTCTAAAGATACTAATTTTACTGCATAATTATTAACGTAAAGAAAGTACTAAAGTATATCAAAACATGTCATTAAAGACCACATAAGATTTCAAAACTTTAACCCAATTGTATCATGTAATGACATATTTAAGCATGTATTACATCATGGAATTTAACCTTATGGTTCTAATACCAATGAAGTAATTTATAGCATACTTTAACATGAATTTCGGGTTAAAATACTTACTTGAAATGACGAATTCCAAAATCTTTTGAATGGTTGAGTCACCTTGCTTTCCTAAACTCCAAATCTACAATTTTCTTACACTCCCATGGTTCCAATCCCGATCACAATGGAAGGGGATTATTACCCACAACCTAAGTGCCAATTTTTGTAAGTTTTCAAGCCAAAATAGTATTTCTAGTTGCCTTTCAATTTTTGTGATATTTTCCATACGAATTTTCACCATTTTTCTATCATCTTTTTTTCTCTCCATTGCTAGACAAAAAAAATTGGAGGTTTTATGGGAGTTATGGGAGGTTATGAGGAGTTCTGGATTTGAATTTCAATTCAAATCACTGTCTTGTGGGTTGGGTCACCCCACATGGGCAACCCATGATCTATATTTTATAAAAAGTTTAAACTTGGCTTCTTTGAATCATGGTAAACAGATTCATGCTATTGCTGTAAAGTTGGGGAAAGCATCAGCTGTTTCTGTGAGCAATGCATTGATTAATATGTATGCTAAGGCAGGTAATATAAATTATTCACGGAAGGTATTCAATGTGACATGATGGAATAGAGATGTGGTCTCTTGGACATCCATGATTCTGGCTTTAGCTCAACATGGGCTCAGAGAGAAGGTCTGACAACTGTTTGAGAACATGCTGGAGGTTGGTACTAAGCCAGACCATATAACTTATGTTGGTGTTCTGTCTGCCTGTACACGTGTAGGATTGGTGGCTACTGTAAGATTATTGATTCAAAGGGAATGAACTTACTGGATTCACACAAGGCTTACCAATTTTGTAAGAGCTTACCGGATTGACAAAGAGCTTTTTGATTTTGAAATAAAACACTGAACTTACCGAACTTACACTGAGCTAACCGTATTTGCAATATGCTTACCGATTTTGCTTAATGCTTATCGATTTTGACAGAGAAAGTGAATACTCTGTTTTCTAAGAATGAAGAGTGGAGAATGGAGAAGGAAGAAGCTACTATCGTTTCATTTCTAGCAGAATATATAACATTACAAAAATACATGATTTTCAACATCCTACCTACTTCAATCTATCAAGTTGTTAAATAAAAAATGGAAGACCATACTTAGATAAATTTCCAAGTAAGTTAAACCAACAACTAAAGTACTTAAATCTCATAACATTGGTTACAAAAACAATATTCCAATGATGACAGAACGTGATGGCCAAAGTGACAAACTAAATTCAGCATTCCTCCTTGTCACTTTTGTTGGAAACACCATGAAGATCTCTTTGTGTTTCAAACTTTCCTTTCCCCAATGACTTGGTTAAGATATCAGCATGTTGTTCATCAGACATGCAATGTACGAATTCAATTTCCTTCCTTTCTTGTGCCTCCCTGATCGAATGGTATTTAATTTTGATGTGTTTGATCCTACCATGGATCGCAGGGTTCTTAACTATTGCTGCTGCTCTCTGATTGTTACAAAATATGATGGTTGCTTCATCTGGTTTATGATTTAAATTTTCTTGCACTTTCCTTAACCAAACAGCTTGATTTGTGGATTCTGATGTAGCAATATATTCAGCCTTTGCAGTCGATTGAGCCACAGTTTTTTGCTTCAATGAATTCCAGCAAGTCATGCTTGATCCAACATAGAATATACATCCTGATGTGCTCTTCATATCCTCTAGACTCCCAGCCCAATCACTATCTATATAACCAGTTAACTTCCAACTTTCTGACCTCCTAAACCAAATTCCTAAATCCTTTGTTCCTTTGACATATCTTAAGACTCTTTTAGCTGCCAGAAAGTGTAATTCACTAGGCTCTTCTCTGAATCTAGAAAGGATATTTGCAGTATGAGTCAAATCAGGTCTAGTTGATATGAGGTAGAACAGGTGACCAACAATACTCCTATAAACCTTTGCATCTATTTTCTTGGCATCATCATTCTTCAGCAGATTTGGATTCTGAGCCAAGGGAGTTGCTACTGGTTTACAATTCTCCATGCTAAACTTCTTCAAGATTTCCTTAGCATATTTCTTCTGGTATATGAAGATCCCTTCATCAAATTGGTTGATCTCCATTCCTAGAAAATACTATATCTCCACCAAGTCTGTCATCTCAAATGCTTTCTTTAAATCAGCCATCACTTTTTCAATCAATGCAAAGTTGCTTCCTGTGATCAGCAAATCATCCACATATAATAGTTTGATTACCAGCTCCATTTTCTCCTCCTTTACATAGAGAGTCTGTTTATTCACACTTTTAGCAAAGCCAAGATAGGTTAAATGCTCATCAATCCTGCTGTACCAAGCTCTTGGAGCTTGCCTTAATCCATATAAAGCTTTTTTTAGAAGATAAACTTTATCCTCCATTCCATCAGTCACAAATCCTTCAGGCTATTCAATGAAGATTTCTTCATTTAAATATCTATTTAGGAATGCTGATTTTACATCCTTGATAGATTTTCCACCATTTTTGAACTGCCATTGCCATCAGCAGCTTGATTATTTGATACCTTGCAACTGGAGCAAAGTTATCTGTGAAATCTACTCCAAACTATTGTGCATACCCCTTGACAACAAGCATTGCTTTTAGCTTGTTAACTGATCTATCAGGGTTCAATTTTATTTTGTACACCCATTTGACCCCTATCACTTGCTTATACTAAGGTCTCTCTGTCAATTCCCAGGTGTCATTCTTCTCTATCATTTTGATTTCCTCCTCCATTGCAGCTATCTACTTAGATAACTTAGAAACTTCAACAAAACTTGCTGGTTCTACAATTGCAACATTACATCTAGCATAGACATCTACCAGAGGTCTCATTTTCACCCTACCTTCATCTGTTTCAGAATCATCATCATTGTCACCAGGTTCGAATTCATCCTCATCACTTTCCTCATCTCTGTTCTGAGGAATCACATTATTGGTTTCCTCTTTAACTACAAAGTTAGCATCCCAGTTCCAACTAGCATTCTCATCCACCTTGATGTCTCTACTAGAGATTACCTTTTTTGACTGAAGGTTGAACCCCCTATAACCTTTGGCATTGTTGTAATAGCAAATAAGTATTCCAACTTCTACATTATCACGAAGTTTGTCCCTCTTTGCATCAGGAACATAAGTGTAACACACACTCCCAAACACCTTGAAATGTGAGACTTCAGGCTTAGCATCATACCAAGCCTCATACGAGGTCTTTTTCTCCAAGGGTTTTGTTGGTAAATGGTTGAGAAGATAGACTGCTGTATTGATTGCCTCTGCCCAAAATTCTTTAGGAACTTTCTTCTCAATCAATAAGCACCAGGCCATCTCCATTACTATCCTATTTTTCCTTTCACTCATACCATTCTGTTGAGGGGAATAAGGAATGATTAGTTGATGCTTAACTCCTTCAGCCTCATAGAAATCATCAAACTACCTGCAGCTGTACTCAGAATCATTATCAGTTCTTATGGCTTTTATGTTGCATTCACTTTCATTTTCTACCATGTTTTTGAATGTTTAGAATATAGCTGCAGCCTCAGACTTAGCCTTTAAAAAGTAAACCCAACACATTCTAGAGAAATCATCAATAAAAATGATGAAGTACATGCTGCCGGTCAATGTAGTGGTCCTCATTGGTCCACAGATATCTGAATGCACTAATTCAAGATTCGTTGTGGCTCTCCTTGACTAATTTTTTGGAAATGGTAGCCTGGTTTGTTTCCCAAGTTCGCAGACATCACACACACACACAATGCATCCTTGATTTCGGGCAAATTTTCCACCAAACTGTACTCATTTAATTGCCTCAATGAATTGTAACTAACATGGCCAAAACGTTTATGCCATAAATTAGAATTATCCAAGACAGAAGTTAGTACTTGTGTGGAGATGTTTTTCCAATCAATAGGGAAATTTATGTTCTTCATTTCAACTATTATCACTTCACTTCCATTTTTGTCTAGTATAGTGCAATCATTGTCTTCAAAGATAAGTGTGTCATTCTTTTCAAGCAATTACCCAACACTAACTAAATTTTGGTCAATCTCAAGCACATAAAGAACATCAGCTATGCGTTTAATACGTACAGATGTCTGCACTTCAATTACTCCAATCCCCTTCACATCAACATAGTCTCCATTGCCAACTTTCACATTAAATGAGTAGGCTTTGTTCAATTCAACAAAGATGTTCGAGTTTGCTGTTATGTGGTGTGTACAACCACTATCTAGCAACCAATTTCCTCCTTTGTCATTGGCATGAATAGCTATAAATAGGTGTTTCTCCTGTAGATCTTGCTGGTTCTTTGCAACCTGAGCCTGCTACTGTATTTGCTTCCCTTTTCTGGTTTTGCACACATTTTCAACATGGCTAAATTGTTTGCAACCTCTACACTGAACTCCGGGCATATACCAATACCATTTAGGAGAATGCCCCTTCCTTTTACAATGAGGACGAAGTGCAAATTTATCCTCCATGCTGCCAATTCTGTTTCCTTTAAGTTCTTTCTTTTCAGCTTGGGGTTTCTTCATACCAAATCTCGTTTGGGCTTGGGCTTTGTATTTTCCTTTAGCAAACAGGGCTTCTTCTATTTGTTCTTCTTGTCTCATTAACCTTCTTTGTTCTGTTGCTTGAAGAACATTAACTATTTCAGCTAAAGTAATTGATGACAGATCTCTTGAATCCTCAAGTAATGATATTTTGGCTTCAAACTTCTCAGGTAAGCTAATCAGAACCTTCTCCACCTTTCTTATATTTGGCAAATCATCTCCAAACAGCCTAATCGGATTTACAACTTTCATTAACCTGTCTGAAAAGTCTTTAACCACCTCAGTTTCCTTCATTTTCAAGGTCTCGAACTCCCTTCTTAGATTGAGTACCTGCATTTTTCTAGTTCTTTCATTTCCTTGGAATTCCTCATTGGGTCTATCCCAGGCTTTCTTTGTCATTTCACAAGTTATTATCCTTATGAAAATAGCATCTGAAATAGCAAACTGAATGCAGGAGAGAGTCTTGAATTTCTTAGCAACATCTTCACTATATTGTTTGATTTGAGCAACCGTTGGGTTAGCTCTCCATGGTTGAGGTTCAATGCCTGTCTCAGATATCTCCCAAAGGTCATTAGCTTTGAGATAGGCTTTCATCTTTGCAGCCCAAAAGTTGTAATTTTCTCCATTGAAGGCTGAGGGTAGTGCTGGTGAGAAACCAATTGATGCCATCCTCCCTTTTTTAACTCAGTTCTTCTTCCTTCTTTTCGGTCCCTTTCTAAGAACTTGGGAGCTCTGATACCATGTAAGATTATTGATTCAAAGGAAATGAACTTACCGGATTCACACAAGGCTTACCAATTTTGTAAGAGCTTATCGAATTGACAAGGAGCTTATCGATTTTGAAATAAAACACTAAACTTACCGAATTTACACCAAGCTAACCGTATTTGCAATATGCTTATCGATTTTGCTTAATGCTTACCGGTTTTGACTAAGAAAGAGAATACTTTGTTTCTAAGAATGAAGAATGGACAATGGAGAAGGAATAATCTACTATCGTTTCATTTCTAGTAGAATATATAACATTACAAAAATACATGATTTTCAACAACATCCTACCTACTTCAATCTATCAAGTTGTCAAATAAAAAATGGAAGACCATACTTAGATCAATTTCCAAGTAAGTTAAACCAACAACTAAAGTACTTAAATCTCACGGCATTGGTTACAAAAACAATATTCCAATGATGACAAAACGTGACAGCCAAATTGACAAACTAAATTCAACAGCTACAGGTCTTACTTACTATAAAATGATGAAAACTGTTCATGGGATCGAACCCACCTCTAGCCACTATGCTTGCATAATTGATTATTTGGTTGTGCGGGATTGCTGGGGGAAGTACATAGTTTTATAGCGAAAATTCCCATTGAACTAGATGTCATAGCTTGGGGATCACTTTTAGCTTCTTGTAAAGTTGGCGAAAATTGGAAATGAAAGATTGCTTTCAATTGAACCTAATAATGGTGGGGCATGTTTGACACTTGCTAACATCTATTCAACTTGTGGAAAACGGATCGAATCAGCTTGGCCATTAAGTCAATGATGGATAGATAGGTGAACAAAGAACAAGGGATTAGTTGGGTGCAAATTGTTGTAGATTTTTATATCCCGCAAGTGTACGGATCGTGACAAGTAATAAAGTGGACCTAAGAGTCCGGATTATCGTTCCCACGAGAACTATACTTTAGTCTCAATCTATTATTTCTAACTTTTATTTGATATAAATAAACAAGAACAGTGATTGGTTATGAATTCTTGAATTGAAATACTTGAAATCAAATTGAATGCAGAAGCGATTGATTGGAAATTCAAAGGATAACGGATATTAGGGCGGAACAATTTCACCTATTTATCACCTTTACTCCTTAAATCAAGATTCATACAATCTAAGGTAGTGTTCGGTCGAATTCTTCTATTGTATTCAATTTACCCCTCTCGAGTTCTCATTGAGCCTATTTAACTAATTCAATTCCATATCTCTATGCAAATTGACATTTAGTTAAACGAAACATCGGTTCTAAGAATTCAATTATGACCGCAGCAATTAACATAGGTATCTCTACACGTTATACCAATTTACCGGAATTTACTACTTGGTCTAAACAACAATCCGCATCTCTACGTAATTATTGTTCACGAAATCATTTAATTAGTGATCAAGTAATTAAATGCATTGAGAACATAGCAAAATCGACACATATGCATTGAGAACATAGCAAAATCAACACATCAAATAAAAGCACAAGAATCTCAATTTAAAGAAATAAAGAATCTCAATTGGTTACATTGTTCGCCCTAAATTAGATTTAACTACTCATGGGAATGAAAAAAAATACAAAGTTATTATAGAGTATATCATCGGGTTTAGAAAAATAATGTAGAAAAAGAATCCAATCTTGCACCAAGATCTTCTTCCAACTCCCATTGATGCTTCAAAACGTGGTTTGTGCGATGTTTTCCTCCTTTGAATTCCGCCTTTGAATCTCCAATTGTATATACTTTCCCTCCCAATGAGTAGAATAAATCCTTTTGATGTGTTCTTCCTTGAATTCCTTCCCAAATCTTCAAAGTTCCATGTGTTTGTGTTGTTTGGAACTAAGGTGGGAACTCCCCCCTTTTTCCCAAGCCTCCTTAGGTCTATTTATACTTTCATATCCGTTCTTGGCCAATTTGGAGTCTTTTTGTGGAGTTTTCGCAGCCCAAACAATAAAAACCTAGAATCTGTGGCGGCGCGCGGTGCTTGAGCACTATGGGACAGCGCTTGAGCGCTGAAAATCTGTTAAAAATCCATTTTCTGGCTAGTGCAGCGCTTGAGCGCTGAGTGTGTAGCGCTCGGGCGCCAAGTTTCTGTCCACTTTGCGTCTATTTCAGTAATTCTGTCATAACTTTTCCTTCCGATGTCCGATTGAGATGATTCAAGTTGCATTAGAAAGATAACTCGAAGGACTACAACTTTGATAGAAATAGCTCTTCTTCAATTCGAACTTTATCTAGGCCAAAAATGTGTCTCAATCTTCAACTAAAATTTAGACATCCTTGTGCGGTTGGAAATTGATTTGTTTTCACTCCTTTTGATCTTTCGTTGCATCCATTTGACCTCTAGCATTCTTGAATCTTCATCGTGAGCTTCGACACAAATTTTGTATATTTTCACTTTAACCCTCAAGCTTTGGATCTTTCCATTTTTTCGCCAATTTTTGCATTCTTTTCTCCAATTCTTCATCATCCATCGAGTTTCACCTAATAACACATTATATTATAAATTAGGCTATAATCCCATTAAAAGAACCACAAAATGTCATAATTTGGAACTCGAATAAGTGTATAAAATACACTTATCACAAATCAAGAGTGAAGTCCATGTCTTTGGTGCTGAAAATTGCTTCACCCACAAAGAGATGCAATTTATCAAATGATGGAAAAAATCTGGGAAGAGATCAAAAAGTTGGCTTTATCCCTAATACTGCCTCAGTGTTATACGATCTTGATCAAGGATTGAAAAAGTATATTTTTAAACAACACAGCAAAAAGCTCGCCATTGCATTTGCATTACTAAATACCCCCAGATGGTACTACTTTAAGGATCATGAAAAGAATACATCCTCATGTACAAAGGATTTGTTCACAGGGGCCTTACAGGCCCTTCATGTATAAAAAAAAATTGTGCGGACACCATGTGTGTTGTCTGTACAACATCTGTAAAAAAAATTCTGTACAGCAAGGGAGGTTCTCATGAAAAGCCTTGGAGTTTATAGTGACTGTCATTCAGCTATCGAATTCTTCGCAAAACTTGATGATAAAGAAATTGTTGTTAGACATGATACACATTTTCACCACTTTAAAGGGGGGTTCATGTTCATGTTCATGATTATTGGTGATTTGGAACAATTTTATAAAATATCCTTTGAATGGATTGTTAGATTAATTTTATTATGTGGGCTTCTATTTGAATGTGAATTTTACGGGTTAGATGTATGATTTGTAATGATACTACGATTATGCCCGATATGTTAGTGATCACTTGAGTCGTTGTACACTTTACATGCTACAATATTATAAGGGGTACTTACAAAATTACCTTTAAAATAATGGATGTCTTGAAAAATCATATGATATGTTTTTAGGAAGTAAAAAATATTGTGTAAAATGAAAAAGTGACACACCCCTCAAAAAGTGATACAAACTCAAAAAAGTGACACAAACTCAAAAAAAGTGACAAATACCAAAATAATACCATTCATTTGTGCAGCACCAGTAATCATGTTCTTAAAATAATTAGCACGTCCAGCAAATCCACATACTGATTATGTTAGGAAAATATAACATATTATTTCACTTTTTTTATCTTCTTAAAAAATGATAAAAACTTAAAATGTGACGAAAACCTAAAAAAGTGACAGAATTTTAAAAAGTGACACAATGTCATTTTTATAAAATTAATAAGCAACTTTGACATCTCTTGATAGTAATGCATAAAATTAAGTAAGTGATAGTGTGACACGATCTCACTTTTATAAAAAAAATGTGATTTTGTTAGTCAAAAAAGTGACCAAAAACCATAAAAGTAATAGAAAATAGTGACAAACACTATAAAAAATGACCAAAACTCAAAAAAAGTGACAGAACTTAGAAAAAGCAATAGCTAGTTAACAAGAACAAGAAGCGAAAAATGGAAAACAAATTTTTCCCCCTTTAAGATGTGAACTAATATACTTGGATCCACCATATTTAATAACCTGGATATTTAATAGCAAATTTTAGACGGGTCACTTTTGTTTACTTTAAAGTGAAAAAACAAAAGTCAAATTTATTAGTTACTTTCAAAATGAGTAATTTATGTATTACAAATTCCATGTGTTGTGTATTGGATTGTTTATTATCCAATAGACATGGATTAATCTATGTATTTACTAATAGATCTTGTTGAAAATGCTAAACCTACCACGATCCATTTTACTGAGACCAGGAATCATTTCATAGAGGCAGTCAAACTGTAGTGTCCACATTATAACCAGTTTAACTATTAACCAAATCCTGCATCCTATGTGAAAACTAAACTTCACCACAAACAAGGATTAACACCAGAAAATTGCAATGGCTGGGTCATACCAAAGGTTCAAAAACCTCAAATGCGGAGAAAATAATTTACAGAAAACATGTTCAGTAAAATGTTTTCAAAAGTCGATATTAATTATTCTAAAGCCATATCCATGTTCTTATCTTTGCAATTACCAACACCACTGCGTTGCTACATGCCAAGCACAAATCTTAAAACACAGAAGTACAAATCATAGTATAGCGAACCCACAAACAGAGGGTGTCTCCCCCATAGCAAAACTTGGCAGGTGGCCTTCAGACGATACAGGTGCAATCGGCCACTTCCATTCAAAAGTCGATATTAATTATCCTAAAGCCATATACATGTTCTTATCTTTGCAAGTACCAACACCACTGCGTTGCTAGACGCCAAGCACAATTCTTAAAACACAGAAGTACAAAATCATAGCATAGGAAACCAACAAACAGGGGATGTCTCCCCCATAGCAAAACTTGGCCGGTGGCCTTCAGATGATCCATTGTGTACAGGTACAATCGGCCACTTCCATTCAGAAGTCAAGATTTAGACATGTTGCTTAGGTACATTACCATATCGTCCAGGAATCGAGTTATTGTTGCCATAAGCTGGAGGAGTGATAAGGGCATTTTCATACGTTTATTTCGGCTCACAAGCATGAATAATTGTTCATAAATGTTTGGAATAGAGCTTCATTTGCGTAATTTGTGTTTGTAGGACAATAATGAAGATTGTGGTAGAAATTTGAGGAAAAATGGAGAAAATGGGCTAAAAATAAGGAAAATGAAAGTTCAGGGACCAAAATGTAAATAATCAAAAGATGACCCGAGGCCAACTCAAGAGCGGACATGAGCTTAATCATAAATTGAGGAATGCATGGGATGATTGGGGGAAAAGAATGAACAAAAGAGGTCAAGACAAGAGAAAAATGAAATTGAGGACCAAAATGAAGAATTGTAAAAGTTAATTGCACCATGCAGCCGCATGGTATAATTAACCATGCGGCCGCAAGCATAGTGACAGGAAAAAAAAGAGCAAAAATTTTATTCCATGCGGCTACTTGGAAAATAACCATACGACCGCATTGTTCAATCTAGGCGCGAAAATTCTGGTTTCCTTATTTCGTTCCAACTCTTATGAAAACCAATTTTTTGGCAACTATATAAACTCTTAAGTCATCCTCAAACCCTAGGCAGACCTGGGAGGAGACTTTTGAAGCGTTTGGGAGAAAAATCAAGGCACAAATAAGGAGAATAACATCACGACGCGAAGAATCAATTCAAGAACCTAAATTGGTGATGTCGTTATTTATTAAATTTTCTGATTTCTTTTCTTCTATCTTGTTAGGCTAGATTTATATGTGTTAGGTGAACGATGAACCTTGTGATGCGATATTTAATTCCTAGTTTTACTTTGTTAACATTAAAACACGTTTTGAATTATTGAATTATTTATATACATTGTTTTTTCTCTACAATGATATGCGCAATAGTTGTATGAGTATGGTGGCTTATTTTATGCATTCGAAAGAAGGGAAATAAGCTCGACAGGGTATAAATCATCATATGGTCATATAGGGGATAGAAATATACATCTATGCTCTACGTGAATTTCTAAATGTTTACAAAATGTCATGCATTCTTGTTTATTGCATTTGTCATAGAAATATAGTCAAATGGTATGCGAGAATATGTTCAATTCTACTCGAGAGATATTATTGAATAGGTCAGAAATATTGATTCTTCATCAATTCAAACATGTTGTCAATTTTGTAGAACTAGAATTTAAATGGATCATTGCATGGGATTCGTGAGCTTAGTGCGTTTCTTTTCTATGAGTTACTTCAATTTGCATTCAATCATATAATTTGCATTTAGTTCAACTAATTCATCCACTATTGCATTCATTTAGTTTAGCTACAATTTAGTTACAAAACTCAACCATCTTTCACGTTTCGGTTAAGGTTAGAATAGGTAAATTTGAACTAGTAAATCTGTGTAGAAATGATACTTGAACTCTAAAATCAATTTTATTACTTGAATAATCCGTACACTTGCGGTAGTTTTTATTCGAAACATATTTTCGATGACCAAGTTTTTGACGTCGTTGTCAGAGATTTAACTTTAATTTGATTTTATTTACTTTGACATTAATTCGAACTCTTCTTTTATTTTATTATTTTATTTTATTTTATTGCTTTTATTTATTTTTATTTTTTTTGCTAACCCCATACTATTAATCTATTTCGTGTTTACACTCCCTCCCTATACTTTTTCAGATAATTACATGATTCTAACTTGGTGAGTTAATGAAACTTTTGCAATTGATAATCTCTACATAAATTATGAAGATATGCTTGGAGGATGCCCGAGTTGTGATAATTGTTATGCGATGCATTGTACTAGGCAATATTTGTTCTCGTACTATGATTTACACACGCCAAAACTTATGCGGTTTAGAGAATATTTAAGGTCTCGAAAGCAAGCAATTGACAAAAAAAAGAGGTACATGCTAGTTGGAGATTTTATACCTTACAATTGGGATGAAGACATCAAACTTGAAGGAGATCGTCTTCCTCTATTAGAAGAAAATGTAATTGCAAAGTACTTCGAAAACTCGGTCAAGTTGGATAAAAGCAAGATGCTTTTGGGAGATTAGATGTACTTGGAAGATACAAATCTACATAGTTGAAGTTGAGTCGAATGGAATAGACAAGTCCGATTATGTTGAAAATGGCAAGGAAGAGGTGTGGATATCAAATGAAAAGTGGATCAAACCAAAAATAAGAAAAATGGACAAGGCATCAAGAGCCTTCTTTGGGTACCCGTGATCTACCGCCATATAGTCGAACTATAGACTCTAAACAAGCGCTTGTTGGGAGGCAACCCAACAGTTCTTTTCATTTTTTTCCTATTTATGATATTAACTTAGGAGCCATGTTTCTTTAGTTTTGATAATTACAGGTCATCCATCATCTAATTAGATCTCAAAGATACCTTTTGAGCGAAAGTAACGTCCACTACTAGCAGATGACACTTCGGCTTTAGTTTTCTTCCTCCGTCTCCACCACTACCTACTTTTTTATCAGATGAGTTTCCTCTCTCCCTTCTTTTGCTTTATATTCGCATTGTCATTCAAATTTGGTGTTCAATCTTATCCTATGCACATTGAGGACAATGTTCTGTATACTTTTGAGGGTGAGAATATGTCAATATGTCATTCATCATATTACTGCAGTTTTTATTTTTGTGTGAAAAAAATTAGTTTTTCATCATTCTTAGTAATAGTTTGGGATTTTGTGTGCTTGTATGGGTTTGACAATTCTGCTGACAATGATGTTCAATATTGGACTATGTACGAACTACGAATGATGAAAGTTATGCATTAATGTCAATGTGAAACTTGATTTACTGTGCGCACGACGCTCATGCTTGCATATTGGGCTAATGATTTAACTCATTGTTTAGAAATAGTTGAACATAGAGAATATACCCGGAAAACTTCTTTTGTGCTAAACCACGACCAATTTTTAGAATAGTTTAGATGTGATTGAACTGTTGCAAGGGAACACTGAGATGAGTAGGGGTTTTATATGTGGATTTTCTAAAACCAATTAGATGAAAACGAAGTGAAAGTCTCAAGTTAGGGTGCAGTGTTAGAAACTGGTGCAGTGTTAGAAACTGAGTGTCAAAAAGAAAACGGGTATTGAACTAATCATTGAATAAACAAAGACATATGTTCAAACCTTTACAACTCGAGTGATTAAGCCTGCTATGGTTTAAAACCTGGTGCCCTATGGTCATCTGATTTGGGAGTCATCGGTCTAAATCTCATTACAGAGGTAATACAGAAAGCAAACGAAAGATGACAAACACAAAAAAAAAAAGTTAAACATGCATACTCTCATGAAGGAAATGCATTGGTTAGCTCCAGACACTCGATTGATATGACTGTATCTCTAATGCGAGGCAATTAGCTCAGTGTAATCTCAAAGGTTGAAGAAATCAAAGATAGGAGAACATCTACTTGTTGAAGTTTGAACTTGTGATGGTGAGATCTATCTAAGCTGAGAGAGGAGAATGAATAAATATAAATAAATTCAACCTTAGAATACACCCCGGGATAATTGAGTGAAAATAATAAGATTGGAGGAGGTGTGATCTTTTGAGAGATGAGAGAGGGAAAATCTGACTACATTGGGTCGGGTATAAGTCAAACATGATCCTAATATGTTGGTACGAATTTACACACACACGTCGAGTTTTGCATATAACATGTGGAGATTGATTTGATTATTCATGGATGTAGTTGTTCGTGTGTTCTTACTAAGTACCAACCTTGTGATATGACAAATTGTTAAACAATGTGTTACTTGGAAGTAAGTTATGAACTTGTTTGAGGACAAACAATGATTCAAGATTGGGGGAGTTGATAAGGGCGTTTTTATACGTTTATTTCGGTTCACAAGCATGAATAATTGTTGATAAATGTTTGGAATAGAGCTTAATTTGTGTTTGTAGGACAATAATGAAGATTGTGGTGGAAACTTGAGGAAAAATGGAAAATATGGGCTAAAAAGAGGAAATCGAAAGTTCAGGGACCAAAATACAAATAATCAAAAGATGACCTGAGGCCAGCTCAAGAGCAGACACGAGCTTAATCATAAATTGAGGAATGCATGGGATGATAGAAGGAAAAGAATGAACAAAAGATGTCAAGACGAGAAAAATGAAGTGGATGACCAAAATGAAGAATTGTGAAAGTTAATTACACCATGCAGCCACATGGTATAATTAACCATGCGGCCGCAAGCATAGTGACAGGGAAAAAAGAGCAAAAATTTTGTTCCATGTAGCTGCTTGGAAAATAACCATACAGCCGCGGTTTAATCTGTGAACGAAAATTCTGGTTTCCTTATTTCGTTCCAACTCTTATGGAAACCAATTTTTTGGCAACTATATAAACTTTTAAGCCGTCCTCAAACCCTAGGCAGACCTAGGATGAGACTTTTGAAGCGTTTGAGAGAGAAATCAAGGCACAAACAAGGAGAATAACATCACGATGCGAAGAATCAATTCAAGAATCTAAATTGGTGATGTCGTTCTTTATTAAATTTTCTGATTTCTTTTCTTCTATCTTGTTATGCTAGATTTATATGTGTTAGGTGAACGATGAATCTTGTGATGTGATATTTTAATTCCTAATTTTACATTGTTGACATTAAAACACGTTTTGAATTATTGAAGTATTTATATACATTATTTTTTCTCTACAATTATATGTGCAATAGTTGTATGAGTATGGTAGCTTATTTTATGCATTTGAAAGAAGGGAAATAAGCTCGATGGGGTATAAATTATCATAGGTTCCGATAGGGGAAAGAAATATACCGCTATGCTCTACGTGAATCTCTAAGTGCTTACAAAACGTCATGCATTCTTGTTTATTGCATTTGTTATAGAAATATAGTCCAATGGTATGTGAGAATAGGTTCAATTCTACTCGAGAGAGAGATAATCGAATATGTTAGAAACATTGATTCTTCATCAATTCAAACATGTTCTCAATTTTGTAGAACTAAAATTAAAATGGATCGTTGCATGGGGATTCGTGAACCTAGTGCGTTTCTTTTCTATGAGTTACTTCGATTTGCATTCAATCATATAATTTGCATTTAGTTCAACTAATTCATCCACTATTGCTTTCATCTAGTTTAGCTACAATTTAGTTACAAAACTCAATCATTTCACGTTTCGGTTAAGGTCAGAATATGTAAATTTGAACTAGTAAATCTGTGTGGAAATGATATTTGGACTCTAAAATCCATTTTATTACTTGAACGATTCATACACTTGCGATAATTTTTATTCGAAACATATTTTCGATGAACAAAGGAGCGTTGCTCAAGCTGGGACAATCTTTTACCTAGTGATAATTAATTCAATCATTTAAAGCACTCACAACTAGCACTTGGAATGGTCGAAACCTTAGGGCGAAGACAACGAAGAGAAAATAGCGAAGACTGGAAAAAAGGGTTTCTCTTTTGAACTTTTAAGGTGTTTTGTCTTCTGGAACGAGAATTGGGGATTTGATTTGGGGGGTTTTTACTTTTAGGACGTATTAATTACGTGGTAAGAAATTTATTTAATTTTAAAGTGTATTATTCAATTTGGTTAATTTAATAGAGTGGTAGGCCTAATTTACCCTTATTATAATGTGGTAATTTTAAGTATATGGGCTGGAATTATGTAAACCCTAATTAGGGTTAGAGTCGCGTATGAGCCAATTTTGTGATTTCCTATATAATGAGTAGGTTCCCTCCTCTCCATATCGTTTTGGCTTACCTCATTGACGGTCGATTATTTTGAAGAGCAATGAGAGGAAGATCTAACTGGTAATACTCATACATAACAATATTTTCCGCAGCTACGAATTTCGAACTATCAATTAATTATGCGATTCTTATTCTTAGCATGATTGTATTAAATAATTACAATACTTACTATCAGAGCTGCATGCTAAGATTAGAATCCTTTAAACAAAATATTAATTTCTCACGCACAAAATCATCCCACACGTCTGTTTGCTGTCTGTATAAATTTATTATTTTAAGTGTAAAATTTCCTCTCTCTTGCATGTATATTTTCAACCTGCTAAACAAAAGAAAACCTTCTACTAAAAAAATCTCGTTGTCACTCTTATAAAAACTCGTTGGTATTCTGTAAATCTGAGTTTACTCCAAATAAAATTTGTAGGTCTTTGTTCTAGCCGAAATTGTAGCACAAAACACAAGAAAGAACTTAAAATGAAGTTTAGGCTCTGTTTGATTAGCCATATTTTCCATGGAAAATGGAAATTTTTTTCCATTTTCCATTTTTTGCGCTGTTTGATAGCCTAAATTTTCCACGGAAAATATTTTCCCCCCCCACCCGCCACGTCAGCATTTTCCACGAAATCCTTGAAAATATTTTTCCACCATTTTGGTGGGAAAATATTTTCCGGCCGGCTGCTCAATTTTTTTTTTTTTTTTTTTTTTTTTTGGCAATGGAAACAAATGTCATGACCAATTGTAAAAAAAAATTTCACTTTAATGGACAATTTCCATGCAAAACAAAGTCAAACGAACACTAAACTTTGATGAAAAAAATAATTTTTTAGGAAATAATTTTTTTTTTCATTTTTTTTTTACTTTTTGGCAATGGAAACAAATTTTATAACCAATTGTGGAAAAAAAAATCACTTTAGTGGACAATTTTCATGTAAAACAAAGTCAAACGAATAGAAAATTTAAAAATTTTCCGGGTGGAAAATTATACCAATCAAACACACTTTAAATCATTTTCCCTACAAAACATTTTCTAGGCAAATCTTTTCCCTGTAAAACATTTTCTTTCCACCCATTTTCCACCCTTGCAATCAAACGCACCCTTAGTTTCTCGTTTCTTTTATTTTGATGGCTGCATGTTTTGATTTTGTCAATAATTGGAACCATAGATGCTTAGGAATACTGTTTCTCGATTTTGGGGGTTATGGAGGATGATTACCCTAATTGGGGGCTAAATACTTGGAGAGTTTGTATTCCGATTAGATTCCGGATACGATTTAAGCTTCTGGGTTGGGCTCTTATGCTTTTACATTTTTGTTGAGGTTATTGGTTGTTAATTTATGGAAACCGCAATTGGAAGTGAAACTCAACTTTATTACAGTTTGCCTTCCACGGATTTGAGGATAGTGGGGAAGAAAAGTATTGAATGGTATCCTAATGATTGGAAATGGGATGGGCATATATTCGTTGCTTCTCGAGTCAATCCCAATCATTCTAATTACCAGGACAGGCATTTTTTCCCCTTGAAACTGGAATTAGTATAACTTGAGATTCTTCTAACGGCTCCTCCTCTCGCTCCGAAGAATTAAATCAAGGGGCTGAGAAAGAAAAGAGGGAATTGGAGAAGAGAGGAAAAGCCTAGGGTTTTATTTTTGGGTATGTTTCAATGGTTTTGGGGATGAGGGGCTTCTCCGCAATTTGTGATTCTTTAGGGGTCATGCCTGCAATTAAAGCAAAATAGCCATTTTGAAATTTGAAGAAAATGGACCTATGTTGTAATTTATATATTTTGAAGTCATTTTCATAATTTTAATTTTATGGTCAATTTTGCAATATTGAAATATTGAATTTGAATTTTTAAAATGGGATTTTTAAATTTGATCTAAATATATTTCAATTTTGACTTAAAAAATTAAAAATATATTTAAAATTAACGACTTTTTTAATTTTCATTCAAATATTTGAATGTCATCATTATTTGTCCATTTAAATTTCATTTTTATATATTGAAATTTAGTTACAAATTTTGTCTCACAATCGCACATAAATTTTATTTTTCGTCATTTAATGATAGTGATTATTATAATTGAATTTTTTGTGAATTTCAAGTCTATCTTAGTGGTCTCATTAAAAGAAATATATTGAAATAAAAGCGGGTGGTAGTTACCAAAGTGCCACACTCATTTTTATTTATTTGGTTTCCTTAAAAAAATTTACATTGTAATTTTGAATTATTACATATAGTATCTTGCCCAAATGTATTATTATATGTTATATTTTTGGAAATTGACATAAAACAGTTTACAATTTTATTTGGTCTAAAAATCTCCTTCTACTCAAAGGTGTTGGTGTTTCAAAAATCGATATGTTTTGTTAACTAACTTGATTATGTGTTTTAAGAGTACCTTACATCTTGTTATATTGTTAACTCAAATGTGACTTTATAATGATACATTTAGGCTCTTACCGTAATAATATTTATTTGGTTTTGACCTTAATTACAGACTATCTAATTTAGCCCATGTTAATTAGATGAATATGTTATCATCCATTGTCTACATGCATTATGTTTGGATGATATTAAATATGTTATTCTACGTTTCCACAATTTGAAATGCCTCAGCTCTTTTGAGTCAATTGTCTGCTATTGAATCCTTGACTGTGAATAATTATGTGAGATGGAAACGAAAAGCAGAAATAACACTTGGTCTTTTGGGTTGGATTTTGCAATGGAGAAACAGCTTTCAAAACCCACGGATAAAAGCGATCCTGAATATGTAGCTGAGTATGAAAAGTGAGAAAGAGCTAATTGACTTTGTTTGAAAATTATTAAGCGCTCCATATCCAATTCCATTATGGGTACTATTTTGGATAATGAAAATGCTAAAAATTTTATGAATGCCATAGGATTGAGATTTGCTGAGTCTGATAAAGCTGAAACTAGATGGACAAACTGATGAGTATGAGATATGATAGGAAAAGTGGAGTTAGGGAGCACATTATGAAGATAATTAATATATCTTCTAAATTAAAGACTCTTAAGATTCTTATTGCTGGGCCTTTTCTGGTCTATCACGTTCCGAATAGCCTTCTGAGCCATTAAATCAGCTGAAGGTTACTTATAATGCTCAAAGAGATAAATTGGATTTGAATGACTTTATTGTTGTATGTGCCCAAGAGGAGTATAGATGGAGACGTGAAAATGTCGAAACTGTGTAATAAGCTTTTCAGCTAACATAGAACAAGAGGTCTTTTCATAATCATAAGTCAAAGTTCCACAAGGGCGACAAATCACAATGCAATTAGCACAACGAAAATTTTAGATGTCAGACTTCTAGTGGTCCCAAAAGAGCGATAAAGAAAAATGATCACTCCAAGTTCTGCAAGAAGAAGGGTCATTGGCAGAAAGATTATTTTAAGTTTAAGACTTGGTTGGAGAAGAAAAAGAGTTCCGTAGGGGTTCACAAGCAAACGGAGGCCAAGTGAGAATGAGAAAGCCTGTACATTGGGAATGGAGTTCAAGTGAAGGTTGAGTTCATAGGAGTAGTGAAGTTATTTTTGGAGTTCGATTTCTCTCTTGTTTTAGATAATACTTTTATGTACCGACAATGAAACGGAATTTAAATTTTATATCAAATCTTGATGCTTCTGGTTTTTCCTTTAATTTTGGTAATGGAATGATTGAATTGTTTTATGATTCTCGTTTAATTAGAAATGGTCTCTCATGTGATGTTTTATATAAATTATATTTTGGCTTCTTTTGGTTAAGTCTCTTGTGCTGCGAATGTGTCAAAGAAAAGGTCTCTAATTCGTGAATCATCATCTGTGTTGTGGTATAAGCGGTTGGGTCACATTTCAAAAGATATGATGGAGAGATTAGTTAAATTTGAGATACCTTCCTCTCCCAACTTCTTTGATTTTGACACTTGTCTGAATTGTATAAGAAGAAAGTTGACTAAATCCACAAGGTGAGTTTCCACTAGGAGTGATTTTAATGTAGGGCATATTGTTGACCCTGTTACTTTTAATCAAGCATTCACAAGTCATGAGTCACATAAATGAATAAATACTATGGATAATGAAATGAATTATATGGAACAGAATAAAGTTTAGGAACTTATTGAACTTTCTCTGGATGCTAAAGTCATTGATAACAAGTGGATCTTCAAAAGCAAATTAGACTCACAAGGGAATGTTGAACGAAAGAAGGCAAGAATGGTTGCAAAAGGATTCGCTCAACGAGAGGGCATTGATTACAATGAAACATTTTTCACCTTTTTCGTCCAAAGATTCTTTTCGAATTATCATGGCATTTGTAGCACATTATAATTTGAAATTTCATCATATGGGTGTTAAGACGACTTTTCTGAATGGAGATCTTTCGAAAAGGGTTTACATGAGACAACTTGAAAGCTTTGTTGTGAAAGGAAAAGAAAAATTGGTATGTAGGTTGAATCCTTATATGGCCTCAAGCAGACATCACGGCAGTGGTATTTGAAATTTTACGAGGTTGTGACTTCTCTTGATTTTGTTGAAAATGCAATTGATCAATGTATTTATTTCAAAACCAGTGGGAGAAATTTTATTTATCTTGTCCTATATGTTGATGATATTTTACTTGCTAGCAGTGACTCGGGATTACTTCGCGAGACAGGGAAAATGTTATCTGCTAATTTTGAAATGAAAGATCTTGGAGAAGCTACTTATGTACTTGGCATTGAAATACATCGTGATAGAAATAGTGGCGTGTTGGGACTTTCTCGGAAGACTTATATACGACGTATTCTAGAAAGGTTGAATATGCAAAAATGTGCACTGGTGATGAGATACTTAAAGAAACTTGAAAGTTACATGCTCAATTTCCAACATTCAAATCATATTGGTTCAGTCGAATCCAAGGCAAGAGCATTAGAAAACGACTAAAAAAGTTATGAGATACTTAAAGAAAACTGAAAGTTACATACTCACTTTTCAACGTTCAAATCACCTTGAGGTGGTAGGCTACTCAGACTCAGATTTTGTTGGATGTCAAGATGATTTGAAATCAATCTCATGTTATATTTTCATGTTAGCTGGTGGTGTTATCTCGTGGAAAAGTGTTAAGCAGACTCTAGTGGCATCTTCCACTATGCAGACTAAATTTGTAGCATGTTATGGAGCTACAATTCAAGCCATTTGGTTAAGGAATTTTATTTTTGGCCTGGAAGTTGTTGACTCTATCTCGAGGCTAATCACTATTTGTTGTGATAATAGCGCAGCAGTGTTCCTTTTTCAAGAAATAATAAAAGTTCCAGTAGATCGAAACACATGACATCAAATATTTGGTGGTCAGAAATAGAGTCAAAGAAGGGCGGACGAAAATAGAGCATATTAATACAAAGGTAATGATTGCAGATCATTTAACTAAGGAACTCGCTCCTAAAATTTTTACGACACATGTTGCTAATATGGGTATTGTTGAAACATTTGATGTTTTTGGTTATTGGGAGTTATTTACGTAAGATAACCCATATGTTTTTCAAGTACAACCTCTTCTAATAATAAAATATATCTTCCCCTATCCATAAATTATTTTGAGCATGCATCTGACTTATGTCTTTTATAATGATATTATTTTGATCTCGAGATATGACAAGTAAAGATATAAGATAAGTCTCTTTTTGAGACATGTGGCTTCATTTTGATTAGAAGCATTTTGAGGACCGATATGAATTAGCAAAATTTTTTTATCACATTTGGTGCTAAGTTCATACTGCATACTACCGCATTGGTTGGAGGATGGGGATCCATGTCGACAAGGATGTTGGCATTTGTAGCTATGGAGTGGTCTTACATCGTTTGATTGGTGTAACGACTTCCATGTTCGATGTTAACATTCTCGTTGGACCGAATCGTGTTGTGTAAGGTGTTATCATTGCAACTATACTTGTGTGTCCACATATGTAGTCTTGCCCGGATGTTAAAAGTTTTGCTCTATAGCAATCAAATGTTTGCCCAAGTGGAAGAATGTTAGAATAATTCTATTATGTGAGCTTCCATTTTATTATGAATTTTACGGGTTAGATGTATGGTTTGCAATGATACTATGATTAAACCCGATATGTTAGTGATCACTTGGGCCGTGTATACCTTATAGGCTATATTATTATAATGCGGTAATTTTGTGATTCCCTATATAATGGGTAGGTCTCTTCTCCTCTCCATATCGTTTGGCTTGCCCCATTGACAGCCGATTATTTTGAGGAGCAAGGAGAGAAAGATCTAACTAGTAATATTCATACATAACAATATCTTCCGCAGCTACGAATTTTGAACTATCAATTAATTATGTGATTCTTATTTTTAGCATGATTATATTGAATAATTACAACATGGATAACAGAATCATTTGACAGTGGCTGTGATGCAAGAGCGTACAAATTAATAAAGAACTACAAGAAGAAAGGGGATCAAAGTGAAGAATTGAGGCCAAGAGAAATAATTTTATTTATATAATTTAGGTGAGTTTGTAAACATTGCCCTAAGTCCCTTTATACAGAGAAGAACTTTGAAGTTAAATAATCTTTAAGAACTTTGAAGTTAAATAATCTTTCTATCTAAACAAATTTGAAAATAAAAGATAATATTGTCGAGATTAAATTACTATAATATAAATAATAAACTCATCAAACATTGTAAAGGCCCCTATCATTCCCAATTACAATAGTGGTAATTATACAAAACCATAGTTTATGTATTCACATTTCTAAAATCAGGATGGAAGTTTCACATTTCCGAAATCGGATATTTTTTATTTTAATTAATATTTTTATTAAATATTAATAATATTATTACAAAAATTAATATATATACACCCACCCCCACCCCTAAATTTATTTTCAAACCCTAAAATCTCAATAACGTCACTCTCACTCCTCCTCACTCTCCTTCGAATTCCGTCGCCAGTTGTTGCATCTCTCCTCTCCCAAACATTTCTCTCTCATCCCTCTCGTCGTTCACCTCTCTCCATCACCCTGTTACTAGCCCCGATCGGCGATCGTCGCACCTGTCTTTTCTGCTCCATATGCTCTATCTGTCGGCGATCTTCTCTCTTCATCTGCGTCGAATGCTGCTTTACCGAACAGCGAAGAGGAGGTTCACCGAGCACAACTGGAGGAGCAACATCGATTAGATCGGAACAGCGTGCAGATCCATGGTCTGAGCACGCAGATCTGTAGTTTTTTTACTCTTTTTTGTGTGTGGTTGTGGAATGTGGTTGGTGGTAGTGCGTGTGGATGTTTCTATTGTGGTTTGCGGCGTCGTGCAGTGGGTCTTGTGGTGGTTGTGGAATGTGGTTGGTGGTTGGGGTGTTTGTGTTGTGGTGGAGGGGTTTAGCGGGGTGGTTTTGTGGTGGTGATGAAGTATGTATCTGTGGTGGTGGGGCTGGTGGTTTTGTGGGTCTAATAATTTCTGTGGTGGTGGCGGCGATATTGTTGGTGTTGGTGCTGGAAATTGTCATGGTTTTTGGTTTGCCGTCGATTGGTAAGGTTGTGTTGGAGACGTTAGTGATGGTGGTTGTGGTGAGTTGTCGACGGTGGTAAACTCAACGGAGTAGGGTTAGGGCATGTGAGACGGTGGTGGTGGTGGTGGTGAGATGGTGCTATATAGTCTGTGTGACCAATTCTGTGACCAGAGCCATGTGTTGTGACCTTTGTTGTGACCTATGCTGTGATCTGAGTCATGTGCTGTGACCTATGCTGTGACTATCAACAAAAATCTGAGCATTTAAAAATAACATGGGACTATGAACAAAATTGTGACTTATACTGTGACCATTTGAAAATAACATGAGACTATGAACAAAATCATGAGTCATGTGCAATATATTTCGTGACCTATGTTGTGACCATTTGAAAATAATCCGTGACTATTAACAACAATGTGAGACGTGGGCCTTATCGTGTTATCAATCATTATAAACAAACAACCATGAGGTGTGACTTGTGACCTAGGCTGTGACTTATGACTTGTAACTTGTGACTTGTGAGCTGTGACTTGTGACATGAGCTGTGACTTGTGATTTGTGACTTGTGACCTGGGTTGTGACCGTAAAAAAAACATATCAATCGTACAAAAAAATATAGCGGAGTTATCGCCGGAATATTCGTCGGAGTTGGAACAACTGTCGGAATCGGAGCAGTCGCCGGAAAAAATCAATGTCGGAACGATCGCCGGAATAGTCGCTGGGCGGTAGCGGTGGTGAAGATGGGATTAGTTAATTATATTATATTATAATTAAATATTTAATAATAAATTAATTTAATAATTTATTATTTCATAAATAAAAATTTAAATTTTTTTAATAAAAATCTAATTTTGGAAATTTCAAACTTGTTTTCTTATTTTTGAAATAGGCTAAACTTATTCTCTTAAATATATAATCTTCTCATTATAATAACTCATCAAACATTACTCTGGTGCAAACTTAACATATTATCTAAACGGCCCAATTACATCAACCCAATAACCCAAAACCTAAACGGTGTCTTCCTCGCCCTCCCACAGTATCGTCGGCACCTCTTCAATCTCCGGCACAATTTACTGCCAACCACCACTTTCAACCGAACCTACCATCAATCACTGCCTAGAATCATGTTCACCCACAGAAACTCTACGCCACCCTTGCCATCGACTGTTTGTATCTCCTGCATCCTTTACTCTTCACGGCTACCTACCCACTATCCTTCTTTAACCACTACGGCCTCCACTGCTGAACACCATCCACACCACTCGATAGTGCCCCTACAACTCTCGCCATCACAGTTAGAAGCCAAAACTCAACATCACTAACACCGTCACGTCCTTATCACAGCTTCGTTATCTCCATCATACTAACCAACACCAGTCATTGCCAATCCACACTAATCGCCCACAGTCCTCAAGTTATGACTCCACATAGCCGATTTTTACTGTTCTAATCATCGTACTGGCCATGCCGTCTCCGCTATACCATCAAAAATAGTCAACCGTCGCCTCCAACAACCACTACAAGAAAGGCGTACCATTCATGCCGTTCAGTTCGTACATCGTCACCATCGCTAGTCGCAATCGATATACAGTTTCCCGTAGCTACTGTCGCCAGCTCATTTGAACACTTTTGTTTATCGCCACCCCGTAGAATCGTCGCTGCCTCTCCTTCACACTGCAAGGATACACACACTATGCTTCTGTTCTTACAATCGATGTGCTCGTGTCGTGCCGCCACTGTTCTAGTTGACAGCCAAAAGCTTTTATGCTCTCTGTTTTGGTAAGAATTTAATTCTGCTTTATTTGAAAATTTACTATTATTCAAGTGTTTTGCTTTTAAAGTACTTTAGTTTTATTTCCAAGGTAAATAAAAATGTTTTTTTTTAAAAAATCTCAAATCAATAAAAATAAATCTCAAAGAATTAGAACACTTACATGAAGTTTTATCTCAACAAGTTGCCAACCTTTCAACAGAATATCTGGAACCTTGTGTCGAACATAACACTCGACCTGAACCCCTTCTCCCATATTACAATTGACATAGAGACCCTGCTGATGACATACTAGAAAAATCAAAATAGATATCCCAAAATTTGATGATCGTCTAGACCCCGAAGCCTTTTTAGAATGGCTATAGTCCATCGAAAAGTACTTCGATTGGTATCACATGTCTGACTATCAACGTCTTAGCTTCGTCAAAATGAAACTCGTCAAATCTGTTAAATGCTATTGGCAAAATGTGACGCAACCTCAAACATTTAGTTCAACCTATCACTCTATGCGCAAAAATGAGAACAAAACTCATTGAAAAGTACATCCTACATTTCCACCGATCTCAGCTTCTAGAGTGTTTGCTTAATCATAGACAAAACTCATCGATCGTGTATGACTATAGATCTCGTTTTGATGAGTTGCTTCATCTTTCCGGTCTTAATGAATCCAAGGATGTCACTATCACTAGGTTTCTTAATGGCCTGAGGCCCAACCTCAAACACCACTTCAACGTGCTCAATCTTTTTTTTCCTGAGAAGACGCCCATCACAAAGCCCTTGAATATGAGAGGTACTCTCGAACACCCTACACTAAAAGAGGCCCTTTAATCTTTGTGGATCCTCGCCAACCATGTCTTAATCCATCCACCGCTTCTGGTAGTATCCTAGTATCAACTATGTCTCGCAAAATTGTTGGGTCTTCATCATCGTCGCCTTCACTTTCCCAAGAAATCAATAAGAGTCGACATTCCTACTCAACTTCCTCCCGTGTCACTAACCCTTCAATCGTGTGTTATCACTGCTAGAACCGCTGTCATATTGCATTTTGGTGTCCTCATTGTACCCTCGTTATTAATCAAGAACTACTACTCCCAACTTCAAAAACTAATGAATGTTTCACGGTCTATGCTATTGACCATTCTGATAAGGACCTCGAACAATTTGAGTGTCACAAGAAAAAAGAGGTTGTTGTCTCAATCATGAAATGCATCATCTCCACCCTTGTTGACTCTGATTCATGGAAAAGAACCTAAATATTCCATACGTATATCTCGTGCAACTCTCGCTCTTACAAATTAGTAATTGATGAGTATAGTACCATCTAATTTGTTTCCACCTCAGCTATGACCAAATTCGAATTCAAACTCGAACCCCACCATTGCCTTTTTAAAGTGGCATGGGTCGATAGGACTTCTTTGCCTGTCAGTCATCGTTGTCTTGTATCCCTCACGTTTAGCACATTCTACTCAAAGGGCCTTTACTATGACATTCTACCTATGGATGTTGATCACATCCTTTTGGGCCGCCCTTGGCTCTATGATTGCGATGTTAAGCACTTCAGGCGTGATAACACTTTTGAGTTTTGTTAGCCCAAGAATAACTAACAAAGAGGAGGGTGAATTGATTTTTGAAACTTTTTCGACACTTAGCCTCAAAAAAATACAATACACAAGAAATAAATGCAAAATTTAATACTATAATTAAATATGCAAGTTCGATAACTTAATTCAAGTATGGATATAGCACAATATAAATTGCAATGTAAAGTAAAGTGCGATAATGTAAAGATAACAAACCAATTTAATGGAATTCGATACACAATGTGTTCTACATCCCCGTTACCAAGCTCTCCGTCACGAGTAAGGCCAATGTACTATAATGGTAACTTACAACAAGGAGTACAAATCCTTAAATGACTTACAACGAGGAGCACATATCCTTAGGTGACTTACAACGATGAGCACCTACCCTTAAGTGACTTACAATAAGGAGCACTTATCCTTAAGTGACTTACAACAAGGAGCACCTATCCTTACAATCGTTTTTGGGTATTTTAAGTTATAATCAAGTCAAAATTTTCAAAACGCGTTTTGAGTGTTTCAATTTAACGTCACCCCAACCACCACCAACGCCGCCTGCACCACGCCGTCGCCGCAACCACCACAAAAACCGACACTGCCTACACCACACCACCACCACACAACCGCCACCACAGCCACCATCCACCACAGCCGTCGCCACAAAAATCGCCAAAATCGTCGCATAACCACGACCACAGGCACACCCACAACCTGCACCACACCATCATTGCACACCACGCACCCAAAACCACCATACACAACCGCCACAGCTACAACCAACCACCGCAACACAAAAAAAGAGAGTGAAAGAGACGAAGCCGCCGACGATAGCAGCCACAACCAAAATGCTAATTTTTGATTTTTGAAAATAATTTTTTAAAATGCCAAAAAAAATACATTTTCAACAATTTCAAAATGAACATTCAAAACACAAAATCCAAAATCAATTCAAAACTTAAAACACAAAGCTGAAACACGAAGAGAACAGCTCCTAAGGTTTGTAAAACAAGTTGAAACTCAACTAAGGAAGAACTACAAACTTAAAGTTTGACATTTCCTATGTAATTCAACTGTAATACTAAGGTTTTTTCATGTATGTAGAACTCGGTGTTCTGGTCAAGAAAGGTGGACTTAATGGAAATGTTTTCAGAGTTAAGCCTCCAATTTGTTTCAAAAAAGATGGTGCAGGTGTTTCAGTAAGTACACATTTTTCTGTCCTTTCGAGACAATTTTGATATCTATATGTTTTGAGTGTATGATTGATTCTACTTGTACAGATGTCATGGTTGATGCACTTGATACGCCATATCAAAGTTGTGAGAAAGTGATGATGTTGAAGCCCCCATGGGATCAACCTAGAAAAAAAGCAGCTTATTTTCAAAAGTAAAAAGAATTTATACAAAAGAACTTGTAGGATTTTGGGGCTCCAATAACCAATTTTCGGGCTCAGAAAACAACAAACGAACACCACACATCCAAGGTTCGACTCAAAACTCCTACACCCGATTGCTCCAAGATTTACATCTCCACAAAGGAGATATGGTGGTGGTGATGGCAAGCCCACAAAGGGAAGAAGGAGAAGAGAATAATAATGGTTGGAACTCACCTAAAAATCTACCAAACCATAACCCGATTGCCTCTCTTTCGGCTCCTCTAGTCTCCACTCTCTTGCACACACTACACACTCTAAAAAAAGGCTGGAATGGGAGAATAAAAGGGGGTCAATTAGGTCACTAAAGTTTGGGCCAAAACACTCCCTCCAAATGGGCCAAAGTCCACTAATTGGGCTACCAAATAATTCCCATAACCAACCACATAAATGGGCTAACATAATCATCCAAACTCAAACTTGGGTCATCCAAAAGTATAGGTCGTTTTAGAGTCCAGCCAAGTTTAAAGTGTCACTAACATAATCCGACAACTGTTTTTCATCATCGCCCAGGTTTATTGAGTATCAAAAAACCCAACAAATCTCCACCCTGATCCTAATAAATCTGCAAGCAAACAAAACACATAGTTTATACTTGCACAATCAAGGTAACCAATAAAATTAGTATCATAAACCTTACCTCGTGTTTCGTACCTGAAACACATACCATACATGTTTCATGTACTCACCAGGGCTAAGAACAAGAATACCCAAATAGAAGCAAGTAATCACAACAATCAATCAAGAGCAAATAAACATGCGACGGAGATATCATATAGGATAATACAGATATTTTCAAACATGTTCACACAGAACAACAGATTAACACCAAGTTAATCAACGGGCCAACACATACGCAACAAATGCATAAATGACCTATCTCACCACACTTATCCTATCACATTCCGTGTTGCTCACTCCTCGAGAACAAATATTTCACCTCATCGCCCACCTGCTCACTAAACTAATCACACAAACAAAACATGTCTAACTGATAAGTTTCTATAGATCCTAAGTTCTCGGGATAATCCTCTATCACCACATCACTTTTCCAAACTAAATGGATAATGGGTCTCCACCTAACAGAAGTGATAGAAGTGTCTCTCTCACACTCCACCTGATCAGGGTCTCTTCCAAATAAAGGATTCCAAACATTTGATCATATCTCCAACGTGATCCAAATGTCACACTCCACATCCCACGATACAAACCACAATGTACACCTAGGCATTTATACTCCACCTTACTAAAAGACATACACACTGCTAATGCATCCCAAATCTACTATAGAAAATCAACACCTTTCGGCGATCACAAAGGTTAGGGCTCAATTTAAATTCGTCCACACATCACAAGGTTACTCCAATTACCGACGCTCAAAAAATCCACAAATGATTAATCCCACAAAGGGAAGGTGAAGGTGGCACTCGCAAAGAGAATAAAAGAAAGAGTTGGTTACTTCACTACACTCACAAAAGAGGCTCACACAGAGAACGAAAATAACCCTCACAAGCTGTCTCACACAATCTCACAAACCACACAGGCTCACAAAGATGAAGGAGAAAATGGCTGCCCTTCTAACTACTCACTACCACACTCTCTCACACCACTTACAGAGCAAAATGGAGTATACCATAGATCTCAACCCACAATGCATGCAAAAAATTACACCAAGTAATAAGATCGCTCCAATTCATGCCAATGCACATATCAAACACATTGAAAAATGCACATATAATCATGCTACCAAATTGAGCAATCACACACATGCAGAAGGAGTTACACACAAATGCTCGTGCAATAACTAGGTATGCTGTCAATAAACCTCACACCGGTTATCACTCGACCAAATGACAGAATTTGCCTCACCACTCTCATCAACTTTCCTTTTATTATCATTCCTAAAACAGTCTATTTCAACCATGTCCAAATTACTACAGTTAAAACACATCTTAATTTTCGCACTTACCTTAAATTACATTTGCCATCAAAAGGTTTTTTGAAAAATATTTTCATTTTGTCAAATTAAAAAATCACAATTTTCATTAAAATATACACAACTCATAATGTGTCGTCATTTTACCAAAAAATGCACAGAACACAAAATGCAACCAACAACGACCACAAGTAAAGTACCGACACAGTTCTCAATGAATAGTCAAGTAAACTTTCCTAAGGTCAAATGCAATTCTAATAATGAAAAAATTTAATCAGCAACTAATTCACATAGAATTCAAGGCAAATAATGAACAAATAATTCCTAAGTCTAGTAACAGACAATGATTACCCCTTCACGGTAATCCCAAATCTAACATCACCCCACATGATGACTTCTAATGCGAAAAATAAATTATCATACACAATAATTATAACTGCAATAATAAAAGGCAAAGAACACGATACCGAACAGACCACGTCTGAAGGTCCGTAAATATCGAGAGCTGCAAATTCACCATTTTAGGACCGTCACCATTCGTCCTAAAGTCTCCAGCAACCGTGGAAACACAAAACGACACTCGGCACCGAGCGTCCAAAGGGCAAAACCGTCCAACTTTCACGGTATTGTCCAAAACTAAAATCCGACAACACCGCAGGATCCGTCTTGATGTCCTGGAAAAACTGCCTGAAGAAGTCTTCCTCAAAATCCAACCCCAATGCCGCCACCGGAGCGGCGCGTGGGCTTCACGCGCCAATTACCCACACACTCCTCTGCCTGCTGAGTCCGCCGGTGGTGTTCGTTTTCTCCAACAAGTATGTGGTTTGGCCAGAAAACGTATTTACAGGTCCTGTAGGAATTTTTCAAAACTGCCCAAATTTTTTCCCTGTTTTCTGGTTCGATTCTGGTTGATTTTCACCCAAAATCATAGATTTCTCTTCCACCCAAGCTCTGATACCATTTGTAGGATTTTGAGGCTCCAATAACCAATTTCCGAGCTCAGAAAACAACCAAATGAACACCACACATCCAATGCTCGACTCAAAACTCCTACACCCGATTGCTCCAAGATTTACATCTCTACAAAGGATATATGGTGGTGGATATGGCAAACCCACAAAGGGAAGAAGGAGAAGAGAATAACAATGGTTGGAACTCACCTAGAAATCCACCAATCCATAATCTGGTTGCCTCTCTCTCTGTTCTTCTCTTCTCCACTCTCTTGCGCACACTACACTCTCTAGAAAAACGGCTGGAATGGGAGAACAAAAGGGGGTCAATTAGGTCACTAGAGTTTGGGTCAAAACACTCCCTCCTAATGGGCTAAAGTCCACTAAATGAGCTACCAAATAATTCTCACAACCAACCACATAAATGGGCTAACAGACCATCCAAACTCAAACTTGGGTCTAGCGGTGGCAAAAAAGCTCGGAGGCTCGGACAGCTCGGGCTCGGCTCGAAAAAAGCCCCAGCCGGGCCCGGCTCGAGCTCGTTGGAACCAAGCCCAAGCTCGAGCCGACTCCCCAAAGTGGGGGCTCAGCCCGAGCCTGGGCCAGCCCATGGCTCGGGCGAGCCACCTATTTAAAAAAAAAAATTTAAAGCAGCTAAGAAAAAGTAAAAATAAATAATCAAAAAATCTGAGCCGGCTCAGCCCGCTAAGGCTCGGGCCGGGCCTCTTTTTTTTAGTCGGGCACGGCTTAGCTCGGCTCGGTCCAAAAAAAGCTCGGGCTCGGCTTGAACTTTTTTTTTTTCGGCTCGGCTCGTTGAGATTGCTACTTGGGTCATCCAAAAGTATAGGTCATTTCAGAGTCTAGCCAAGTTTATGGTGTCGCTAAAATAATCCGACAACTGTTTTTCATTATCGTCCGGATTTATTGGGTATCAAAAAAACTCAACAGAACTCAAACCAACTTCTGGTTCTAACGCAAAAGAAGGGCGAAATAATGTCGATTTTGTTAAGTGCGCCCATGCGCGCTCTTGTGCATCGTCAAGTAATGACAGCCACGTGATAGCAGAACTATGGAGTTCAATATTTTGCATCATTGAGTGGTGCCAACCATAGAATAGAATGTTGAATTTTTTTCCCTCTCCACCCTTCCAGTAATTAATCCAACTCTTCCATCCATGATTTCTTCGATCTCAAAACTCGTGTAATTAGATTCACACAGAAACCAGCAAGTATTCTAATTAATAAAGACACTCAAGATACAGAAGACTTCATACATTGTCAATTTACAGAATGAGTTCAGCAGACATAAGCAACAAAAAGGAGCATATCCAAACTTCCTCTCAATAACTACCTAATCATATTTACACCTTCTCAATCATAGGAAGATCAAAAAATGGCAGCAGCTAATTTTCAAATGTATACTATATTAAATATGCAGATTTAGCTGATGAAGCATGAGTTGCAGAGGTGAAAATCTTTCATAATTAAGCACATTCACGACGACTAGAAGCCCAAAGTGAACTTAAATCCCGAAGACGTTGAAAATACTCCCCTAGAGCAAGGAGGCCCCGAGCTGCTTGACGAGTGTCAAGGTTGAGAGAAATCTGCTTCAATGTTTCTTTGCGAAGATGATCTGCCTGTTTGCAGGACACCAAAAAATGAAACAAATTTTGACTAATGTATTGAGGTTTGCATACATATCCTAGATATTTAGAGTTATAGACATCAACCATTACATATACACCATCTTGGACTCTATCGCTAATGGTCTTTAATTATTAAAGAAGGGATTTTGAGGGGAAATAAAACATTTAAAATTGAAACCAAAAACAAAATAAAAAAAGAAGGCTACTCTTACAAGACATCCCAAGAAAGGGGCATAGAAGAGTACATACACGTGCAATGTGATAGTTAGAAAATTCCCTTGAGTTTCTTTCAAAATGAGGATGGAAAAGGATCCACGAATTCAGTGGTAGGCTAAGCATCAATGTTTGAAGGAGTGAGAGTTGTTTCGTAAGAAAAATTCTCAAGTCCAGCTCATTTTAGATAGCTTTTTAAACAAGATATGGTTCTTGTGGTTATTAAACCTTTATTTTATTTCCAACATATAAAGGCATTTTGGTTAAGCTGACACAATGAGCACGCACAATTAAAATTTTTGTCACTACCTTTTTTACGATTACTATATGAAGCAGAATGTCACAATATAAAACACGTTAATATTCACAATTATGGCTGCTCCTGTCAAGAATATAAAAGACAGACACTAAATAACACATAAATCAGAAAATCAAGTCGCAACAATGTATATTACCTGAGCCACAAACCTCACCATTGCATCCAATTTATCCATTGCAGCTCTGATCTGCGGTAGGTAGTGTCCTTCACCCAGTTGACCAGCTGCTACAGTCTGGGACAGAAATTCGTGGAGTTTCTCCAATCCCTGTGACAATGCATCTTCTGCTTGCTGACATGATTGTCCAAGTTTAATAAGCTCCAAACTTTGTTGCTCTGCTAAAGGCTCAAGATGTGGCATGAGAACCTGTTTATGAGAATAATATTACGGGGAATCATGGATTTAACATTTGGTGAACAATTTGATTAAATTTTTCACAAGTCCCGTAAAATGAGCAGAAACAACTTATCTTTTAATTTTTATCCGACTGTAGAAAGTATGGATATCATATAATCCATGGTACATTTGTTATGGTTTTTGCACGTACACGCTATCATTAGTTGAGGACAACTCATATAGAGAAGAAAAGGTTGATTTTAATGACAAGGAAGAAGAGGAAAGAAACAACGAAGTTGGGGATGTAACAGTAACTTGCCCAACTGTTAAATGTAAAATGACAAGATTGGGAGAGGACACTGATCGAGATGAGGAACTGGTTTGCTGAAGATTAGATAAAAAGTTAGCTTATCCATATTGAAATCCCGGACAGCAACTCAATCTTTGAAATCAGATCTTGATATTAGCATCTAATTATGATCAGATGGAAAACAAACAAGAAATTGTCCAATGTGTCTAGCTATGAACTTTTGGATCTGGACAACTTCCTTTGAAATCATATAATTCTATCTTAAGTGACTATTCAGATTCCAAGAGCCGGCCTCTATTTTAATCAGAAAAAAGAAGGTAAGAAGTGCATCACAATCCGGACTCTGGAGGGAAGTGTGAATTACCTTTAAAAGCTGTGATGGTCGAAAGCCCCCAATCCACGATAAAAAATGTTCTGCTGACGTTTTCCACGTGCCAGACATAAGATAGAATACATCAGCCCTTGCAGCTGTTTCTTTCATAGCAAAGAGATCAAAATAGTGCTTCATGCCATCTTCAACAAAACTGCTCAATTCCGCATCCCGAATGTCAGAATACAAAGCATTTCTCAAATCAGCGTTTTTCTTATTTTGTTCTTCCACCCATTGTCCATATGCCATTTCAAAGGTAGCAATACCTGGAGGTCAACGGATAAAGCTGATTGTGGGTACAAGAAATTGAAGAGAAGAACGTAAAGTGTCTCAAGAGAGAAAGAGACTTGTGAAGGTCAAATGATGAAACTAAATCAAAATAATAGGCACTCCCTTCTATTAGAAGTCATATCAGCAGGCAACTTTTAGAAAAATATCACCTTTTGGATTCATTTACAGTAACATATTTTCAAAACGGAAGAAACTTTCACATTATTTCTAAGAGAGCCAAATGCTATTACTTTTTAGAAATCTATTATATGAAAAATGGCACACATTTTTTTGGATATGAAAACTGCTCTGGTATAGCTGTTTGTTTAGCTTGTATTTCTCATTTTGAAGATACAATACATTACCCAATCAAACAATCTAATAGACACTGAGAATCTATATATGGGTGCACATCTCAGCAATGAATTTCCAATGAATTTATCGACACTCCATACTAAACCAACTATGATTTGTTAAACTGTCTCTATATGACTGGAGAACGAAAATCAGAAAGTCGTTAATAACCAAATGCATATAGCACAAAACTACTAAATTAGCTCTGGTTATGTGCAATCAACAGGTTATTAAAAAATTTGAGCAAAAAAAGGTTCAAGTTAGGACAATGGTGGTAGATAAACCTACAAACCTGGGTTTGTAGTTCCACAATAACCTAGCTGACCAGTATCTAATCCACCACCTATATACAGTCCCTGCAGCAGAACATTTTCTTGTTGGATATCTTTCCCTTTGAATACCAAAAGGAGATGAGTATTGAAAAGTACTGCTCAATCTCAATGGAAATGAATCAAAGTGGATAAATAATGATGTGGAGAATAACAAACAGTCTTTCTTTACCTGTTGCCTAACCCGTTCAAGCTCCTGTTCTAACTGCATAAGTCTCAGTTTACTATTTTCTAACTGCTGAACATAAGCCTATAAAAATGTGTAGAGATAATTTAAAGTCTGAATACCAAAAAGTTGCATGAATCAGAAATAACAAATTCGTGTCTAGCAAGGAAGAAAGAAAAATAAGATGTCAAACTTCACATAGGGGTATTTACTGTAACCATCTCCACACCTTCTTCCTCTGACGACATTTGCGAGCAGCCTCGCGGTTCTGCGCTAGGCGTCTCAGTACCTACAAATCAAACTCAGTTGTCGACAATTTTGGACATCTATTCACTATTTTAAATGCTATCAAAGAGAATTAAAATGCAAGGACCTTTGGATTTGTCAGAGGGATAAACAAAATTCCAGAAAAAATTAAGCCTCCGTTTGAATACAAATTTGTAAAGAGTTTATATAAATATAGTCAAAGTTAAACATTAATTTGAACCACACATTTATAACTACTACTCATTATCATCCACACATTTCATGGGACCCACTACTATTCCTCCTCATAAACCATTTATAAATTTGCCAAATGGAAGCCAAAAGGTTGGACTTTTGGATTTAAGGGATAAACGAAATTTTGAAAAGCATTAAAAGGTCGGATCCAAGTCAGGATTATAGCATTGGTGAAAATTGACATTCAAAGTATTACTCACCCACAAACTCCACACTTAGATCTGTAAAGAGGTTAAAAGTTCTAGTAGTGGCATATACTGGCAACCTTAAAATTTTTCACAACAATAGAGCTGCACTACCTAATGGCAGAACGAATTGCTATATTACAGCCAAGAAGCTGCTCCAGCATCTCAACTTTCTTACTTTTAACTGCGAGAGATTCTTTTTTAACATTTTCTAATCATCTATGTGTGTGTGCATGAAAGTGCATGTCTCCTATTAATATTTTTACAATTATAAATATAGAAGAAAAATTTTCATCTTATAAATAGATGTTCTCATCAGAGTACCAACAAAATTATAGGAATAATATGAATAAACTAACAAGCTGTAGTTTAAAAGCATTACTAGACAAGTCAAGTCACTGATAAGTGATCTAAGGTACCAATACATGACATAAACTTGTCAGAGTAGGCTTATGGAATGCACCAACTTACAATAATTCAGATTCAGGATATATGCCATGCTTCAAAACAACCAAAAAGGATCACGAAATGGTGGAAGTAAGTGAACAGGATTGCTCGTGTCATTAAAGGATTTCCATTATAGTTCTATTGTAGAAAGCTTTTGGATGTAGAAAGAAAACAGGAACAAGAGGTTCATACAAAGAGAAGAAAATAGCCACTGATATGAGAATATGTGCTCACTAATCAAACAAAAGTGCACAAAGTAACACAACGATGTCCTTACCTTATCAACTGGTTTACTAGCTTCTAGGTCATATTTATTGGAAGGTCCTACTGTTCCATGTGAAGTATCTTCTGACTGGACATATATAACACATTCGTTGATAAAAATGTGTCAAAAGAACACGATGTTATGTACGAGAATAATAAATAAATAAACTGCACCTGGTTGTCAAATCTAGAGTCGACCAGAATAACAGGTGGAGATATGTCCAGAAAGTTATTTTCTCTATAGTCATTCCACATGCCTATTTGAGACGTAGGCTCATATAAACCCATCCTTCTTGTGGGAATAAATTGTGTCGATGCAGAATTCATTCTGTTTTAACTGTCTGTCAACAGAACTCAATGAGCTACTAACCTAATTTGATAATTAAATAAATCAAACAAGAAATACATTCTGATTTTGAAAACATGGCAACTTGAATTCAGATCATGAGAAAGCAAGGGGGCAACATTGAACAATAAGACTAGAGTTTTGAACAGAGAACTTGACTGAAATTCTATGCATGCACTTACTACTTTACGTTCCAAATTTGATTATACATAACAGATTCTTTGATTTGATAGTTAGCAGCATATGCAACGAGCAATATAAATCTTTCACCAAATAAAGAAGGAACGAACAAATAAAGAACTAAATAGACTTGCTACCATTGCTGAAGTATATAAAGTTTCACCAAAAACCCGATAAAAGCCCCCATTCTTGTGCAGAGTGTAGTTAAGTCTACACGACAAGGGAACAAAAAGGGCCTTGCTGAATTTATCACTTTAGCATTGTCTTTAATTTCAAGTGTATACTACTGAACTTGATAAAAAAGACTTGCACAGCAGGAATCCATAAGTGTAATAATAAATAACTAGTCTTTTTATAGTCTTTGCATCAGAAAGTTAGAAATTCACTGCACCGGTGATGATTAACCATAACATCTCTTCTTTAAGAGAAGAAACAAAAGTTTCACCAAAAACACCTACAAAGCAAAACTCCACTCCAACACACAACAGATAACAGAAAAATCTAATCCATTTCGAAGCTTAAATAACATTACCAATACAAATCAATCAATGATCCTTCCAATCACTTTGTAGTCCCAAATAGCATCCAATACTACTATTAGAAGTCATCTCTCTCTTATTTTCATGAACAGAGAACAATAAAGAAAAAGGTTCCCAATAACTCTTGTTTTCGCAAATACCTTTCTCTATTATACAAATCAAAAACAACCAATCAAACTGAATCTTGATTACATAGCCAAGCATAAGCCTAAAGCACTTGTTTTTGGGCTAGTAGCCATCAAAACAAAAAGAGAAATTGAATCTTGATTACATAGTCAAACTTGAGTCTACACACAAATAAACAAACAGAAAGAGTAAGAACTAAATCATTCTACATATACATGTGCATAAACTCATAAAAAATGTATCAATAAGAAAAATACAGGAAGAAACATCAACCTTAAATAATACTGGAGAAAACCCAATATGAGAATTAAAAATTCACGCTCAGTATGCAGGTTTCCACAGAAGAAACTGAAAGTAGACTACACTGTTCAAGAACCCATCTTCCTCCATGCGTAGTAGGTTGCAGTGAAGAAGAAGAATCGAATTTGAATATGATTGTGAACGCAACATCTTTCCAAAATATTTATATTTAAATTGAAATTTTAATAGAATATTATGTCACATAAATTATATGTAAGTGGGTAAGGGTGGTGAAAAGATATTATAATTTGTAGTGTCTGTATGTGTGAGTTATCGTGAGCTACAGTCAATGAGGAATAGATATTGTATTGAATGGTGTTTGGCCACAATTTCTTCACTAACAAACAAGCAATTAACGAACCATGTTCTTTGTTGTTGTGCAATCTGAATATGCGCACCAGGTCACTCTCATTACATCTTTAGCTTTTGCTCACTTGCCCCCCTCCACAAATGTCATCGCTTCCATCCCATCCTCATATTATATTGTTGAATTTGAATTTACATATCAAATTATTTCATTGAAATGATGTATAGTTGAAAATGAATTTAAAAAAAGAAAATTAAAGAATAAAGCTCAAATTGGAGATTAATATAATATAATTTTTAAATATCTACTGATTCAATTAAATTTGTATTCACAGTAATGATCAATTTGCACATTCATTACAATGGAGTACGATTTTTCATATGTATTATTAGGGAACATGTTAATGATATGGTTTTAACATCACAATTGACATATGCCTAACACACCTTGCATGGTTTGAATGATGAAATTAGTGACATGGCACAATAATAATCAAAGGCATTTTAAAGTTATATATGTTCAACTATTATGTCAAATTTTGGTGTGACGGTCTAATGGACTTTAAAAAAAAAAAGTTGACTTAATTGAAATAAAAATAGAAACTTAGTGCCTCAATTATAACCAATTGAATTTCAATGACCAATTTGAAATTTCCTATGAACTTCTTTTATATTTTTTTGTCCCCTTTTTCTTTTGTAGGCTCCCCAAACTCTGACAATTCAATCATAACTCATAATTATTATCCAACAGATATAATCTATATGGTGGGAAGTTGACATCCGCGCATATGTAAATTAGTCAATAATTATTAGAGGTGTATTAGTTTAAATCAGACCGTCCAAACTCAGAATAATATGATACATAAATAGGTGCCCCGGGCATCACGC
The DNA here is from genome assembly GCA_035079005.1 of Fraxinus americana. NCBI lineage: Eukaryota > Viridiplantae > Streptophyta > Magnoliopsida > Lamiales > Oleaceae > Fraxinus > Fraxinus americana. Next base: position 29,464,304 of record CM068712.1, on the reverse strand, counting down.
AGTGGCAAATATGTGCCTACGGAGTATCGAAGGTTCGAATCCCCAGACAGCTGAAATGCAACATTTATGTTGGAAGGCAACATCTAAATGTTAGACGGTAGAGGTCCACAAGGAAGAGAATCGTTAAATGTCCAGCTCAAGTGTGTATAAGCTGTGATCGTATATCTTGATTAACCCGAGTTGCGAACCAGGGGGGACGGTCGTCTCTTCTCAGGATTAGTCGGGCGAATCTTATACACCTAAGTCATCAAAAAATAAATAAATAAATATATATATATATATATATATATAGGTTGTTCGGTCAAAAATTGTGAACGATCTCAAATTCTCACCTAGTTAATTTTAGACCTCTAGTCGTAATGCAAATTAATCGCGTTGGATCCATATAGATTAGCTACTCTCTGTCTTCCAATTTTAATAAATATTAATTTTTTGTTTTCCTATCATAATATAACTCAACATATAGTTACTTAGACGAATAATACACAGTCTTCTCACGCAATCGAAAAGACAGATTTCTGGTACAAATGGATCACATTCTATCCACTAAAATCAGATCCTAATCTCTTTCTAACTTTTCTTTTTTTTCTGGTAAATATCCTCAAAGCTGTTATATTCCAGTGTATTTTGCCTTTTAATACATGTATACAAGTCTTTTAATACTACTTTTTCAACATCTTTATTTGCCTAACCTCAACCTTTCCACCTAATGACCCTTCAAATTCTTTAAGAGGCATGGATAACCTTAACTTCATCGAGTTGCCAAATCATCTTGTCTTTCTACAATTGGCTTAAATTCAAAGAAGTCTTTTCTTTTCTTTTTTTTATTTTTTTTGTTTAGGACAAAAATTTGAGTTTAGCATTTAATTTTATATTTATTTATTGATTTTCTTTCATTAATATTTTTTTTTAATTCTTTATATTTTTAATTTTACCGACTAAAAGATCGTTACTAAATTATTTCTTTTAATGTTATTGATTATCGACGGAATCTTTTTTAAGCAAAAACAAACACAAAAATATGAAATTTTGAAATTGAGAGCCTTCGATAAATAGGCCGGAATATTAGGCAAATGCTAAACTAACCTCATAAATGAGTAGACTTTGCCACCTACCAGTCGAAGAGGCTAACGTCTTGATAGCTTTCACAAATGAGGCATTCTCTTAATATTCTTTAATCTAAATGGACGGCTTTTTCACCGATAAGACTCATCAAAAAAGATTGAATATATCCAGGATTGGAATAAAGAGTCAAGTATTAATACTAACGCATCCCTCACGTTTGATACACAGAATTAGGTTGTATAAAGGATTTAATAAAAAAAGTTATAATGCATAGTATTAGATAAAAGGTTGAACCCCAACCTTAAGGGCTCCTCACCGCCCCGCCCATAGAGCATTGTGGAGGAGGTAAATTGCGGGATGTGTCTCAACAGGCCAGGATACAAGAGCTACCATACCGGTGCCCACAAAGAGTCTAATTCCACACCTTGTAAATTGTATTAGATAGTGTATTAAGGTGGATTAAGGTGGACATTTTTTTTTTATTATTGAAAAGAATATCAATTACAATATCTTCATTATCCGTTCTATACTCGCCTCCAAACCTTCGAATTATGCTATACGGTTGATTAAGCAAATGATAATCTTTTTGAATGAAAAATCAAAGAACATATTATCCACCATAACGCCGTCTACATACTACTGTCTATCATAATTTTATAATAAGAGTGTGTTTGGTAGGGATTTTTGGGGGAAGAATTGATTTTTGAATAATGATATGATGGGAAATGTGTGATTGAAAAAAGAAGAAAAAAGTATTGATGTGATGGAAAATATTATTTTATTGAATAATGTGTGGTTGAAAATGAGAATTGATTTACTGTAGAAAATGAAAATCTGTACCAAACAGGCCCTAAATTTCTTATACAGTCTAATCTAGTGTGTCAAAAGTAACTTGATTATATTCTTTTGGCTTAAGAAGATTGGCTTGGGTAGGAAATTAATTGATCCTGAAGCAGGTGTCCAGTCCACCCATCAGTAAAAATGCCTTCAAGTAGAATAGTCAAAGCCTATCAGATCATGTTAAAACCATGTTCTCAAGCAATTCAGCACTCATTTATCCAAGAGTCAACACGACCAATAAACAAATGTCTCACATATTTTCCTTATCCATTCTTGTCGAGCATTCTAAGACGCTCTTTATTTTAAAATTCTTTATTTTTCATACTTATTTTCAACCATATATTTACACAATAAAATATTTTATAAATAAATTCAAAACGTTTTCCTACTTTTAATCACACATTCTCAAAAAAAATCACTATTCAAAACATCATTTTCTCTCAATTTCTCTTTATAATGGCCATTAAGTCCCTGTTTGATTGCTATTACTTTAAGGAAATTGAGTTTTGAATTGTGATTTTTTGGAGAATGTGAGATTAAAAAATAAGAAAAAGTTTTTGGTTTACGTGTAAGATATTTTATTGGATAAATGTAGTTGAAAATAAGTATAAAAATTAAAGAGTTTTAAAATAATGATTGTCAAACGGTGGCAAATGTGTAATTATTAATTGTTACCACAAATGTTACCAAAAACTATCCCAGGAAACACACTCCTTTATATTTTCTTCGAAGCTTTTTTATTTTTGTTTAAAATACTTAGGTCATATTCTCTTTACCATTTTCAAGTCGTTTTTTATTTTTGATTTTCCAAAATAGTGAAAACGTGATCTCTTTCCTATTTTCGAAAACGTGTTTTTGAAAACAAATTAAAAATTTATTTTCAGTAATAATCAAACCAAAATTTTCAAAACGCGTTTTGGGTGTTTTCAAAATAATTTTTCAAAATGTCAAAAAAACACATTTTTAACAATCTCAAAATGGACACTCAAACCCAAACTCAAAATGAATTTAAAACTCAAAACACAAAACTGAAATATAAAGAGAACAACCCCTTATCTTTACAAGTAGAAGCTTATAGAAATGTCGACCGCTCAATAATGTTATGTAGGTCTATTTTTTCACTATAAAACGACTTTTATTTGTCAACCTAATATTTATTAATCATAAAAAGTAAGAATAAAAGAAAGGGAATAATACTGTCCACCGATTACAACAGTTCATAGCACAGAGATATATCCACTCACCATGTCTATCTTATGAAATTAAAATTTTCTTCAATTTAATATTTAAGTGTAGTTCTTCGGTTTTGAAAAATTATCTAAACGTATTTGAATACAAGTTCAAGTCTTGTAACATTCGACCATATTTCTTCGAGTCTCGAGTCAAATCCAGAAGAAAATACTCATTTTCGATATTCAAGGTAGGTCGATAACCGATAGACATTATACCCAATAAAATCGACACTTCATATCTCACTTGGACAAAATTGATAAACAACTCGTCCAACCAAGACCTTCTCATGAATTCTCAAAAGTCGCAGACAGTAGTATTTTCATGTGTTGATAAACGGCTCGTCGATAACCGACGGGCGTTCTTGCCAACCTTTTGAGCAAAATGCAATATAAAAGTAAAGTAAAAAAAATAATACACAACAATTTAAGCTTTTTAAGTTTCGATGCGTGGAGTTGTTTCACGAAAATAATTTAATCCTCACATCTTAATGAGGTGAACATAAAAGTTAAAGAATAATAGAAACTTCCAATGAACTAACATTCTTTGCTTTTTATACTTGAGATGATAGATACCCATGAGAGAATTATGCATCTTTCACTCTCAAACACCTCATATTTGCATTTTATGCACCAAAATTAAGAACTTAAAGTCCTCCTTTTATTGCCTTTTCTTTTATAAAAGAACAAATGAAAAGTAAGAAACCCAATGTGTAAGCACTAACATACATTTATAGACATGCGCATGTATAAAATATATATTGATCCACGACGACGTTTTGTAAATATTCAATCCAAGTGACAATAGCAAAATCGATCGAGGTAATAGTATTAGCACAGATTTATCCACTTACGTCAAAAAAAAAGATAATTCTGAAAAGAAACAAAATAATTAAATATTCAGGTCGTGGGAATTGATGGGGGAATTTAAAGATATAACAATTATGGTGGAACAAACGAGTGAATGGCGGATTCTGAAGTGATTTTCCTTTTTCATATTCTCTATTTGTATGTTGGAATAAATGATAGATACGTCACGCAACAATATGCTTTTCATTATTTTTTATTTTTCCCATTTGTGGTGTTTTCTTGACTCAATTGCACTTTATAAAGTGCATTTCCACTAAGGGTGGCTTATGTGTTGTCACAACTTGGCAAGATTCATTTGACACCAAATGTTGAGAAATTTTTGTTCTTTTATTCACTTGGGCATAGCATGGAATACGTAATCTATTGCACATAGTTCAAAGTGTACAGTACTGGATAATATTGAAGAAAATGTAGTAAACAGTGTAACCAATTGATTAATTTATAATGAAAATTCATGTTGGGGTTATCTAACTTTTTCTTAGTTTCAGTTTGATCACTCGTTTAAATTCCATTCATTTTTCTAAAGGATGTTTATGTGGAAGACTGTTATTTAGATAACACGTTAGATGCTACGTTGGAAAAACTAATGGAATTTAAATGAGTGGATGATAAACGAAAGGCAAATTTTAGCTATTACTACGAAACAAAATAAAGGTTGTGATTAACATGAAATTTTACTTAACAAAAAAGATGTAAATTTAATTTATTCAACATCTCATTTTTACATTTTCTATCAAAAGATCCAATACCTAACTTTTTGTACGCCATTCTATATTAAAATAATAATATGACTTGTAATTTTAAGGTATATTTGGTGAGAGATACCTGAAAAGTCAGGACCACACGATATAAGTATCGAGAAACAAGATTAATCGAATCAAACAGAAAATAAACTGCAGAAAATTAAAGTTGAACACCAAAGAATTATTTATGCCGAAGCCTCGGAGGTTTGGTGACCACTTCTAATACCTACATCCCCTGTTGAGCATCCAAAAAAGGATTATGCTCAGCTGCACTAAAACAGCCCAAAATGGAAACAAAAGTTACAAATGTTCACAGAGACGAAACAAGATACTTATCTCTCAAATACAGTGATAGATATCTTCAAGGATTCACCAAGATATCTTCAAGAAACCTTCAAACAAAACCAGAACTAACAATAGAGAAATCAAACAGATTCTCACAATATTCACTCAAAATATTATACAATGAAGGTTACTCTAATTTTAAGTGAATCAAACGAAGGCAGCAAACCTTTGCCCCTCTTCTTCATCTTTCTCTCTTTTTCTCTCCAAAACGCGGGAGTACCGAAGACTCCAGAATAAATGAACGATCACAGGGACCCAAGAGTCATCGAGCCCAAGTAAAAACGATTTACCATCCAATAGCTAGAAATGATACATGTGTTAATCATCAAAGAGAAAACGCTTTACACTAATAAAAGTGTATTTTTCCAAAACACAAGTTCATAATAATAATAATTCTGGGAGCACCAAAGAGATAACCAGGGTTCAACTCCAACATTCTCCACCTTGCTACCAGAATTTGGATTGTCAGTGCATCCGGAGCATTTTTACGTTTCATTTTTCACTTGCTCTATGTACCTGTATAAGAATCACAAGAATTAATGGAAAGAAATTTAAGGCAGTTCAGAAATTTGTTTACGAGAATCACTTTAGTAACCATATCAGATGGATTATTTTGAGTTGCAATCTTTTCAATTTTTGTTATTCCCTTAAAAATAACATTTCTAATGAAGTGATATTTAACATCAATGTGCTTTGTTCTATCATGAAACCTGAGATTTTTACTAAGATGAATAGCAATTTGATTATCTAAAAACAGAAAAGTTTGTGCATCAACAAATCTAAGTTCAAACGGCAATCCATTTAACCACATTCCTTCTTTTATAGCATCAATAGCATAAATATATTTAGCTTCAGTAGATGACAATGCAACAATCTTTTGTAATTGTGACTTCCAGTTTATGACAGTACCACATAAGACATAAAAATAGGATAAAGTTAATTTCATATTATCTATATCATCAGCAAAGTATGAATCTGTATATCCCTTTAAAATCACACCCTCATCATTCGATTTAAACACTAAACTTAAATCAGCAGTACTTTTTAGGTACCTTAATAACCATTTCAAGGCATTCCAGTGATCTTTCTAAGATTACTCATAAATTTGCTTAATATACTAATACTATGAGTAAGGTTAGGCCTAGTACAAATCATTAAATACATTACAGAACATATAGCATTAGCATAAGGAATTCTGAACATCCTATCATATTCATCTTCAGTTTTAGGACAACAATTTGAAGATAGTTTGAAATGATTTGCAAGAGGTAAGGTTATAAGTTTGCAGTCATGCATATTGAATTTTTTCAGAATTTTAATCACATAATCATGTTAGTTTAAAAACAGCAAATCCTTTTCTTTATTCCTTACAATCTGCATACCTAAGATCTTCTTGGCAGGGTCAGGATCTTTCATATCAAATTCAGATTTCAACTTCAGTTTAATATTTTCAATTTCAATCTTATTGCAACTATCAATCAGCATATCATCCACATAAAGGACCAAATACATGGAATTTTTACCTCCATTACATTTGCAGTACAAGCAAGTGTCATATTGACTTTTGAAGCCCAATTTTAGAACAAAAGTATCAAATCTTGTGTACCATTGTCTGGGGACTTGCTTTAAACCACACAGAGATTTTTTTAACAAACGCACAGTACTTTCAGGATTGCCTTTCTCAAAACTAACAGGCTGTCTCATGTAAATAATTTCATTAAGTTCACCATACAAGAAAGCAGTTTTAACATCAAGCTGATCAAATTCCCATTGAAATTGAGCAACAAAAGCAAGTAAACATCTAATAATAATGTATTTCACAATGGGAGAAAATATTTCAGTGTAATGAATACCCTCTTTTTGAATAAAACCTTTTGCTATAAGTCTAGAATTGTATCTAATGTTATTACACCCACCTTCTCCCTGTTTAATTTTATAGATCCATTTACAATCTATTAGTTTCAGACATTTAGGCCTTTCAACAAGTTCTCATGTTTTATTTTTAATCGGTGAGGCCATTTCATCTTCCATAACAGCTTTTTAGTTTCCACTTTCTTTACAGTTTATGATATCATCATAAGATTTTGATTCATTTTCTGAAAATTCTTGATAAGTAAATAAAGAAATAAAATTATCACTGTCAAATCTGGTGGAAGGTCTAATCTGTCTCATCTCTCTATCCCTTGTGAGTTGATTCTCATCAAAGGGTAGAGCTGCAAGATCAGATTGATCAACATGATCAATTTCTTGTTCAGTTTTAGTAAAAAAAAATGACATTTCTTCATGTTCAATATTCTCAACAGTAGGCCCAGGAGTATTCTGGTGATAATGGAGGACTTTACCTCAATTTGAACATCTTTATCAGTTAAAACATCATCTTTTCCTTCAAGGCAAGACATCAAAAATTCATTAAAAATGACATCTTTTCTAATTATAACTATGTAACCCTTTTCAGATTTAACCCATGGTCCATAACCTTTTACATGTTCATCACATCCCAAGAAAACACATTTAAGAGATCTAGGTTTTAACTTTCCAATGTTTTGATGAGCATATGCAACACAACCAAAGACTTTAAGGTAAGAATAATTCGCAGATTTATTTGACCACACAATTTCAGGAACAGCAAAATTCAAAACACTTGTGGGACTCCTTTTAATCAAATAAGTTGCAGTCTTAAATGCTTCACCCCAAAATATTTTTGGCAAACTAGAACTCAAAACATACATCTGACTTTATTTAGCAAAGTTATGTTCATTTTTTCAGCTATACAATTTTGTTATGGTGTGTAAGTAACAGTTCTATGTCTCAAAATGTCAATGTTCTTTACAAAAAATTATTAAATTCATGATTACAGAATTTCAAACTATTATCTGTTCTCAAAATTTTTATTTTCAGATCTGTCTTATTTTCAACCTGGATTTTCCTGTCCTTAAAACAAAGAATGTCTCATCTTTATACTTCAGCAAAAATACCAATTTTTTCTAAAGAAATCATCAATTATTAACAGGTAATATTTGAAACGAAATAAGGTAGACACAACAGCAGAACCCACAAATCAGCATGCAAGTACTTAAGTTTTTATTTGAATTTATAAATTTAAGTGAAAAATGGAGTTTAACTTACTTCCTATAATACATTGTTCACAAAAACCAAAATCACCAAAGTTTAACTTTTCAAAAGCACATTTTGATTGCAGAAAATTCAAACTCTTTTTACAAATGTGACCAAGTCTTTCATGCCATAATTTTGCCAAAATAAAGTTCTCAGATACAGCAGAAGTAGCCGGCACAACAAAGGTTTAGCTTTCAAATAATACAGGTCATATCTCTTTGGGGCAGAAGAAATCAAGTCATTCCCCCTAAAAATTTTAATATGTCATTTCTCCGAATTTATGTTAAACTCTATATCATCTAACATGCTTACGAGCACTAAGTTCCTTTTTTAAATCTGGGACAAACCTGTTTTTTTTTTTTAGAAACAAAGGTTTCCATTTTCTAATAGTAGTTTAACAGTCCATATTCCACTTATTTTGCAGGCAAAATTATTTCTCATTATAAAATGCCCTCCTTTGGTTTTTCAAAATCAATAAAGCAGTTTTTGTTTGGACGCATGTGAAAAGAACAGTCAGGGTCAAGTATCCATTCATCACTCAATTTCTTTTCAACACTTACAAGAATTAAGCCATTTTCTGTTTTGGTTTTATTATATGCTAAAGCAGTACTCTCTTCTTCAAAACCTTTTTCTTTTGTTTCATTTTTCTTTTTAAAGCAATCTTTAGCAAAATGATCAATTTTACCACAATAATAACATTTATTGCCTTTAGCATTATTCTTGATCTTATTCCTATCAGTCCACCTTTTATTTTCTTTTGAAAATTTTGGATGATGTTCTGATTTACCAAAAGTTTTACACTTGGACAACAAATTTACCCCAGTGTGACTGACACTTGACTCAGCTTTGATTTCTTGTGTCTTATTTTTCAAAGAATTGATTATAATATAAGTAGTGAGTTCATCTCTACCATATTCAAAGACAACTTTAATGTCCTTATACATGTCACTAATGGAGTTTAATAGAACTACAACCAACTAATATTTTGAAAGTTTTTATCACAATTAGCCAAGTCTTGGGTAAGTTTTGTAAATCTATTCAAGTTTTCATCCAAATCAACTGAAAGATCCATTTTTAAAAAAAAAGAATTGTTTTAAAAGAAAAAATTTGTTTGGAGTAGTTTTAGTCACATATTTGGCATGAAGTTTGGTCCACAATTCAGAAGCAATTTTAGTTTCACCAATACTTCTAATCACATTTTCATATAAGTATAAAAAAATAGTACTCCGAGCAACTTCTTCAAGTTCAGCTTTCTTTGTAGGAAGTAAATCAACAGGTCAACTATCATCCTGTTGGGGCAAACAAGTCCCACATCGGTTGTGGGAAGAAAATAAATCCACCATATAACCCAAGTGGGCTACTCCACCCATTACCAATTGGTTTTGGGATGGAACCTCACTTGGGCCTGGTGGAGTGGGCTTGGGCCTTGGGTAATTGTTCTCAATAATTCCCTAACAGTGGTATCAGAGCCCAGGGTCGGAGGAACGCAGTAGAAAGCGTGGTGGCGATCGGGCTAAAAATCATTCCCGTTTGAGATGCCTTGTATCGAAAGTCTTCCTGACATTGGTGGTCAGGCGGCGGGTCCCGTTTGGTCGAGGGCGACGGTAATAACGGCGGTACAAGATGATTGGCGAATGGATTATCGTTTGAGGGGAGGCCACAATGATGTGGTCCTTCGTTTGAGGGGAGGATTGTTGGGACAAACAAGTCCCACATCGATTGTGGGAAGAAAATAAATCCACCATATAACCCAAGTGGGCTACTCCACCCATTACCAATTGATTTTGGGATGGAACCTCACTTGGGCCTGGTGGAGTGGGCTTGGGCCTTGGGTAATTGTTCTCAATAATTCCCTAACACATCCAAAGGTTTAACACATCTCATTTACATTAAAATAGCTTTCATTTTCTGACTCCACAAGTTGAAATCAATTTTTCCATCAAACTGACTAATTTCAAATTTTGCAGAAGTCGTGTTATAGCCAAGTAAGACTTACAGTCTAAAGACAACTTATACAAATATACAAAGAACAGCAAGAGTACATATTGGTGACAAACAAAAAATCACAATAATACGCTCAGTAGAATAAGATTTTCAAATATCAAGCACTTGCAAAGAATATGCAGATCGAAGCTCTAAAGAAAACACAGTAACAGGGATCACAGAAGAATATTTCACTGATCTCTCCAACAAAATTCTCCAAGTACACACCATACTTAATTTATCTCAGATTCCAGGAGCCTCGCAAGAGCCACTGAACAAAGATTAATCTCAAGGGGGTTTTAACGATGTACGAAAAATCAAGGGAATGATCAAGAAACCCTAATTTCAGAAAGTAAACTTTACAAAAGTTAAAGATCTCACCAAGCGAGTTTACATAAACTCGTTTTCTTTTTATTTTCTTAAAAGCAGATCTAGAAACTTCACGATCTGAAGCAAATCTGCCTCTCTCTTCAAAAATCCAGGTATTTTGTTCCTTAGTTTAGGCTCTAATACCACTGAAAAGCCAGGACCACATGATATAAGTGTCAAGAAACAAGATTAATCGAATCAAGTAGAAAATAAACTACAGAAAATTAAAGTTGAACACCAAAGAATTATTTCAGTCGAAGCCCCGGAGATTCAGTGACCGCTTCTAACACATACATCCCATTGAGCATCCAAGAAAAAGATATGCTCGGTTGCACTAAAACAGCCCAAAATGGCAACAAAAGTTACAAATGTCCAGAGAGACGAAACAAGATACTTATATCTCAAATACAGTGATAGATCTATAAAGATTTACCAAAATATCTTCAAGAAAACCCTTCGAACAAAACTAGAACTAACAACAGAGAAATCACACAGATTCTCACAATATTCACTGAGAATATTATACAATGAGGGTTACTCTATCATATGAAACACTTAAAATCAGAGATATTAAGTGAATCAAACGAAGGTAGCAAACTCTAGCCCCTCTTCTTCCTCTTTCTCTATTTTCTCTTTTTTTCTCTCAAAACCACAGGAGCACTAGAAGACTCCAGAATAATGAACAGTCACAGGAACCCAAGCGTCATTGAGCCCAAGTAAAAAACGATTCACCATCCAACGACCAGAAATGATACACATGTTAATCATCCAAGAGAAAACGCTTTACACTAATAAAAGTGTATTTCTCCAAAACACGATTTCATAATAATAATTCTGGGAGCACAAAAGAGAGAACAAGGGTTCGACTCCAACAATACCTAATATTTGTCCAACATAAAATGTTGTTTCACGTTGGGATTATTTCACTCGTTTTTTCTACGAGTTAATGTAATTATATTTTTTTGGACACGATTAATTTGTTGCAACGTGCTAATTACTCATATTATATTATTATAATGAAACATTATTTCATATCAACTTTTTATTGTATATCTAACAAGACATGAATTATTAAAAAAAAGGTTGCATTGTTAATAACTAAAAAATAAGCGTATTATGTTGTATACTATTTTAACAAATATTGTTTTTAGATCATATCATTGTGATGTTCATGTTCTTAACAGATATGAATAAGGTTATACAAAGTTGAACTATAGTTCCAGACCGATCGAATTTTGTAGAATCGAGATTCAACCATCTCACTTAAAAACCTAGCGATTTTTTTAACTTTATCGTTCAAGTGATATCAAGAGAGACTGTGTCATGAATTCAACCATCTCACTTAAAGAGCGTCATGTTGATGAAGAAGTTATTGGAGAGCAACAATATCGTTCTTAACTCATGGGTTAGGTCATTCTAATGATGGTGGTTGAATACCATTAAATGTTTAGTTTGCCTTCAATGAATACCGATAATTTTTTTTTAAATGAGATTGTTAAATTTCTATCCTACGAGTGGTATAAAGCTAAGATCACAGATTCGGATCACAAGACCATGATGATAAGGAAGCATTTGTTGGGAACAACAATACAACAATGTCGCTCTTAAGCTCATGGATTGAATTACACTAATTAATTTTCAGATAAAAAGGTTAAAGTCTGATCCAACTAACTTATTATTGTCAACATGATTCGGGTTGTTGCAAAATTGATGACTCGTTTAGAAAGGTCTCTCTAGTCAATTGTCTCATATATTTTACCGTTTGAAAATGAATTTAATAATACATTGGGATACGATGAATAATTAATTATAAACCTGATCAAGATCGAATCTTAATAACATACTTTCAAGATTTAAATACCTTTCTAGCCATAAGAATCTAATGCTTCTTGGAAGAAAAGGCTTACATAAGAAAAGAATAATAGAAAAATTGACCTGAAAACTGTGAGAAAAATGCCATATTCATGGTTTAAAATTCTGGATTCCATTTATTGAATTGAAATTTAGCAAATGGCCAAGTTCAGCCTCCAATGACATTCTTTGACCCGGCTAATTGATTGGGTCCAAACTGATACTATTGGGCCTGATAAAATTTGGGTTATCATTCACGTACGTATATTAGAAGGCCCAGCCGGTTGCAACATTGAAAGAGATCTTCAACCAATATTTTTGGGGAAAAATTCACACACACCTTACAAATATAAAATAATTCAAATACTACTGTATCACTATATTATAAACTAAAGTTACTGTATAAATAAATAAAATTGTCAAAAGTACATCTTTACATTTCATCAGTGATGCCACAAAATTCTTATGATTGATCACTAAAAATATAATTCCGCTTGTTCATCCAATCTCCCCGAACTTTAATATGATTTGTTACTATTCGGTAATCTTGTGTCTGCATACTTTTTGTTGTTTGTCACACCAACTGTATCTTATGTTACAAAATATGAATATGAAGGAATATATTCAGAATTATGTCTTCATTCCTTAGATATATTTTAACCCTTCTTTAATCACATTTTATTGGATGCGATTATGGATTCCGTGAACGTCTTCATAACATGCAAGGGAAAAATTCATAGGTCGAGATTATCTTTCACAAAATCAAAAATCAGATCCCAAAGTTTAAATTTACAAAATTCAGGTTTTCTCATGAATTAATTAATTATATTTTATAATTAATCTATTAAATTAAATATTTAACTGAAATATAATATTTATATAATTGACCCACCCCACAGACCCTCTCCACCTCCACTGCTCCGACGACCGGCGACTGTTCTCAAACCGTGCTTAATTTCGACGACTATTTTCCTGTAACCGTTGGCCACCGCTTAATTTCGGTAACTGCTATGATTTCAAGGTCATAGATATCTTATTAAATAGTTAAAAATTTAATTTTTGGTCACAACTTATCAAATTAATTGGTCACAGATTATTTTGAGGTCACAATTGAAAAAATTAATAGGTCACAGATTTTTAATTGGTCACAAATTAAGAAAATTTGTTGGTCACAAATTATATTTTGAGTCACGGATTAACAAATTTTAAGGTCACAGTTAAATAGTTAACCACAGAAAACTATATAGTTGGTCACATACACCCAAACACATGTCCCCGAATCTCACTACACCACAAAAACTTGGTCACAGATTGATATAGTTGGTCACATACACCTAAACACCACGTCCACCAGTCCCAAAACACCACCAACTACTTGGTCACAGATCGACCAAATAGTTGGTCACAGAAACTCTTCGTCCCATCCACCCGATGCCACCGCAAAATATCACTACACCACCACCGCAACAACCACACAGCCTCCAACACCTCGACAACCATCTCTATTTCTATATATACCATGCCACAACCACTACCGACCGACCACCACCTCACCATTTTCATTTTCAAAAAACATCACAATGTGCAAATCACTAACAAAAAGATCTGAGAATGAAGAAAAACCCAAAATCACAACAAATCAAAAACCCAAGATCTGCCAAAACCCAAGATCTGGGACGTTGTTGACTGGCGACGCTGCCGACTGGCGCGTTGCTGCTGACGACAGCTGGCTTGCCGTCGTGACGCGCAAAGACATAAGACAGCGCAGCAGCTGGCCGACAACGTTCATTGCTGTTACGCATGATGGCGCCGCTGACCGACGTCATCGGCAGTCATAGGGAGGGGGAGTGGAAGAGGCGACTGGCGGTGGCGGAGCAGGTGAAAGAGAGGAAAGAAGTGAAATAAAATGGAATGGATTATGGTTTGGATTGGGTTTTACAGTTAAAATAAATTTGGTGGGTTAGGTAGTAGGGTAGGTATATAGATTAATTTAATTTAAAATATTATTATTGATATTAATTGTAAAATTAAAACCTATTTTTTGATTAAATAAAGCTAAAACCTAATTTTTAAAAAGGTCAAACTTATTACCTGATTTTATGTAATGACCACTAACATGCAATGGGATCACATTTGGACTTCTATTACCAAGTGGATGCAAGTATGGTGATCTTAGGGTCCGTTTGATTACAAGGGTAAAAATGGGTGGAAAAAAAATGTTTTACAGGGAATTGATTTTCTTAGAAAATGTTTTACTAGGAATTGTAATTAATTGTGTTTGATTTGTATAATTTTTCATGGAAAATGTTGAAAATTTGGTGTCCATTTGACTTCCTTTTTTATGAAATTTGTCCATTAAAATAATAATTTTTTCTACTATTGAGTCTAAATTTGTTCTCATTGTCAAAAAAATTTTTGAAAACAAAAAATTTACCATACAGATTATCATTCGTTTGACTTTATTTTGCATGAAAGTTGTCATTAAAAGTGATTTTTTTTTTTTAACCATTGTGTCTAGAATTTGTTCTCATTGCAAAAAAAAATAAAAAAAAAGGTGTAAAATGTTTTCCACCATTTGTGCATCAAAGGGTTATACCTAGAAAAAGGGAGAAAAACATTTTCCGTGCAAAATTTCGCACATCAAACGGTCAAAAAAGTCCTGAAAAACTCCGCCAATCAAATGGAGCCTTAATGAAATGATATCCCACGAGATTCAAGTAGGGATCACATTTAAATGGATTCTTTACATTTATTGTTATTTAAATAGGTTTGAATCAAACAATTACTAAAGTTTCATTAGGTTTCTAGTTACTCCCTCGTCTAGTTTCATTAGGTTTCTAGTTTCATCAAACAATAATTATCCATCCAACATACAATAAAAAAATAGTTCCAATTGTTGATGAAAAATTTCACGTGACAAGTTGACGACGTGAAATCAGTCTAAGTCGATAAAATCGAACCCAAGAAAACAAGGCTTTCCCTTCATTTTGCAAAGACGTGTGTTGTAAATGAAGGGAAAATCACGTTTTACTAGTAATTTAACTGATTTGGATAGAATCATGCAGCCAACTTGCCACATTGGATCCATTTACCACGTTGGATTTTTTTTTTTTTTGTCAACAATTGGAACTATTTTTTAATGGGTGGTGCATGAGTAATTAATTGAAAGTTGGATGAAAGTTGAGTGACGAAAGTAGAAAATTGGTTAATAACCTAAAGCTGAGCGCAAATTGTACAAACACTCGTCGGTCTCGTTCATCACTTTCTCATAGAGGTGTCAAGACGGATGGGCCGGCCATGACCCGTGAAAACCGGCCCGTGAAAACCGGGACCGCGGGCCGACCTGTGACCCGTGCGGGCGGTTCACGGGCCAAGGAGGTGTAACCCGCGGGCTTCGCGGGTTGCACCCCCACGGGCCGCGGTTAACCCGCGACCCGTAAAAAAAAATTGAAAAAAAAAATAAAACAAAATTAAAAAAAGAGGGGGGAGAGAGCCAAACAAAAAAAAAATTGAAAAAATAAAAATAAAAAAAATTCAAAAAAAGGCGTAGCCTGCTGCATGGTCAATTTTTTTTTTTTAATTTTAACTAATGGTAATATAAATTTTCTAACGGTAATATCATCCATTTCATCAATAAATTCCAATTTATTCTTACATTTATTTTTACAATATCCTCTCATTAGTTATTATACATTTATACTTCATAGTTCATACTTGTTACTACCTTACTACAATTACAATTATTCAATTGCAAATATCATCATCATCTTGATTATATTTCTTTCTTCTCGGTTCTCACTAGTAGTCACTACTAAATTTTTTAATCCTACTATATTATGGATTCTCGCGATTCTTCTTCTCAAAATCCTATTTTCAATTATAGTTGCTCTCTATATGGGCCAAACCGGAAAAATTCTATATTTTTATAATTTTATTTATACAATCATACGGGCCAAATCGGAACGAACCGCGACCCGCACGACCCGTGACCCGCATGGGCTCGACCCGAATGGGTCAGCGGGCGGGCCTGGATTGTAGTCCAAAATTGTGGGCCGACCCGTAACCGGCCCGGAACCCGTAGCGGGCGGGCTTTTTTTCACGCGGGCTCACATGTTGGCGGGCCGACCCGGCCCGGACCACCCGGATTGACACCTCTACTTTCTCATTGGTCCTTGCGTATTCTATTGGAAGCAGTAGGAATTCAATTAGCGATTATGGGGCACAACAAGCAGAAGCAGCAGAGGCGATTCAAGAACAATAATAACTCGCATCGCGCACATCAACAATCTCATCTCCTTCATAGGCAGGCACTCTTTAGTCGATTTCACATCTTCGTACTTTTTTTTTTCAGCTCTTTATACACAGTTCTTCTTCTTGTGCTATTGGTTTAAGTTGCCTTTTGTTAATTATTGTTTTAACATTGTTCAGGGACGATGGTGGGTCTTTACCAACCGACCCAGGTATTTAATTTGCCAGATTTTTTTTCTTTATTTTACATATATAAATTATGTGCTTGTTTTGTATGTTTTTAATACGTATGCAAGATGTTTGACGAATTGTGTTGGGGGAAGATTAATTTTGGCAAGGACCTACTTTTGAATTATCTGAAATAGAGGTCTCTGCGTATGGTTTTGACAGCACCCGAGGAGGAGGAGGAGCAAAGCGGTCTCACAATTCAGCTTGCTATGTGGGTATGTGTTGTACAAGAGAGTGTCGTTGTGCCTGTTGTCTACGTGCGTATTAGCTGTTTGCTGGAGTTGAAATCAAGTATTGTTTTCCATAATTGGCTTCTGATTATATGTATTAGGCAGGATCATTTTCATGTGATTCATGGGCCTTTTTGGACGTGAGCCTGAATTTGGAAATTTAAATTGGAATTTGGAAAAAAAAAATCAATTTATTCAGTAATGGAACTTTCTTAGTTCTGATTCAAAGACACCAATCCCATGTCATCAGCTTGGTGTCAGTGTTGGATAATAATTTTCAATCAACCTGGTTCATAATTGCTGATCTTTTTCTTCTGACGGGTATGAAATTTTTATGATCTTGACATCCATGTGGACTGAATTTTAATGATCATGACATCCATAGGGATTCATCTTACCGTCAAAAAAGAATCGTTGTTCTAAATGCTGGTACATTGTTTGGACCCTTCTTTTAATGAAAATGGTAGTAGCGACTTTTACAACTGAGTATAAACCATGTAACAAATCAACCGAGAAAATGAAAATAATGATAAAGCTGTCCAGGACTTAAGCCTATTACCTTGTGCTGTCAAGGTTAACCTTTTGCTACTTATGTCAGGCTTCGTTGACATATGTGTTTAGAACATATGAAGTTAATTGATGGTTTCTGGATTCAGGATTTTGGCCAATGTGATGCAAAAAGGTGTACAGGCCGCAAGCTTGCAAGGTTTGGACTATTGAAGGAAAGTATTTATCTAACTATAATGTTTTGATTCCATGAGAGAAAAATATGAACATGTGACAGATAAATGGTTGCATTTGAAACTTAAGTTTCAAATAGCACTGTTTTTTCAAGATGTCACATAATTCCTACTCATTTGAGTTTTCAATCTTACAGGAGTTACGAGTTGGTAATGGCTTTGGTGGTATTGTTTTGAGGTAGTTACATCATTATACTTTCATAATGCATTTTGATGATCTATTCCTCTAGATCAATGGTGATTCTAAATTTATCCATTAGTCTTCAATATTGGTTATATCCCATTTCACATCTTAAGATTCAAAGGGAAGAATGAATTCATTTGTTCCCTGACATATCTAAAACATCTTGACTCTAAAGATGAATAAAATCTGTATGCTTCCAGATCTCGTTCTTGCTTGACATTTTTGATATGAAGAGTTTGCAATTGATTAATAGTAGAGTGATTAGTGTTTCCTTTTGCTTTGATCTTTGATCATCCTATGTGGAGCAAACCACTCCAGTAATGATCAGATAGATATATTGAGCCAATATTAGACCATTAGTTTTACTGTTTAAGTATGATGATAATTGACTTGGATAAATCTATTTGAATCTTGACACATTGACAATGTAATTCTGCCCTGCAGTAATTTTAGAAAGTTAACATTTCCCCTGGCTAAAGTTGAAGGATTTTTATTGCTAGTTTATATCGTACATTTTTTGTTATTCTTTGCTAATTTATAGTTTATTTATTTATCTTTCTGTGTTTTTGTTGTGTATAATTTGAAAGGACTACCGCTGGCTAAAGTTGAAAGTATTTTATCACTAGTTTATACTGTACTTTTTTGTTATTCTTTGATGATTTATCTATTTATCTTTTCTGTGTTCTTATTGTACAAAATTCGGGTTTGATTTGAAATCTTATTTTTATTTTCAGTCCTGTCGGGACGCAGTGTGTCTCAATACAAGATCATGAATTAATTAATAGGAGAGGTTTAGCTGTTGTCGATTGCTCATGGGCGCGTCTAGAAGATGTACCTTTCGCTAAGCTGCGGTGTGCTGCTCCTCGTTTATGTATGGGTTTCATCGGATCTCCTTGCTGCCACATAGTTATCTGTATCCAGTGACATGCACTTATTTTATCATATTATTCTTGTATATCATCCTTACATTTCCTCAATTCCTAATTTACAATAATTACAATTGACAGTCTTGTGTTCTATAGGATAACCATTTTGTCAACTGTTAATAGAAAGTTCTTAACTTTAAAATTTTGATGCCATGTAGCACCTGCTGTAAATCAATCCTGATGTAGGTGAGATCTGAGAAGTAACGTTTAATGGAGAAATGATTTGGCTATAATAGTCAGTATATTTGACGTTTTGGATAATTTTGCAACCTTCGAATATGCATCTAGTGACATGAACATATAAGGCTAATTTTATTTATTTCTAAAATTCCTTATTTATTTCTAAAATTCCTTATTTATTGATTCATCTATTCATTTTCGGAGGAATAGGTCTCAGAAAGCAATTCCTGTCAAATTCTCTAAAATATTATTGGCAAAGATCAATCATAAGTAGCGGAGGACGGGAACGTTACTTTTATTTCTCAAATAATGTTCCACCAGTGTATTTTGGCAACTAGGTGATGTGCAACAACAGTGTTTAGAACAATTTGTTTGATACCAAGGCCTAGCTCAAGTGGTAAAAGTGAAACCAATGACCTGACTTAGATTCTCTTTGGGGCGTAAGGGTGAAATTAAAAAACAAAAAAAAGATATTGTCTGGTTTTCCTATTACCCTAAGGGTTAGCAGGTTTTTGTAAATCACTTATGCTCAAGCAGGAAGTGCATAACAGTTCTAGAAGTCTGCCCTAGTAAAAGTTTGGGGACAATATTCATTTAGGGTATGACTAATAAAAACAGCGAGAAAATGTCTTATGTCAGACATCAAAAAATTGACTCTTAGAGTGTGTTTGATTTTCTTTATTTTCTATGGAAAATGTCATTTTTCTACCCAAATTCCTACTTTTGGAGTGTTTGATTGTCATTTTTTTCCATGGAAAATATTTTCCAACTTTTGGTCATTGGACCATATTTTCCTCAAGAACAAGGAAAATGTTTTCTTTTGGGAAGGGTGGTTTTTATTTTCCAGGTCTCTTTCTCTCTCTTCTCTATCTCATCTCTCTCATCTACTTACCAATAAAAAATAGACAAGTATAATATTTTTTAGGTTGAAAACTAAATCAATCAACATATTTAATTAATACTGTCCATGCAAATAAATTCTAGGCATTTCTTTCAATGAAAATTTTATGCTCGCAATTAAACGCACCCTTAATGTTTTATCATCCTCAGAATTATTTTTGGTATCGTGAAGTTACCATGTAACATGACATAAAATTTGGTTTATTTCCTCCTAGAGTTTCTCTTGATTTACACATGCATATGTAATTGCAGTACCGTGGTTGGTGGCAGCAAATCCTGTAAATTATGGTCGACCGTGTCAGCTTTCTTGTGTTGAGGCACTAGCTGCTGCTTTGATCATATGGTAACAAACTTGAACCTTTTACTTTAACAATGAATTCGCAGGGTGCTATTTTTGTCATTGTTGGCATGTTACCATTTAATTCTAAACAATCATGAGTTTCTGTCTTGAATCACTGTCTTTTGCAGTCGAGGCTATTCTTTTAGCATTTTAGTTGGTCTATTCTAATGCCTTGTTTCTGAATTCATCAAGTTGTGGTAGCTTCCATTCCCCTGATAGGTTCTTTGACTTAGGGGTCTTCCTTCTTTCATTTTTTGCTTCCTCAGTTGTGAATCTGATAGATGACAAAACCAGTCTATGGGAAATTTATGGACCCTAATATTCTTGCCTAGCACTTGCTTCTGGAGTCTGACCTTTTTTCTCAAAACGATTCGTTTAAGCAGATGAGGTAGCTCAGAATAGATTGCTTTTCTTGGAACTGCACTTGACTTTTTTTTACTATGTTCTTTTTCATACTTTGAAACTTATTGAAACGTGGTATCTACTCTATGGCCTATCTAGTTTGATATTTTCACACTGTTACTGCTACTTACCATTGCCAACTTCATGGGCCCTCTTTTACTATCTCAATCAAGGACCGTATTGTCAAAAGACATAACTTCTTTTTAATTACCTTGTTCCACGTGATTTTAGGCCAGCTTCTTCCTCAAATTTAATTATTAATACCAGTTATCTAAATATTCTGTAAGCTGCGCTAGTTATTTAACTATGCATTTTATGTTTTATATAGTGGTGAGACGGAAAGTGCAAATCTGTTGCTGGGGAAGTTCAAATGGGGTCACGCTTTCTTGTCCCTTAACAGGTAATTTATGCTGGATGGGATGATTTCCAGCTAATAAGCCTTGACATGTTTTCTGTGCTTTCATTTGCCTGTTTAAGTGATTGCAGAGAGGTACTTGTACATATTACCTTGCTATCAACCCGTCCATAAACAGTATTATAAGTACAGTAGCTTCCTGTAGTCAATAATCTAGATTATAGAATGACTATGTCCTAAACATGCTTAAAGCTGGTCCTGGATAAGTGGTTATTTTCACTTTAATTTGGTCCGGCGTTGCTTAATTTAATTATTTCATCTACAATAAAGGCATAGTTTTGCCTTAATGTGCTGACAAAACAACTAAAACTACTACCTCCATTTTATTACTGAAACCACTAGATATAGGATTTGTTTCTTGAATTCTAATACTGTTTCCATGGTAACGATTAATTGGATTGTTCCAAGTAAGTTTGAGCGTGAGAGGAATTTGTCAGTATCCGGGTTGTTACTTTCAATTCATACTCGACTGACTACACTAAACATTGTATGTGAGAGTTCAGAATTTTAGAGATTTTGCATAGTGGACACTACTGAAATAAGTTTTGGCAATTCATGGATGTAGGGAACTTCTGAAGGCGTACTCTGAATGTCAAAACAGTTCTGACATTATTTCCGTGCAAAACAACTGGCTTTCCCAGCAAAGCTCACAACGAATGGAGGTCCCCACAAGTTCAAAAGGTGCATTCTACTCTTGAATAAGTTTAATAATATAAAAACATAGAAAACTGAAATCATTGTACATATTAGTTATGGATTTCCAAGGACTCATGGTCAGGAAAACGGCTTTTACATGTCCTTTCTGTTAACCGTAGACTTGATACCGCACTTGATCTCATTTTATTTAACTTTTGTCGTCATGAAACAAAAAGAAAGGGAAGTAGTGATTTAGATACAAAGAAAAGGATTTATATTGTAAATACACTGACTGTAGAAAATTCTACACAAACTGGCCAAATAATGTGTCACTCCCATTTAATACGTACTCAAGCTGCAGTGGCAGATCTGGTGCTTATCTGAGTTGAAGTGAAGCTTACTAGACCGAGAGTCCACACTTGTGTGCTTGCCTATTTGAAAATTTTCATACCATGTTTTCTTTGTTTCCAAACTTTCTATTTAATTTTTTGCTGTCACTTTAGCTTTTAAATTTTCTATACCAATAGGGATTAATTTATTGGCAAAAAATTTAGTTAATAAGATTTCCAATACAAGTCTCTTCAGCTCAGACTTGTATCTTTTTCGTCCTTCAATGAAAGTTTGTGTGTCAATTTTTGTTTTGAGCTTTGTGAACTACAAGAAAATAGTAATAGTAGATGAAAAGCAACCTAAGGGAGCACATGCTTAGTGGCTTATACCCATAGTTATTAAACCTGTCTGGTACCAGGAAAACGGTGAAATGGGCCCTGATCCAGTCCAGACTGGTGTATTGGACCGGTTTACATTCGAACTGGTAATAATTGGTGAAGAACCTGAGACCTCCAGGCTGCTGAAACAAGACTGGTTCAAGTGAGATGCTTGCTGAATTGTGACTAACGACTAAATTAAAATATATACTTAATAAAAATTTAAATATGAAAATTGTTATACATAAATCAGTAAATTATCTTATCGTATGATGGCCATAATGTTCAAAATTATCTATCTTTTAATGTCAAATTTAAGTTCATAATTAAAGATATCATTGACAAATTGCGAGGGAAATAAAAATGAATAATAGACATTGCAATAAATATACTAAGAAAGTATGATAGAGGAAAAACCAAAATACATCTTTAATTTAATTTGCAAAAACAAAAAATGGAATATTTGGGCATTTTATATTTTGGTTATTATACTAATTATTCTATGTAACATTTCTATCTAATGATGTGCTTTTATGTTAGAGTTGTTTTTATACTTTTTTTCTTTTGGGGCTCAAGATATTTTTAACTAAGATTTTTAGTCAGCAATGACTTGCAATTCAACAAGTGACCTGCCGATCCGGGACTTTAGCCAGTTCATGACTAGGCCGGGTCTAATAACTGTGCTTAAAACATTATATCTATTATATGTCATCCTTTGGGAAATGAAAAATAATTTTGTTTTCTTGTGGGATTTCAGGAGAAAATCATGAATCCAACGATGAGAATGATGGATCTTCCAATGATTCTGATGATGGACTTCCTCCGCTTGAAAAAAATATGAACCACTTGTACTTGGAGGAGAGTGGCGATGAAAGTGAATGAAAACTATACTTTTCCTCGACTGTGACATGATAGAAAGAGCAAAAGGAGGCATACTTCATAAAAGTGAGAATTTGAGATCCCAATCAAAGATGCATTCTCCAGTCCATTATTTACTTAGTGATTTTCTTCAGTTTGTTGGGATTAAAATGCATATTTTGCAGTTTCTATATCCTGCCTTTTTAACGTGGTTGCCATGTTTTAAATCAAAGGTACTGTAAAATTAAAATTCGCAATATTTTCTAAGACAGAATATCATTTTATTAATTTTGTGATGAATGTTTTGTTTTAACTTGTAATGCTTTGGAAAAAATAATATTGTTTTACATGTACATAATGATTTGTATATATATGATGCCTTGGGATATGGTTAGGTCAGAAATTTTTTAATCAAATAAAAAGGAACTTCTCCACTATCTTTTTGACATCTCGTTTGTATTTAAACTATTGTGGAACTTTTTATTTATAAATAATATTATTCATATTATTTTTTGTAACATTATTTTTGTTTTATATGTTGACATACCGTGACTGTGACAAAATATCTTTAGTCAATTTGGGAGCTTTGTATCGAATCATATACAAAGGTTATATATCACATCACTTTAATTGGTGCACATATTCAAAACTAAAAATAATAAATTAAAAGAAAATTTAGTGAGCAACTAATATTCTTTACCAACCATGATTAGACAATTTAACCAAGGTTCAGAAGAAACAGTATCATAAAATAGTGCTTGGTTAAAAACTATTATCAATTTTTCAACCGATCAAATCTTAATTTTAACTATATTTTAACGATTTTTCAATCATATTTTGACAAATTTTATAGAAATGTGCTAAAACTTTTATAAAAAAAATCTATTAATTTTAACTTCCGTCGCAAATTTTCCATCGAATCTTTTTAATTTAAATTAGCCCATTTTCGATCCCCATTAAATTTTAATTCATTTTTCTCTCATTTTATCTATCACATTCTGCCAATAAAATAATATTACGTATGAACCCAAAAATTCTTCTTACTTTTTACCCACAGATTCTCCAAAAAATACTATTTCAAAATCATTTTTTTCCAAATAATCGAGCTCAAACAAGAGCTTAATTAAACCTTAATTAAACTCCGCTGTCCAACTCTAATCCGGGCAGCCTTTGCCCACTGGATATTTTCTCTAGTCTACCCATCAAAAAGCTGCCCGAACCTCATCTGGATATTACGGGCAGCTTCCTCAGTAACACCCCCACACGTGCACACACTGTGCTTCACTGCTTCTTCTCTGAAAGATTATATTTACATCTATATGTCTATACTTTTCTCCGCTTGATCGGACGGTCCAGAATGAAAGTTGCCTCTGATATCAGTTTCTCTAGTTTTTAGCTCTTCGGACATACAGATTCTCCCAATTCAAGCTCCGTTCTCTGCTTCTGGTAAGATAATCTCATCCATTTCTTCTTTATTTCAAATTTCGCCAAATTTTTGTTTCTTAATTCTGCGAATTTTTTATATCATTTCTCTAATTTTGAAAAAATTCTGCTTGAATTATACGAATTTCCACACGATTCTCTTTGTATTTTACTTTAAAATTACGCGGATTATCATATATTTACAGAAGATTTTCCTTTTCTGTGACGAGTAAAGTTAAGTTTTGTCGGCTTCTATTTTTTTTTTGTTTTTCCTCTTTTCAATTGTCTCAAATCTGTTTTGCTGTTCTTGATGTGATTTCTTAATTAAGATCTGAAGGTTGTTGCACTTAGATTAGCTAGATCTGACGGTCCCTATTTCAAAAGTTGTGCTTTGTGCAGTAAAATATGGAGATTAACTGTGGTTCCCTTGGTGTAACAATGGTTAAACAAAGCCTGCTAACATGCGCCGGTGGTGAAGCCGCTTTAACAGCTTTGCTAGTCTCGGCTCTGGTCAAAACTCAGCACCTGCTTCTAACCCAGGTAAAGTTCGTGAAATTAACTGAGTCGACTAGGTGATTGATTTATTCAAATTCGATTTTGTTAAAACCAAAACTTATGAACTCAGCTCACTCAACTGTAATTTAACATTTTCTGTTCAGAAAAATTAATTTTGCGAACCGATATAAGATGGTTGAAACATTACATTAGATTTGCCCCAATCTTTTGAAAATAATTCATTTCAGGCCACATAATTTTGTATTATAATATTTATGTATTGTCAGTCACTAATCTTCCAAATACGGGGAACGCATGGCCCACTTGGATTACATATCTGCGTTTCTTTCTGCTCTTCGAAAAAAAAAAGGTCATGTAAGAACTATTACATATGTATGATGATAAAATTCATTCATCGACAAGATGTATCCATATTCAGGAATACATCAAGCTATTGACAATACGACCTAAGATGAGAGGAGATCATCACGCGTGTTACCCCTGCAAGGCAATAGATGCTGAGGATGGTGATGGACATGAAGATGACGATGAAGACGAGGACAAAGATGGAGAAGGTGAGGAGGACCTATCTTGCGAAGATGGAAACCCTGACGGTAACGAGAACAATGATAAAAATGGTCCAGACCAAGAAGCAAATGATGATGAGGACGAAGATGATGATCAAGAAGAGGATGGAGATGATGACAATGAAGACGAGGATGACGATGATGGAGAAGAAGAAGAGGGTGATGATGAAGAGGAAGAAGTTGTAGAAGAGGAGGACGAGGATGAGGATGATGAAGAAACCCTCCAACCCCCAAAGAAGAGGAAGAAGTAAAAACGTGTAAAATATCCTACAGAAGTTCTCTTTTTGCTAATGCTGAGCAGCAGCTGGAGGTTTATTTTAAGATAAATGTCTTTTATGTTTCTTGCATAACTGGAGTCCTGTAGTAAGAACTCAAGTTGAGGCAATGTTGACACCATATTATCATAAGATTTCTTGGAATAACTCTGCATGCATTTGGATGTAAATAACTGGATTACCAATTCCCATAATTAATACTAAAAATTCTTCTGAGTACTTCATACTACTGGAATACTTCCGCACAAAAGGATCTCGTGCAAATATTGGTTCTTGTATGAAATAAGAGGTATGAAAAACATGAAATATGCCAAAGCATCAACTGGGCTAACGTTGAATAGAAATCGAGCACAAGACATAGGAAGTCAATTAACTACCCAGTGAATTCCCAAACTAGTTACAATGTAGGTTTCCAGAAGTACCTCCTACTTTTGACTCGCTCGAGCAGGATTTCAAAAATAAAATCTAACCACGTGGGTTGACAATTTAGGCACCAATATCACCTCCATATTATGTCCAATGAACCTCTCTTAAACATTGTTGATCTATATAACCCACAGATGGGTCAATTCAAAGTTTGTCACGAACTATCAAGGAAGAAAGAGAAAACACAAAAGACAAAGGAAGATGAAAACAAAAGGGAAACCAAAACCTCAGAAATTATCATTCAAGAGAATCTGCCTGAGTTTAATTTCTGATTTTAAATATCGTTTAGGAAGAATCAATAAATTCAATCATAAAAAAATGAAGCAAGAAAAGAGTCGTGATTTCTTCAAGGGAAAATTTAATGTACTCACAAAGTACTAAAAAAAAAAAAAAGGTGGTATCGTAGCATATGCTCCAAAACTTGCATAAAGATGACAGAGAAAGGATACCAGGAACCAATCCCGGAGGAAATCTTCCTTCCATTTTCAAGATATAACTGCAAAAGGAGCCCATTTGCAAGCAAAAAGAGCTAATATTTTTAAAAATATCAACACTTTGAACCCCAAAATAGAATAGAAAATCAAAGAATAAAAATATAAAATATTGTCCTAAGAAGGAAACTTGGTAATGCTTAATTCACCAAGAAATAAATTCAAAATACAATTTTTTTCCTCGGGGGAAATGTGTGGGAGAAAAATAGACTATTGTCCACTGATAATTAGTTGCACCATAAGTTATCCTCAATTTTCACACTTTCAAGCTGCTTCTCAGAGTACTGTATGTAACTTGGCAAGGGTATACAGAGGTACTGAAATAAAAGAGATCAGAGAATAACATGTGACCAAGCTAATGCTTGAATCTTGATCAGCAAAATATTATCTAATACCCAAGAACCAAGTGTAAACAATGATCAACGTTAACTTAAATAGATCATTGACATCAAATGGTGACACCGTGAACGTAAAAGTAGATAATATAATTTTACAAAAATGACACAGGATGTGCCCCTATTTGGCCCCATTTTTTCTCAAACTCATTTTCAACCACACGTGGGACCATAGCTTTTATCAATTTTTCAACCACACATTTCATCAACTTTTTATCAAAAAATATACTAAAAAACTGATTTTTATTTAAACCAAACAGGGGCACAAGAAGTTGTAGTATACCTTTAAAGGAGTCATCCAAATTTTATGAGAAGGAACTCCATGGCAGAAAGTGGAAAAGGTGAAGCCATTCTTTAATTAAACATTGATTAGATACTCACCAGCAAACTATAAAAGGAGTTCAGCAGAAACTGAACTCAACTCATTTGACACCAAATTGGGAAAAAACAATGTCTATAAGAGAATTCCCAAGAACATGTGAAAGATACTAGAGACTGCAAGGACAGAGAACTTGCAAGGAGAGACCTCCTGATTCAGATTTATTAGGAAAAGAAAAAGAAATTACTCAAGGAGGAGGCAGAGATATATCTCAACAGTTCAAAACCACAGAATTACAGAAACAAAAGTGGGGGAAAAGATGAGGGCTTATTGAAGGCACATATTAGAATTACTCATCCACACAAATAACAAATGAACACACCACAAAAATTTCACTAAATAATAATCAATCCTAAAGAAAAAATTAAAAATAAACTGACAGTTGTAAGTATTCTGGAAAACAATAAAGACAAGACAAAAGCCTCAAGTACCAAATGCCAAAGATTACATCAAAAAAGTAACAAGGCAAATAAAATATCCACAGACCAAAAACATCATGTTTACCTTTAATGGAAGAATATAGTAGAAAAACATCAAGAAATAAAAAAAGTACAGAAAAAAAAAAGAAACAGAAAAGGAGAACAAAACACAACATTACTGAAATATCACCAAAAAGCAAAATAAAACTTAGAAAATGAGAATCAAAAGAGACCAAGATGTTTTGAAGGGAAAAATCACTAAACCCATAAAAAGAGGTAAGAAAAGGTTTAGCAATTTAGTCTGAAATATAATCTATGAAGTTCTTCAAAGGCTAGTAAAAGGACGTAATAAAGAGGACTATGAGAAAAGTAATAAAAGATAAGAACATAAAGCTGCAATGTCGTATTCCACGACCAAGCCAACGACCCCAATCAAGCCCCTAGAAATTTTCCAAAAATATATGAACTTGTTCCTCCAGCTCAGCCACAATTCTTCTGCAGGAATGACCAATAATGTCAGGAGGCAATACAGGGGGAAAAAAAAGGCATGATGTCCACAGAAGTTATTTTATTTATTACAGGGAATCCTATAGCGCCTGGAAAAAAGAATTCTGAAAAAGAAAAGCTGAGAATGAAATTACATGATAAGCTTTATACCATCTGCTAACAATTTTCCCAAATACATTTGATGTTCTCTCTTCATCATTTGATTTAATTAATTTCCTAGATCCTTCGACATGGTTTAAAACAATTTGTCCTCGATCAAACACATTATTTCCTATTCAACAAATTAAGTTTTCATTCCAAAAGGCAAAACAAAACTTTTGTGCTAGAAGGAAAACCAAGATATCCTTACTAATCACAATCTCAACTATAACTATAATTTATCTTAAACCATTGGAGTTGGTTTCCCCAAGTCCTAGTTTGCCATTTTACTTCTTTCAGGGTGTACCCGCTCTCGTGTAGAGTATCATATCTTCCATAATTACTGTATCCTAATAAATATGATCTTCTAATCCGACTAAATTTTGAACAGTCAATTGGAATCAACTCAACAATTATGGGAATCACTTCACTGAACACGCCCAATCCATCTTCAACAATTCTCTGTTAATTTTTGTTCTATGATGCATAATTTATTATCTATGAAGACATGTGTATTTTGTTTTTATGTGTAAGCATGTACCAGACAGGAATACTACATAGAACAAAGATTTGCTGAGTACAATTTTGCTGAATATTAATATTTCTTGATTGAAAGCAAATCCATGTTAACATTATCGCTTATGCTTCATCTAGCTTGTCAGTTACGTTATTTCTTCTAAGTGTAGCATGCCAACCCATCAAAAACATCAGTCTTATTAGCAATTGTTTAGTCCTAAATGGCATATATTAATGGTCTATAAGGGTTTTGTTTATGAAGACGTCTCTTCGTGTTACTTCATAATCATCTCCACTATTGTAGTAATAGGTTCACTAACATTGAGTTTCACTATCCCATCTTAACAATCTAAACTTTCATCTCAACCAGCAGCTTACATATTAAATTTTTAAAAAGTTGGCTTCTAGAGATAAAAACACATTCTTCTGGGGTGGGTTTTCCCACATAGTAAGGTACTTAAATTAGTTAACCCTGCTTCAGAGTAAATGAAGAAAATAAATGGAAAAAGGCCAAAAAAAAAAAATCAAAATTTCTTACATAGCATATATCTAGCACCACAATGAACACAACACCACATCAGGACAGATATAGCGTGCCTAGTCAACTTGTTATAAAATGGGAAGGACCACTCATAAAGAGAGGGGATCAGTGTAATTTTAAATTTGGGCAAACTAGCATTTTAGAGAATTATTATAAGTCATGATATCATGTATTCGTCGAAAGAATTCTGTTTTAAGTCGTTACTTTTCCTCAATTGAGGACTAACTATCCTGTATTCGCTTGTCCGTGCAGCACAGTATAATATAAAAATGCTTGTACCTATAATGCAGTACACAAATATTTTAAATGTAGCTACACAAAAATGAGTAATGAATCATACCACAAGTTCGCGGAGTAACCACCACCACCCGTCCTCGGAGACTTAGCCAAGGACGACGGCTGCCCACCCTGCAATTTTGGGTACACGTGCTGCAACCCCATTAGCATCGCCGCACTTGATCCTCCACTACCAGCACCAGCACCACTATAAGCACCTAGACCCAGCCCCTGCAGCATTGCCCCACTTGATCCTCCACTTCCAGCACCTGCACCACTATAAGCACCCAAACCCAACCCCTGCAGCATCGCCCCACTCAACCCCCCACTACCAGCACCACTATAAGCACCTAAACCAAACCCCGGAAGGATTGCCCCACTCGACCCTCCACTGCCAGCACCAGCACCACTATAAGCACCTAAATCCAACCCCGGAAGCTGACCTCCCATCATCCCATAATATCCTCCCAACAATCCACCCAAATTTGCATTTCCAATTAACCCACCACCATACAAAGGATTAACAAATCCCGTCTGCTGCCCGGCCTGCCCCAATGATGCTAAATTATGTGCCTGGTGAGAGGCTGCTGCCGCCTGCATGAGCGGCTGCACTGGCTGCAGAGCTGTAGTTATTGATGCTGCCCCACTGCCCACCTTACTCTTCCCCTCGGTAGCCTTCTGGCAGTGCAATTTTTGCCCTTCAAATACCTTATAAGGCTCCTCTAAAACCCTTTTAGCTCCATCCAAAGTCTTATACACAAAAATTGCATAACCTTTAAATTTCCCAGTTGTAGGATCCAAACCAGTTGGCCCAGTCTCAATTTCCCCATATTTCTCAAAAAATCCCCTCAACTGCTGTGCATTTGCATTTGCCGGCACATTACTTATATAAATCTTCCTGTTCGCATAATCCGCAGAAGACGGCAGCTGGGTAACTGTTCCTGGAGCTGGAGCAGCGTTGGGACCCGCTGACGCCAGCTGGCACGATGCTGTACGATTGCCAATATTAATTTTAGGGTTTTCCAATAATTTCTTCGCAGATTGCCGGGTTTTGAAGGTGACAAAAGCATATCCCTTGCACTTTCCAGTTACTCGATCATTCACGATGTTCAAATCCTCGATTTCACCAAACGATTTCAAAAACAACTCCAGGGAATCGTGCGTAGCGTCCCAACCGAGGCCGTAGACAAATATTTTGCGATGGGAGATGTCCTTGTCGGCCGCGGCTTTTATAACGGAAAAAAGGGAGTCTTGGGATAAGCAGAGGTCGGTGACGAGGGTGATGAGTTGGTCTTTGGAGAAGGCCTCGAGGAGAGATTGGAGCTTGGTTTGCCGGTCGGAGTCGGAGTCAGAATCGGATAATTGGGTTTTGGATTTGGATTTGTTCTTGTTCTTGATTTTTTTGTCGATTTTTGGGGTGGGAGTGGGATTGGGGGATTTTTTGGGGAGCTTTCGTTTCTTCGCTCTGGTTTTCGCCATGGAGATCTTGCACTCGACACTGCACGCGCGCACACACTAGACTAGGGTTTAAACGACAACAACAATAAAAGAGCATAAAGGCAAACTGTGTAGAATTTATGTGACTTCTTAAATAAATAATTTTATCATGGGTTATTAGCACAAAACGTCCCTACACTTGAAGTTCGGTGTGCAAAACGTCCTTATGTTTCAATTCTTTACATTTTCACCTCTATTTCCACATTTCATTGTGAAAATCGTCTTTTTCATCAATTTTCTCAATAAAATGACAATCATACCCTTCTATTTAAATAAAATAAATGAAAAATAAAGAGCTTATTTGGTATAGATTTTTGGAGGAAGAATTGATTTTGAATAGTGATATGATGGAAAATGTGTGGTTGAAAAAAAAGAAAATATTATTGATGTAATGGAAAATATTATTTTATTAAAAAATGTGTGGTTGAAAATGAGAATCAATTTGAAAATCAATTCTCAAATAAAAAACAAACACCCCAAAAGAATAAATTGCAATCATACTACCAAATTTTTTAATAAAATATAAATAAATCCCGAATAAATAATTTTTTTTAAAAAAACAAAAATATCTCATTTCTCTTCCACCACCACTTTCACTCACCAAAAGCATCACCCAACCGCCACCGGAAACCACCACCACCATATAGTCATCCATTCCGTGGTCTCTAAATCGCCGTCAAAAAAGATATGGGAAGCTCACAAGAATATATAGTGATGTTGCCTTTTATGGCACAAGGCCATTTAGTAAATTTTCTGAGCTAAGCAAATCCAACAAAGATTTGGCTTCACCATAACTATTGCCAGCACCCCTTTAAATGTTCACTTTCTCAGATCTACCATTGCCGAGGACTCAATAGCTTCAACTAAAACTACTCTGTAGAGATTAAAAGCCACTAATCAGCTGTATAAACTCATAAACAACAAAAGTAACGCACAAGAAAAATAAGAAACAGTAAAAGAACACAAAGTTTTTCACCCTAAGGCAAGAGGTTTGAATAAATCCTACTCCCCTTTTGAGCTTCCGCCAATCCGAAGAAATCACTATATAAAACCAAGGATCAAAGCCAGTTCATCGTTACACAAAGGCACTCAGGCAGAATCACTCAAGATCTCCTCAAAGTAAAGAAACCCTCAGAAATCAACACTGAATCCACGCAAGGATACAAATCAGCCTTACTACAAGTCGCTCAAAAGATGTATACAAGCTAAACCACAATCGATTTACAGGAGAATCAGTTTTAGAGTGCAAAAGGAAGAACGGAGAGAACAAAGAACAAAGAGAGTCCAAGAGACGGAATGAATGAGCGAATGAATCGTCCAAAAAATCTCAAACCCTAGTAATAGAGAAGTCTCCAGAAGA
Organism: Fraxinus americana; assembly: GCA_035079005.1. Taxonomy (NCBI): domain Eukaryota; kingdom Viridiplantae; phylum Streptophyta; class Magnoliopsida; order Lamiales; family Oleaceae; genus Fraxinus; species Fraxinus americana. The sequence continues at coordinate 29,431,177 of CM068712.1, read as the reverse complement.
GTCACCATCCAACGGCAGCTAGTGCGACACTTGGTGACATCCCAACCGTCCAATGTTTTAACAAAAACGCTTCAGCTAAAGGTGTTAGGAGCAGAACACGTTTTTTACCAAAAACAGAACAGGGGCCACCAAGTTATCCAAATAAACAATCCAGCCCAACAGCATTACTTCAGCCCATTTAATCAGACCAGGCCCAATCATCATTGTGCCATTTCCCCACATACTCAAATACATTTGGTGGAGCTTCCTTTTAACAACACTGATCATGGCCTACCACCCACTACTGAGAACACAGAGGCCATGCCTTTACCTCAAGTTGTAAACCTTTTTCATTCCTCAACTCCCCTAGAAGCTCCATTTCGTAGCCTCATGAATAAAATTACTGTCAAAGATGGACAACCTCCACTATGCATAATCTTTGATGTTTTCATAGGATGGGCTACTGACGTCGCCAAGTCTTGTGGAACTGTGAGTGTATCTTTCACCACAGGGGGTGCCTATGGCACTGCAGCTTATGTGTCTTTGTGGCAGCATCTCCCACACCGTTCAACTGGGGAAGACGAGTTTTTCCTATCGGGAGCATCTCCCACGCCATTCCACCAAGGAAGAATTCATCACAAAATTGATGGTTTCCGCGTGTTACAATCATCCAATTCACCTAGAGGAATTCAAATTAAGAAACAAACATCCATTGGTAAACTGCCAATTGCATCAATTACACAATCAATTATTCAATTTCAACTATGAGTTGTTGTGTGTGGGTGCTAGACTTGAGATTCGAATCCCAAGTTTGTAGGTGGTGACTGATGTGGGAATTGGAATGGTTTTGTTGAATGAATTGTATATAAGGGCTCGTTGAAAATTACGAAGATGGTGGTCGAACAAGTTAGTGCGTTGTAACGACATGATGGATGGTTATTTAACTAAAAGTAAAATAGTCGATGGAACCATATAATTGAATATTAATGTAGCACTATAGAAGACATGCGAGGCTTTGGTGTTGATGAGGTTGTTCGAAACCGTTAGGACAGTTTACTTAGAGCTTTCTGGAAATTCTCGTGGGTTGCATCTCCCCTTATATTGACCTACCATCATATGATTTTAGAGGGTTAGCATTTGTTAAAGTGCAAGAGCTCGATAATTCTATTAGTGAAGCGATAATTATTGATAAGTGTAGTTTCTACACTTATTTGAGATCCTAAATGATGATATTTCATCGTTCTTTGGATAAAATACTACCAACTTATATTATATTTCATTTTGTAGGTAAAATTTAATGTTTGATGAAGAATTTGAGAAAAGAATGTAAAGATAGCGAAAAATGACTCAATTGTATCAAATACAAAGTTCGGGGACCGAAATGTAAATACTCAAAAGTTACGTCGAACCTCGCGATGAAGATTTTAGAGCATTAGGAATCAATTGGATGAGGAAATAAGCCAAATAGATGAAATATAGTTTAAGTGTTATCACATATCAACTTCTAGTCGAAAAAGTTATGCTTTGGATTTTTAGGCTCACATTGAGACCCAATTTTGGCATAGAAAACTTCCAAATTGGAAAAATTATATGCTACAAAATCGTAGCTCTCCGAGTTATCTTTCCAATGTATTTTAAATCACCTCAATCGAATATCGAGAGAGAAAGTTATGATAAAAATACTGATAGCTGTTCAGCTGCCGAAAATTAGGCAAGCCCAGACCAAAATGCCTCGCATGAGGCTGCCCAAACCCCCAAGGCGAGAGCCCTAGGTTGCACTAGGCGAGCGCCTCAAGGCTAAACGGGAAAAATCACACTTTCCTTCTTTTATTTTGGTAACAATTTAATGCAATTTTTTTGACATCCTTTAAATATGAAACTTGACCAGAACGTGGGGAGCCTCGATTGAACCTAAATTTCATCGTATTCTACATATTTTGGAGGCAAAGAACAAGTCTATACATCAATTCAAGGCGAATCATACAAGAATTTTGAAGATTCATAGTCTGATTTCAAGATTTGAGTCAAGAACGTAGATTTTCCTATTTCTTCCATCTTTCTTATTTCCAAGTGATTTTTTCCAATTATTCTTGTGTAATTTAATTATAAGAATGTTAGGCTAAGTTTTTCATTGTATTGGATGAATGATGAACCTTATTGTTTGTTTATTTTAATTCAAGACAATTATTTTAGTATTTCATGATTTTTCTTGGTTGGTTTTGCATTCCCATTGAACTATTTGATTGCTTGATCATCAATTAAATAGTAAGTTACTTTTTGTAGTGTATGAATACTCACAAATTCACAATAAGTCTAGAATGCAGCAAAATCAACATATGGACAATAGGTATTAGGAATAATATCTATGGCATGTGCAATCATGTGTGATAAATCTTGTGGTTCAATGCATATTTTTCATATAAATTCAGATTAGGAATATGATCGAGTCGTGTTGAACATAGGTTTCATATATCTTGGAAACGAATATTGAATAATGGTAGATTATCAATTGTCTTGAATGCATTAATTTACTATATTACGAATTAAGAATTGAATTAAATGGCAATTAGAAAATTCACGATTTCAATACAAACATTCACAAATTAGATAAACACTTTATTTACTTTGTTAGTTTAGGATTAGTATAAATAATATACGAATCATCTCTTTTGATTTCATCACACTTCGAATTAAATAATATCTATTGAATTACAAATTAGACCTTATTTTTCGTGGGAATGATACTTTTAAGTCACATATTTTATTACTTGTACAACGATCACGTACGCTTGTGGGTTTCATACGAACAATTGTAGTTAAACATTCACCGTTTCTTGTCAAAGAGGGGGAGCTTATCGTGAGCATCTCTAGTTTATCTCTATATATCTTTTTTTAGATCTTTATATATGTATATCAAGATTTACATAATAATTTATATAATATCACGTCATGTTATGTAATTTATTATATACTTTTTAATTCATTTTTTCACGTACTTATGTTGGGGGATTGGATTTTATTGAGATCGTTGTTCCTCTTTTATTTCAATGTTGTTTGGTATTTACGGTAGATTTTTTTGTAAACCTGCAACTTTTATGTATGTCAAACGTTTCTATTTTCATCTATATACACATAATATTTTCAATTTTATTTTTGGTGAGTTTCTTTGTGCAGTAATATCAGTTTTTGAAATAGTCACCTTATTAGATGGATTAGTAGTGAAACAATAATATGCTCCCATGACTCTTGAATAATCCAATAAATCTTAAATTACTTTTTTTTAATATCTAAAATTTTTCCACTAATAAAAACATAATAAATACAATATTCGTGCAACGCACGTGTCAACGACTAGTACTAATATGAAAACAGATAATGGAATTTGTTTATAGAATTAATCTGCATATATTTCAATGACAATCAAAACAATACCAGATAATTAAAATAAAATAAGACACATAGAGCCGATGTCTGGGTGGTGTAGCTGGTTATCACGCTAGTCTCACACACTAGAGGTCCCCGGTTCGAACCCGGGCTCAGACATTTGATTTTTCCCCTCTTCCACATTTTTGCAGATAGATAAATCTCGTGAATATGAAATCCTCTTTGAATTTTTGCCATATGCTCAAATCCACGGCACAAGGAACTTATAATCATTTAACACAAACAAATATGCTTTTGACATTTCAACTTTACAAAAATGTTAATTGAAGTAATTTTTTTTCTAGACTAGTTTGTCAGAAATAAGAGAGAGTAAATTTTAATTAAAAAACTTCATGCATATTTTTCGATGAAAGTGTTTCAAGTTCATATGTGTTCACATTGGTGTGACAGAGATCGATCGACTTGAATGTAGCTAGATGGTTTAAAGCCCCTGTGCTACGATAATTTTAGATGTAAGCGCACTTTCAATTTTATAATTTATAAATTATCTTTAAGAATTTCGTAGGAACTCAAAAAAGCGTCTATGCAATTGAAAAGTTGGGGAAAACTTGGTTTAAATTTAATAATTGTTAGGAGAATACTAGGAGACATCTAGGAAGTATGTGATGTAGAGCATAACATGAAAATTTATTGACTTGTTCGAATCTCAAATTAAGTCGTCGATGCTAAAAGGGTTTGTTCGTGACTTGATTGATACTTTTGGAAGAATCAATTCTATCACTTTGCATCGACTAGTATCGGGATCAAAGAGTTTGTATTATGGCGTGTTTGATAGGCTATATTTTCCAAGGAAGTAGGAAAATATTTTCCATTTTCCATCTTTTGCGCTGTTTGATAGCCTAAATTTTCCCCGGAAAATATTTTCCCACCCGCCACGTCAGCATTTTCCTTGATTTCCTTGAAAATGTTTTCCCAACATTTTGTTGGGAAAATATTTTCCAACCGGCTGATGCAAATTTTTTTTTTTTTTTTTGTGGTGATGGAAACAAATATCATAACCAATTGTAAAAAAAAATTTCACTTTAATGGACAATTTCCATGTAAAATAAAGTCAAACGAACACTAAATTTTGATGAAAAAAATAATTTTTTAGGAAATAATTTTTTTTTTTTTTTTTTTTTTTTACTTTTTGGCAATAGAAACAAATTTTATAACCAATTGTGGAAAAAAATATCACTTTAATGGACAATTTCCATGTAAAACAAAGTCAAACGAATATAAAATTTAAAAATTTTTCGGGTGGAAAATTATACCAATCAAACACACTTGAAATCATTTTCCCCGCAAAACATTTTCTAGGCAAATCTTTTCCCTATAAAACATTTTCTTTCCACCCATTTTCCACCCTTGCAATCAAACGCACCCTTAGAATAGCCATATCCTGAAATGAATCGTCAAAATAAATTCCAAACGAATAGTAGATTCTCAACCACGGTAATCTTGAGCACTGCTCTATCCAGTAGCAGTCCACTGTCCAAGCCCATTGTTATCAACTTTGTCATCTCGTTACTCTTCCTGACTCTATCGAGTACGAATATTTTACAGTTAAGGCAGCAAACACTTGGACAAATATTGAACAAAGGCTGAAAACGTTAAAACACGTGTCAACTGTCTTGTTTTTCATTATAATGGCTTGTTTGGGAGGGATTAAAATCAGATTAAAATTGAAAATATAGTCGTTGGAGTTGACTTTTATTAAACGAGTGGGACCCAATAACGACTATATTTTTAAATTTTAATTGAATTTTAATCATTCCCAAACAAGCTCTACGTGTATTTCTAAATCATTAGACTGATTGCTTAAATTAAAGAATTCAACAAAACCATGTCATTTGGTCCGCAGAGCCCATAGAAATTCCCCAAACCGCCACCAGTTTTTAAAATAATGCTCACACGTAGTGTCATCACAATACGTGTGGCAGCCTCATCCATTTCTCGACCAGTACCATATAAATACCCACAGTGGCACCAACAAATAAAACCCGACTCGATCGAACAAATTCTAAAGAAATGGCAGATATAGCTATGTTGGTAGCAGAGGAGTATGAGAGGATGGTGAAGGATTCGAGAAAAAGAGGGGAAAAAGACATGGAAATGTTTTCTTGTGTAGCAGTTTTGATAAAGAGACTTGAAGGTTCTTCTACTTGGATCAAAATGAAGCTGCGTAAGAAAGAAGAAGGAGATAAATTGGAAATTTCGGCACCTAAATCGCAATTCAGTGTTGCTGCTACAAACTGTTTATTTTCTGCTTAGACACTTTGATTTCTGGGTTTGTAAATGATTTTTTTATGTTTATTTTTTTTATCTTTGTTTTTGATGACGTACATTGAAATTGAAATTGAAGATAAAATTGCAATGCGTCTTTCCTCCATTTTCTTTAATTTCTGATTTTTCTCTGTTATTTAAAGAAAATGAGCTAAAAGCAAAAAAAAGTTGCAAAATAGTTGACAGTTCAATCCAGCAACAATTTTTTAGAGACATTTCGGTACGAGTTGATGACTTTTGCTTATCCCCTAATTTTCTCTTTCTCTACTATTTTCAGGTGTTCTGCATTGTCCTTGATAATATATAATATAACACCTTAGACGACTGATGTGTAACAAAAATTGATTGGATGGAGGTGTTGAATGTCCTTCAAACAGTCTAATAAAAGTGTATGGCATTATATCATTCAAGATGTTAAATCATTTGGCAAACATGTATAACTCATAGTCCCATATATACATGCATACATACAGTGGCGGAGCCAGGAATGTGTCGTATGGGGGGCAAAATTTTTTAAAATTGAATATACGAATAAAATTTATATATAACTAGAAAAATTGTAATATAACGTTAGATATTAAAATTGTACCCGACGATATTTTATAGCATAAAATTCATCGATAATAGAATCTATATCTAAACTAATACTAAATTCTCTTTAAAAAAACTTCAACATCCTATAAATTCCTATATAATTTGCTAATAACTAAATTTCAAAACTAACATGTCCTAAAAAAAAATGCATAAATCCTAAAGCACAAAACAATGCCAAAAACAATTGCACAAGCACAACATATTTATAGGATAAATTCTGGAAAGTGCACCATTTGTCAATGGCAAGCATATAGGTAATTCTTGCTTATTTTTGCACATACTTCTGCTCATTTTCTCTTGCCAAAAATAACACGACCTGTAATATCAGGAACTAAATATGCACAAGGTGGGAGTTACAGTTTTTGGTTTGAGAGGGCTGCAACGATAAAGAAGGGGATAAACCAAATTTCTTTGTTCAGTGTCACAGTTGGACTGCAATTAAGAATTGTAACTGTTCTTAAAGTTCGCTGTACAGTCTACTGTAACTTCTTTCTATTATGAACAGAATTATGGTGACCATTATAACAATACACAAAATGGAATCATTGGTCCGGTTAAAATAATTGCGCCCAACAGTCAAGAGAAGGACTTAACGAACAATAAATGGGCTTTAAAGGTAGGATTAACTGGTTTTGAACGAGAACTTTTCAGTGAAATTGGGAAGAAAAGAAATTGGCATCCTAATATTCCCCTCAACAAGAAGTTTGTTTGGTACAAGGTACTTAACTAGATACCTCAATAGCTCTACGCCTCTACAAGAAGTCAAGAACACGAACTGACGAACTATTTGTCTATTTCCGACTCAGCGACTCCAAAATAAAATTGCCATTCGGATTTCCGACCATTCTATTTCCGACCATTCCAAAATAAACATCCATTTCCAAAAATTAATACGATTATATATTTATATCTGTGACTGTAGTCTGTATATACATAAAATATGGAGGTAGACAGGTAGTAAAACTGTAAAAGAAACAAAAACAAAATGAAAATGATTCACGGTTCACCTCAAATGCTGAAGCTCCGACAGAAAGAAATCGTCAATGGCTACAGCCGGAAGTGGCGAACGGTCGAACAGTCGAGTTTCGCAGGAAGAAATCGTCAATAGCAGAGCTGTCTTCTGTCGTTCAATTGGGGATTTTATGTCAATTTGTTCGGGAATTGGGTTTAATTTAATGTGGGAATTGGGTTTAATTGGGTGGGAATTGGGTAACTGAGTTTCCTTTTATGTGGGAGTTGGGCTGGGTTGAAATTGGAAGGTGGGCTATTGGGCTTTAATTTTTTTATTTTATTTTTTTCATAGGACCTGGGGTTGGGCAAGGGTGGGCTACAGCCCACCCCTATGTCCGCCCAAGTGTATATATATATATATATATATATATATATATATATATAGACACACACACACACACGTATATTATGTTCACCTATCACGTCATTTGGTATTTAAGAGATCAATTTGGAAAGGTTGTATATACGTATGTTATGTTCTAATGAGCATAGGCACTCATCGTTAAGCACTGATGGCAATAATAAATTTAAATTAAATGTTGAGAACCATAAAAAATAATAATAATAAATAAAAAAAATCCACCAATGAGTTGATATAATTTTTCACCTATCGACCTCATGTGGATGAAATTGCCACTCTCCAAAAACAAAGAACTCCTCCAAATTTTTCACTGAGGACGAAGAGTCCAGTACCAATGACCCCCGTCCTTGGCCTAACACTATCGTAGTACGATAGTACCATCTGGAGTCTTTTTCATCCTCCTTGAAAGAATATAATGAATTGAACTATTCTATATTGAGCTCGGGATAGTTCAACCTACACAATAAGATCAATGTGGCAAATCAGGGTTCTCTATCCATTAGGACAAAACTGAATAAGGGCAATTCCCCAAAAGGAAACTTACGAATGGTAATAAGTGCGCTTTGTGCACTTAATTCAGGCCATATTATTATATTTTTATGTTGTCAAATTATTAAATTTTACTTTACTTGGACCGATTTTTGTTTATCTCATTGCTAGACCGATTTCAAAGCAATTGGAAAGGAAATAAGGATCAATTAGTCATTGGATGGAAAGTTTGGGTATCTAATTCCACACTTTGAAAATTGAAGGATGTGAATTAAAATAAAGAAAACATGAATTGCACAAATAAATGGACTCGGGGGACTAAATTGCATAAATTATGAAGAATGACGCCTTGAAGACAAGCATCACATTATATGGGCCCTTGAACATGGTAATTGAAGGGGAAATAAATTCTAATTAACGTAGAATTCAAGAAAGCTGGTGGCATGAGAGTCCAATTGAAATTGGAGCCCTTTTGGAACCAAAACAGTGGGCGGCGGATGGAATTAAAAAGGGGCAAAGTTGGCGGCTGCAATGTTAATATACAGGACACGCAAACACAGAGCTGGAAAAAAGAAAAGATCCACGCAAAAACAGGCGGCAGATTGGAAAAACATAGAGAAGACGCGGAAGACGGCAGCAAAATTGAAGAAAATAATTCCAATATCTTGTGCAATAATTCATATTTGTTCATAAAATCACGTCGAGTTATTCCTCTTTTGCGTGTTTAATTTTGATATTATGAGTAGTTAAATAATTTTAGTGCTTGAATTTTTTATGAACCTTATATCGTGAATACTTAACTTTTAATTTTATTTATTTTTTATATTTAAAGCATATTTTCAATTCTTGAATAATTCATATGAATTTATTTTTTCTACAATTACTTGGTCACTAATTGTATTAATATTGTGGCTTATTTTACCTTCGAAAGATTGAAAATAAACTGGACACGGTGTCAATTGTTGTAGAGTCCAATAGAGGATATAAATATACTGCTATATTTTACGTAATCTTTAAGTATTTATAAATTTTTAATTCATTTTTATACGTTCGCATCCGTCATAGAAATATAGTTGAGTCACATATAAGAATATGTTTAATTCTACTCGAGAGACAGTTTATTAAACAAATTAGGAATATTAGTCTTCATAATTGAATCGTGTTATTAAATTCATAAGGTTCAGAATTAGGGTGGATTGATGTAAGGGGATTCGAGATCCTAATATACTTTTTATCATCGTATTTTTAAAAAAACTTGCATTGAATTATAATCTTTCATTTATTTTAGTTAAGTAAGGTCCTGTATTCATAAGTAGATTATTTAATTTATTAAAAAAAATTAATTATTTCGATTCAAATTTGAACTAGTACAATATCTATAGGAACGATACTTGGACTCAAAATTCATTTTACAACCTGTTAACGTTCACTTGCAGTATTTTAAATGAAGAAAATTTTTGTGACAAGTTTTTTACTCTAGAAACTAGCAATCAAAGTCCGGCACTTAGAATGGCTGAATTAATGACCACCCGTCCCTCTTGCTGGTCATCAGCCCGATCAGTAGGGCTAGGAATGACCATCTCTACCGAACTAGAAATGTTGTATTTGGCTCTCCACGTCGCCATCAAATTCGTTGTCACTACGGACCTAAAGAATGAATCAGCTCTCAAATGCGCTGCCTAGGCGCGTCTAGGGGCGACGCGCAGAGAAAACGTATCGAATTCGAGGTATGCGTAGAAAAATGCCTTTTTGTTCTGAAAGGCGGCGCATTATGCCGCCTAATTTTATTTATTTTTTGGGTAAAAAATCTATTTTTTTATATAAAAATATATTTAATATCTTAAAAATACGAAACGCATTATGACGCTTATTCTTCGCATTGACACTGTTGACCCCAAAAAATGTTGCCAACAAATGCCGGGCCCACTCGTGCACACGCAAACTTGATCCAACACGCTAATGCCGATAGACGGTCATGATGGCTCCAAGTAATGGGCGTGGGAGTGGCTTAAAGGCACGAGACGTTTCCGTTCAGGCCACCGGCAAGAAAGATGTAACACGATTGTATAAGAAACCAATCGACAAAATAGGATTTGTAGTAGAGAATATGTTATAGGGATCACTGTTGAAACGAGAGAAAGATTGCTTTCAATATTTAGTTTTTCCTTTAAAATTGCATCATCTCTATTGTGTTACATGGTGGGGGTATTTATAGTGTTACAACTCAATTGGTGACCTTTGGATCAGCCTACACGTGGCCTCATCTCCTTGACTAGGACATCAAATCCTAGCACTCAAGTTGACTCTTCTAGCTTTACAAAACATTAAATGCTCTTACATTGACAAGACAGGACACAAATAAACTTTACATAAAAGTCACGTCAATCATTCGCCAAAGATCTCCATCATAAGTGAATCTTCGCATGTGGGTCTTCAATGGCTGCTAAGGAGCCTCGGATGATGTGTGTTTGCCGAACCGTGGCTCATCGTTAACAGCAGTGGCCTAGGAATGATAGTGAGGGCCTCGGAGCCCACATCGGTGCTCCCCCAACTTCTTGAGTTTTTTTTTTTTAATATATATATAAAGTCATGTTTAGTATGATTGAAATATAAATTATTCTAAATCAAAGTTAACAATTAATTTTAATAACATATTTCATGGAATCCATAACTATTTAACTTTTATCAATATTGAGAGCTATATGGCGGAGCCAAATTTCGGAGTTTGGGGGAAATAAAGACAAATTATGCAAATAGCATTGAAGGTTGGGGATTGAAAAGTCTGATGTTAAAGATTGAGAATTTATTTGCTATAGTTATTAAAGATTAATACTAACTGTGCAAATTTTTCCAAAAAAAAAGAAGAAAAAGAAATAAATAGGTGTATTACTACGCTATATACTTATATACAATAGACCTATTGACCAATTAGTTTTTCCAACGATATGAATTGTAAGACTATAGTGAAAACACAATTTTTGTTTCTCTTCTAGATGAATACGATATTGAGATTTTTTTTCTCAGAAATAAATGCATCATCTAAACGTGCAAATGTCATAGCATGAGCAGATCTGTCAAATTGTTTGCATGTACATAAATTGTTTGAATAAAAGTTATGGACCTTTTTTGATAGAAGTAATTCATTTTTGTAAGGTATACTCAAAACTTATGATTCTTAATTCTCGACCTCGACGCATCGCAGCGCATTACGCATTTTAGAACATTGAATGCAAGTGGTTCCTCTAGTAGTAGTTTGTCTACCGCGTGTAATCAAACATCGGATGTAAGTCTAAATGCATTGTCTGCTGAATTAATTGATTACTTTAATCATAATATGCCTAATAACAAAACAATTAAGAGAAGTTCGTAATTGACTATCACACATATAAATCACTTCATTGACCAGTGGTTTCTGCGATGGCAAAAGACCTACTAACACCTCCGCTTAGCATAGCTTCGAAATCTGCTTTTAGTACAGGTAAAAGAGCTCTGTCTGAGGTCAGGAGCTGACTGATAGAAGATATTTTGGAAGCATTAATGTGCATGAAGGACTAGAAAGATTGTCATTTTCGACTGCAAGATAAATATATTGAAATTGCATGTCGTCAAGTAAGTGATATTTAATTTAACCATATTAATCAAAATTTATTATTTTATAATTTTTTTTTTTATTTTTAAAAAAAATTGTACATGTAACAAGTTGTTCATGTACAATTTTTAACTCCGCTTGCTCGAAATTTACATAGTTGGTCTAAAGCCCAGATAAAGGAAGAGTGTTTATCTTTTTTTTAAATAAAAAAGGTTTATCTTAAGCCACGCCTATGCTTCCAGCTATCTTATAAAAATTTTGGAACACCTTTAAGGTCAGCACATCACCCACCTTGGGGATAACTATTGACATCCGAACTACTACCTCCCATAAATAATTGTTTTCACCTCTTGCTCTATAAACGTGAAGGTCGGATACAGGATACATGTGAGATCAGTTCGAACTCGGGGTCATCGTAATTAATGGAAACATAATGATGATTGAATTTCTGCTAAACTAACAAACCTCTTAATATATCAATCCAGTAATAACACTTGGCTGCTCCAAACGTCAGCACCTCCCCTCAGGGGCGGAGCCAGCCTTTCAAACTAGGGGGGTCCCGGAGTTGAAGGGGCGGGGGCTCACGGGGGTTCGGGGGCAGCGCCCCCGAAATTTTTTTTGAAACATTATCTGTTAAAATGAGGAAAATTGGTATTTTGTGATGGAAAAATGAAACAGATGAATATAAATTAATGTACGAAAACTTCACAAAAAAATCAAGAAACATATAAAAGAAACTACTAATCTTTTGAAATACTTCTCCATCACTGAGCTTGAGGATTGAAGAAACTTTTTCACTCATAATTGATAAACAATACAACTTCACAAACAACTTAATGTGATGGATTATGAGATTAAAAAAAATTTTGAGGACAAAAAATTAAAAAAAAAATAAAAAAATTTTTTTTTTTTCAAAAAATTGGGGGGGGGGGGGTCCTGGACCCCCCTCCCCTCCGCCCCTGCCTCCCCTTTCAACCAATCAGTGATGAACAATGATTACATGATGTTAGCCCATCATTACCCGACAATTTAGCATAATCTAACATAATAAAAAACTAGCATGCCGACCTCAACAACCAATCAATACATCCAAGCTTGGATAAATGGCACACATAAATATGACGATATTGTAACTGACAAGATCGAAGTCGTCCAATATAGTGATCTACATTCCACATACGATTTTCCAAAACGGCAAATTTCTCCGATCATTAAAAAATAAAACTTGAAAAAAAAAAAATGGTCTTCTCTGTTGTTAGCAATTACCTCGCTTCCTTCACAAACACAGTCATGTCGGTGGTCGCATCGCGACCGCCATTACTTTAGAAAATTAATTTATATTAAAAAAATTGATATGAAAAAAATGAGCATCCAAGATCTCAGAATCACTATCAACAATTATTACATTTATGGAGTTGGTATTTGACGGTAAGTCATGGAGGAATAGGATGTGTAAGGTGGGAGTGTGAGCTTGAATTGAAAAGAACTTTCAAAATTCTTTTTTATGTGTTAATATACATTTAATTATTTTTTAAGTATAATATATTTGTATTTTTGAAGTTGTTATCGAATTTTATTTGTAATCTTCCTTATTTTTTGTTATCTCACTTCTTTTTATGATTATTTATTTAAAGAGAACGATAAAAAATGCAAACTTTTCTTTTACGAAAATATTTATAAAATGAAGATTTGAACCCTAAATTTTTCATTACATTTAAATCAAAACACAAATTCTTATAGGATGTTTCTGCTACGCGCCATGGCTCTAAGCTCTCGTACTTTAAGACATGAACAAAAACACATTGATAGAAGTCTCGATAACATGTTTTTCATTATTATTTTTGAAATTTATTTGCATTCTTTTCAATATTTATGATTTTATTACATACAAGATTATATATATATATATAGTCATTTCTTATTTGATTTACATAAATTCAAAAAGTTTGAATGGGCAGAAACGAGAATTGACACATTTTTTAACGAGATAATTAGGCTCACTACCTTCCTAATCCAACAAATTATAATAATACTCCTAAAATTAATTAAAATCTTTACCCCGTAATCAATACACTCAAAACCTCCTCCCAAACCCAAAAAAAATAGAAATCCCCAAATCAAAACTCGAGAATTCGATCAAACAGAAATGATCTAATGAGCACCGGTGCTCATCTTATCCTGAGCACCGGTGCTCATCTTATCCTAAACACCGATGAGTTGGTACATTAATTCATTGGTGGATAAAGATTTTGTGAGTTCCAATCCACCAATGAATTAATGTGCCAACTCATCGGTGCTTAGGATAAGATGAGTACCGGTGCTCATTAGATCATTTCTGTTCGATCAAAACTCCCACCACCAGATCTCCATAATCGTTTTCCGCATTCTTCATCTCTCTCTTGCTATCTCACTCGTCTCTATTTTCCAGTGAAGTATTTTGGCAATTTCTGTTTATTTCGCAAACTGTCGAGTGAGGTTGAGGACATTTCTTCTTGAGTTGTACCCAGAAAATTGAAGCAGATAATGTTTTTTTCTGGGTCATGTAAAGTTTTAACAAATATTTGGATAATTTAGTTTAGAAATTGAATTTACGACTATAATAAAGGTTGAGGACCAATTTCTCATTTTTTGTCTTTGTTTCAGGATATTGAATGGGAGAGGAAAAGAATGGATAATTCCAATTCCATGGATAAGAATCTTGATGAAGTGTCTGAGATCCAGCATGCACATTGAGGAGTCCATGAAGTTTGATGTGTGAGTGATGCTGACATACAAAAATACTAGGTATTTGCTCAAACCATGCCCCAGTCCCGAGGATTTGGAATTGAATTCTGGTTTGCAGGGTCAAGATCCACGACTTCTGGATCCGACCTTTTGCTGCTTCAGCTGGTAGAGCTGATGAACATTACTTGTAGAGTTAGCCGCGGTGGCGCAAATTGACTTACAAATGCTTAGCATTTTATTTGGTGTTTTGCCGGTGAATTCATTTAAAAAAATGCTTGGCACTGTACAGAGAAAGAAGATGAACGGTGGTTGTATCACTTTTTTTCCCTTCATTTTATTGAACCGATTTCAATGTTTTAATTAGTGTGATCACTTTTTTAAGTGTTTCTAACTTTTTTGAATTTCTATCACTTTTTTTAATGTTTATCACTTTTTTTAAGTGTTTGTTACTTTTTTTTTTTGGTCACTTGAAATTTTTGTTAACAAACATTACCTTTTAATAAAAATAACATTGTATAATAAAAATGTGACATTACAACACTTTTTTTTTTATTATTATTTTATAAAAAGGCGACATTTTGTCACTTAATTTTACTTAGTATTTTTTACTCTTTTTTTTTTGTCCTTTTTTTTTTGAGTGACATTACTTTTTAATAAAATTTAATAAAAAGTGTGACACTTGATTTTAAAAAGTGAGTTAATTTTATATAGAATTTTTTACTTTCAAAATATTTTTCATATGATTTTTCAAAAGATTTATAATTTTAAGGGTATTTTTGTAAGTGATCATTTTTTAATTTAATTCATCTATAGTAAAACCAAGTCTAATATAGCTTACCCGATAATGTGAATGGGCTAACCCGAGCCATTTTGGACCTAGAACCGATGCTTACAGTGGCCCAACAAACATGCTATTAGTTTATTACCCATCGCGTCAAAAAAAAAAACAAGAGAAAAATAAAATTAAAAATAAATAAAAATAAAAAAACGAGAACAATCAGAGTTTGTGCCTTGAAAAAGATGTTAAAAAACGTCAAAATAATAAGTTTACAAAAAAATAAAAAAGAATAAAAAGGAAGAACGACTAGACAATCGTTTTTTTGGTTCTAATCAATGCTAACTATTTGAGTTTTTGGAAAGAATATATAAATAAAAGAAATAAGTGTTGAATAACTGCTTAATACTTATAACTATAAAATAAGATTTTTAGTAGATTTTAATAAAAATTGGTAAAGTGAGTGGTTAAAAAGTTGTGGAACCTATGAAATATGTAGTTAAAATTCATTATTAACTTTGACTTATATTAAAAATTGAATTTTAATTCATACCCAATAGGGTCTACGTTCATTAAAATATATAGTTAAAATGAAATTTGACAATTTATAACATTTATAAATGAGGAAATTATAAAAAATGTCCACTTTATACGGTCATTTGAAAAAATGTCCAAAATTTCTTCAATATCCATTTGACTATATTTTAGACCAAAATGTCCTCATTAGCAATTTTAAATTCCACAATGAGGACAAAATTATTTATATAATTAAAAATTGTATTGACTAATAATAACTTGACACATAATCTATACTACTTGTTTTAAAAATATCATTTTAATCATGCATTGAATATTCACTTCTCTTATGAAATGTCGAAAACTACACTTAAAATATCAAGAATATTATGAAATGTAAAGAATTCTTATATTTAGATTGAAATCTCATTTTAGACAAATGAAGTGTTAGAATCAAGATAAATATGATCCAAATGTTGTAACAACTTTTAAAATGTCGAAAACGTCATGAAATGTGAAAAATAATAACTATTAAACACAACTTGTCAATAAAAACAAGATTTTAAAGAAAAATTACATTCACTGAGAATGGTAGAAAGCCTAATCAAAAAGCAAATGTGGACATTGTATGATTTTCTTATGAATGGAAGCATATAATTATTTTTTTACTATTAATAGTTTTTTTATTTCATCTTTTTCATTTTTTGAAAAAAATCTTTAGTCAATAGCTAATAGGTTGTGAAATGGGTACATAGCACAATACATAAGGGTGTCTGTTATAGACACCATTATAGAAAATGTTATGTACACATAGCATTTTTCATACCTAATAGATAATGAAATCAAATGAATTGATTGGGTATTCGCTAGCACTAATGTAATTTCTTATGGAAGCTATTTTCTTCTTGAAATTCGAGACAAATTGAAAAAAAAATTGATTTATTTTTCATTAAAGGTATAATAGATAATTTGGTTCCAAATTTGACCGTTGTTACAAGAATTATCAAAATCAGGCACTTCTTAATTGACAAGCATGAAATTTGCCATATTTGTAAATTGCTATATTTTAGGGAAAATTACACAAAATCCTACTTTTCAAAATCAATATTCAAACATCAGGTTGAATGTTTGATTATACAAAAATCAAATATTCATTTAATTATTATAAATTAATATTTTATTATTAATTATAATATTATAAATTAATTTATGTACAACCCATACTCTGTCTACCCATCCAAACCCTAAAAAATATCTCTCTCGTTCTCTATCTCTCTCATAAAAATTGAGAGACTAAGAATGAATAATGAAGCTGCAATCATCGTTGTCGTTGTCGAGGAGCACCCGTTTGTGTTACATGTGGTGGTGGATCTGACTGTGGTGGCGAGGTGTTGGTTTTGATTTTTGTTGTTGGAGTGGTGGTGGTGGTGGTGGTATTGGGGGTTTGGGTTGATTTTTGTTGATGGTGTTGGCGATGTCAGTTGGTGATAATAGTGGTGATCATGGCGTGGTGCGTTGGTTGTACGTGTGATGCGCATGGGATGGGGGTGTTTGTGACCAATTATTTGAGATTGTGACCATTAAATTGGATATTTTGTAACCAATAAATAATGCGTGATCTAAAAATTTGAATTGATACTTTAACATTTGTGATTTGTGACCGATAAATTGATATTGTGACCAATAAATTAGATATTTTGTGACTAATAAATAATATGTGACTTATTAATTTGATAAGTTCATGATCAATGAATAAATTGTGACAGATAAATTTTTTATTTGTGACCTATAAATTTTTTGAATTCGATCGTAAAATAATTTGACATATGAAAATTGTGATTGTGACCAATTATATAGAATTTGTGATCAAATTATATGAAATTGTAGCATTAATATATTTAATTAATAAAATATATATTTAATTTATTTATTTATAAATAAAATTTTAAAAAATTTGAGATTTGAAATTTTAAACATAATCTCTTAAATTTGAAATTGGTAAAACGAAATCCCTTAGTTAAGAAATGTTCCCTATATTCTACGGTACCAGTCAAGCCTTGGGCCATTGCTGCATAATGATTAGTACCTTGGGGAAGAAAAATTCATACATAATTTGGCCCATAATTAATGACTTAAATTAAGAGAAATTATAATAATTCAGGTGTTTAAAGATTTGAATTCAAAATTCAGGGACCAAATTTTATCATTCAAAAATCAGGTGGTATAAAAGCCGTTTAACCCTAATTCCTTCCCTTCCCTCTCCCCTTCCCCTCTTCCCCTCTCTTTCTCCCTCCCCTCGCCTCGCCTCGCCGTCTTCCCGTCTCTTTCTCCCTCCCCTCGCCTCGCCGTCTTCCCCTCTCTTTCTCCCTCCCCTCCCCTCGCCTCCCCTCCCCTCTCTCTTCCCTCCCCCTCCCCACCCCCTCTTTGCTGCGAATCGCAGCGGCGCTTCTTCTTTGCGGCGCCGCTTCGATCGCGGCGTGTCGCCGCTAGCGGCGACCGCTGCTCGCGACGACACGTCGCAACGCGACCTCGAAACGACGGTCGGCTGCTGCCGCGCAGCGGCGCCTGCTGCGACCCACAAGACGTCGGCGTCGCGACGCTGCTGTGGGTTGTGGTTTGCGGCGTCGCGTCGGTGTTGCTCTATTGTTGTTGGGGTTGGTGGATCTATTGTTGTTGGCCGGCGGTGGTGGTTGTGGTTGGCCGTTGGTGGTGGTGGATCTATTGTTGGCTGGTGGTGGTGGTTGGCTGTTGGTCTATTTTTGTTGGGGTTGGTGGATCTATTGTTGTTGGCTGGCGGTGGTGGTGGTGGTTGTGGTTGGCTTTTGGTGGTGGTGGATCAATCGATGTTGGGGTTCAGTCGTGTGTTTTGTGGCTGGGTAGTCTGTGTTGGTCGATCTGTGACCTGTGACCAAGTATCGGCAATCCGTGACCAAATTTTTGTCAATCTGTGACCAAAATTTTGTCAATCTGTGACCAATTACTCAAATGTGACCTAAAATTTTAATAATCTGTGACCTCGAAATAATATGTGACCAACTAATTTAAAAATCTGTGACCTCGAAATAATTTGTGACCTACAAATTTTTTGATATGTGACCTCGAAATAATTTGCGATCAAAAAATTTGACGATATGTGACCAGTAAATAAATCTGTAACTTAAAATTATGAATATGTGACCATTAATCACAAAATGTGACTTTATTATCTTTATTTAATAAATATTTTTAATTAATTAAATAAATACCTGATTTTTGAATTTTTAAACTATTTACCTTATTTTTGAATTGAGGTAAAGAAAACACCTTAAATATGATTTTTTCCCTTAAATTAATGCACAACAATAAGTGGCACGATCGAGACGCCTCTAGTACTGAATCTGACTTGGATATCTTTGTCCCAAATTGCTATCATAATTTAACATGTTTTTTTTTTACATGTAAATGATCGTATAATTTAAAGACTGAAGTATTGAAATCTGTATTAGTAAACACAATGCAACCCATTTTAAAAGTTAAAATAAAGAGCTTCTTGAAATTTTGAAGCATTGACTCTCCTAAAGTAAAGAGTACCTTGTATTTAGAGGTCTATTGGATATGCTTTCAATCAAGATATTAGTCGAAGCAACAACTCTAGCCGCGATTAATGTGATATAAACGATGCATTGAAATATAATTAAAAGAAGGTAAAACTCGTATAGTTTTTGAATGATTTTAACTCATAAACACTAAGAATTAAGTAACCTAACCCCCTATTTGATTTTGATAAAAATCAAATTTTTGATAGATTTTGATAAAAGTGTATAGTTTTTGATGAAATATATAGTTGAAAAGTTAATAAAAATTATGAGTTCCATAAAACGTGTGATAGAAAAAGAATTTGAAAAAAAATTCTTTTTTAAGAAATAGAGATCAAACAACAGCTAAATATGTAATAATTCGAAATAATGATTGTTGCGGAAATCCCTAGAGAAATATTTAGTTCTGAGCTAAGAAAAACCAATCAAATGCACACCATCAATTTCAAGCTCAACCTAAAACTCTCAAACACTTGGGTTGCCATGAGTCTTCTCTCTTTACCCCACAAAGGAGAACACTATGGTGGTGGTGATTTGCAAAGGGAGGAAGAAAATGGAAAAAAAGCAATGTTTGAATCTCACACAAGAACCTTCAAACTCTCGACTACATCTTTCTGTTTTTCTCTCCTCTGTTGCGTGCGTGCGCGCGCGCACACACAGACACATGAACACGGCTAGGAGAGGAGAACTTATATGCCTAAGATCATTTGCTAAATGCGGGACAAGGTAAATAACAAACCACTTGGGCCAACAATCCACATGTACTATCCAAACCCAATGATCCAACTCAATAACTTAGGCCTTCTAGAAGTGTTGGTCGTTTCTGGGTCACACCAAGTCTATGATGTCGATAAATTATCCGACATCTACTTTAAATTATCGTTCGAATTTATAGGGTATCAAAATCGAACAAATCTCCACATTGATACTCAATCAACTTACAAGTAAATAAAACACAAAGTTTATACTTACATTATTAAGGTAACCAATAAAATTGGAATCACAGACCTTATCTCGTGTTTGGGCACGAAACACAAAACCATACATGCTCCGTATACTAATTGAGGCTAAGGTCAAAAACAACCAAATAGAAGCAGATAATCGCAATAATCAATCAAGAGCAAATAAACATGTGATATAAATATCATATAGGATAACGCATAAATCTTTTCAAAGGCGTTCACATTGAACAAAAGACTAATACCAAGTTAATCAATCGAACGACCAACTTATATGAAACATATGCATAAATGACTCCACAAAAATATCTCACCATACTTATCATATCCAATTCCATGTTGCTCGTACCTCGAAAACACATATCTTCTCTTATCATCCACCATGCTCACTAGACTGATTGTTAACTCATGTCTAATTGGTTAATCATTATAGATCCTAAGTTCATGGGATAATCCTCTATCTCTACCTCACTTCTCTCAACCTAAGTGAATAATGGGTCTCCACCTAACAGAAGTGATAGAAGTATCTATCTCACACTCTCCACCCAATCAAGGTCTTAACAGATACAGAATTCTAACAACGATAGTTCGTATGCACCGAGAAATGAAGAGTAGAATAGAGAAGGTAATTGGAAACTCTCTAAAGGATCTAAAGACGGTCACACACTCACGTTTTATCTCAACGCACATCAACACCAACCAACATTTAATCACATCTCATCTCATGATACAAATGTCACACATCTCCCCGTACAGATCGCCAATGCACACTTAGGCATCTATACTCTACAATACCGAAGGACATACTTACTGCTAATGCATATAAGACCCATTATGGCAAAAATCAACACATTTGATAACCACAAAGGTTAGTGCTCAATTGAAATCAACCCACGCACCACAAGATTACTCCAACACCAATACTTAAAAAGTCTACAAAAGATTTATCCCAGAAAAGAAAAGGCGAAAAAGTATTAACAAAAATAATTGAAGAAAGAGTTGGTTACTAAATAGGCTCACAAAAAGGAAGAAAATAACCTACACACGACTGTCCCATATAAACTCATAGAGATAAAGGAGAAAATTATTGTCCTTCTTTTTTCTCACTACCACATTCTCTCACACCACTCACGGAGCAAAAGGAGTACGTCATAGATCTCAATCCATCGTGCATACAAACATATTACATAAAGTAATCAAATTGCTCTCAAAATTCTGCAAATATACATATCAAACATATTGAAATGTAACATTTAATCACACAACGGAATTAAGCAATCACACTCATGCAAAAATGATTACACATAGATGCACATAAAGTAACCAAGTTTACTCTCAATAAACCTCACTTGGGTTATAACTAAATCCGTTGGCAACATCTGCCCCACATCTCTCATCTTCTTTCATTTTATTATCATTATTACGATAGTCTATTCCACCGTGTCTAAATTTATCGTAGTTAGAACATATCTTACTTTTTGCACTTGCCTTTGACTTATATTTGCCATCAACAGTTTTACAAAAAACTTTTCATTTTGTCAAATTAAAAAAGTACATTTTTTCCATTAGAAAAACACGACTCAAAATGTATTGTCATTTTATCAAAAAATGCACAAAATATAAAATGTAGCCAACAACAATCACAAGTGAAGTACATACACAATTAACACAGAATAGTCAAAACAAAAATTTTCTAAGGTCACATGCAATTCTAATAATAAAGAAATAATGAAGAAATAATTGACAACAAATTCACAAATAATTCAAGACAAATAATTAACAAGTAATTCATAGGTATAGTAACAGATGATATTTACATCTTCACGGTAACCCCAAACCTAATGCCACTTCACACGATGACTTCTAATATGAAAAATAAATGACTATCATACACAATAGTCCTAACTAGAATAATAAAAGGCAAAGAACATGATACCGAACATATCATATATGTGGGTCCATAAATAATGAGTGAAATGAATTCTAAGACTACCACAATCCGTCCCAAAGCTTCCGTCTACAGCAGCAACGCGAAACGACACCCGAACGTCGAAAGGACAAAATCATCCAAATTTTACCATATTGTCCAAAACTGACAACACCACAAGGTCCATCTCATCTTCAACAACAAATTGTCTTTTGAAGCCGATGTTGGAATCCTC
This sequence comes from Fraxinus americana, assembly GCA_035079005.1. Classification (NCBI taxonomy): domain Eukaryota; kingdom Viridiplantae; phylum Streptophyta; class Magnoliopsida; order Lamiales; family Oleaceae; genus Fraxinus; species Fraxinus americana. Next base: position 29,408,734 of record CM068712.1, on the reverse strand, counting down.
ATAAAGCGCTGCCACGTGCTCCACCGGTGTTCTGCGCATGGGCTTCACGCGTCGCCACGAGCGCTGCCATCGGATCTCACGCACTGGCCACACTAATGCGCCTCAACTAGTTGAGTTCGCCGGTGGTCTCCGTTTCTCCAACAGGTAAGTGGTTAGGCCACAAAATGCTAAAAAAAATCCGACCGCCTTGATTTCAAACTCGGCATTTTCTTCTCCAAATTTCTGCCCTATTTTTAAACATATTTTTGGTCAATTTTTTCACAAATTTCTTACCCCAACATGCTCTGATACTATTTGTTGCGAAAATCCCTCGAGAAATCTTTAATGTTGGGTTTAGAAAAGTCAACCAAACGAACGCCACCAATCCCATGCTTGACCCAAAACTCTCAAACTTTGGGTTGCCACGAGTCTTCTCTTTTTACCCACAAAGGAGAACATTGTGGCAGTGGTTTGCAAAAGGGAGGAAGAAAATGGAAGAAAGCAATGTTTGAATCTCATACAAGAACCTTCAAACTTTCGGTTGCCTTTCTCTGTTTTTCTTTCCTCTCTTGCTCACACACACAAAGGAACACAACTTGGAGAGGAGAACATATATGACTTAGGTCATATAATTCACATTTTACCATCCAAGTCCAATAATCCAACAATAACTTGGGCCCTCCAAATAGTATTGGTCGTTTTCGGGTCAAGTCAAGTCTATGGTGTCAATAAATTATCCAACATATGTTTTAAATTATCATCTGAATTTATTGGGTATCAAAAGTCAATAATGGTGAACACGGGAGGTTATTTGATGAGTAAATTGTTTCAATAATCATTGAACTTATACATGGTTACGGACTGCTCACTGAACTTCATTGTGCTTCAGAGTACTCACTCAACTTTGTCATTTATCTCTCCATCCATTGGGCGTTGACGTGGGGACGAAAATCTTAGGTGGCGATTAATGACGTTAACTAGGTATCAAATCAAACAAATATTATACATGTGGATTTTTTTTTTTAACATATTTTATAAAATATTAAAAAAAAAAAGGAAAAATCGAAAACAACCGGCATAACCTTCCCTCTGTCATCACCGACTTCCACCTCCAAAAAAACCACCATCCCGCCCCCTTCGCTGTTGAGCATCACCACCACGGCATCGGCATCACCCGCCCAACAAATTCCCGACCACCATCCCAACCTCAAGCCGGACCCAAATGCACCTCCATAGCCACAAAATCAGCCCTTTCGCAGCCTAAAAACTTGACCACAACCACCCTCCGATCACACCCATCATGCCCAACACATATGGGCCTCTTCTACACACCAAGGCGCATCCAACCATGGTTTTTTTTCCATCAAATAGTGCAGCAATGCAAAATTTTCAGCCCCAAATTTCAAGCGTATAGTTCGGTGAATCCGCCTCCAATTGACAGGTAAAGTGATGTTATTGCTACAAATTGGACCTAGTAGAACCTTCAGCAGGTCAATACTATATTGAGTAACTCCTCAATTGAATCGATTGATACATTACTCGCTCCAATTTTTCGAATCAAAATCTGCCCACTTTTTAGCCATTTATGAAATCTGCCCCATTTTTTTTCTGTTAAATTGCGAATTTGCTGTCAATTGGTGGTGGATATGGGCGTCGGCGATGTGGTTTAGTTGGTGGTGGTGAGTGTGGTTGATTTTGAGGAGGGAGATCGGGGAGGGAAGGTCCTGCCGTTGGAAATGGTGGTTGACGGTGTCTGCTGTTTTCATTTATTTTTTGAGGGCAAAATCGTGTTTGAGAGACATGATTTTGCTAAGTTGGCAAAAGAGGCCAAAATTGAACAACTGTTAATCGCCAACTAGGATTTTCGTCCGCCACGTCAGCACCCAATGGATGGATTTTTTTGACGGTGATGGATGGAGAGGTAAATGGCAAAGTTGAATAACTACTCCGAAGCACAATGAAGTTCGATGAGCAGTCCGTGACCATGTATAAGTTCAGTGATTATTGAAACAATTCACTCGGTATTTGATTCAAATTAAAATTTGAATTTTTTACTAATTAGGAGCCTGTTTGGTAAAACTTCTCATTTTCTACAGTAAATCAATTCTTATTTTCAACCACGCATTCTTCAATAAAATAATATTTTCCATCACATCAATACTTTTTTCTTCTTTTTCAACCACACATTTCCCATCATATCACTATTCAAAAATCAATTCTTCCCCCAAAAATCCCTACCAAACACACTCTAGATTACGTTAATTAAATAAAGAATCAGGGGCATAAAGCCACGGTTCTAGAAACAAGATACACAGAAGATCGTACATAGAAGTTAATAAAATATTGACAAACTTACCTTCCAAGTTTGAAAGTGAGGTGTGCTATAAAGGGGACCCGAACCACACGGCAAAGTGGCAAAAAAGGACACGTAATTTTTTTTTTATATAATTGAAGTTTTGACTAGTGAATTGGTCGTCCTTCTCTGTTTGTGTTGGCAAATTCGTCAAATAATCTTTCTTTATTCAATTCATTTTCTATTTTTTGTTGTGTACTTTTCGAAAAATCATAAATAGAGGTCTTTATTAGAGTGTTGAAAAAGAAGAACTCTGGTATTCTGCAGATTAATCAAACAATATTTGAATTTTATTGCTCATGTCTGGCACGTCTCTTGAATGTACCATAAAATTGGGTTACGCTATTAACCCAAATGATTTATTAAACCAGCCAGTCAACATGATTAAATTCGTCAATTTAATTATCGAGATAAATTTTGAGATTATGAACAAAATATAAATATAAAAGGTAATTGACACAAAACAATTTAATCGTTTACATATTTTACACAAAAACAACCATATTATTTTATTTTGGCACAATACTTCCTTGGATCAAGCGAACATTGTGCAAAATAATCCCGTTGTCCATTTTCTCCATTAAAACCTCATAAAATGACAACTTTACTCTTTTTTTAAATAAACAAAAGAAAATAAAAAAATAATTGCAACCACATTCTTCAATTTTTTTAAAAAGTGTAAAGGAGTCTCATTAAAATAATTAAAAAGATAGGCTTTCCTCTTTTTCTTCTGTTTACGTGACCCCACCATCTCTCAGAGAGAGAGAGAGAGAGAGAGAGAGAGAGAGAGAGAGAGAGAGAAGGATATGACATGAAATGGGGTAGGGGTGGTAGGAGGGGGTTAGACAAGGAATGGGGGTTGGTTGAAGATGAAAGAAATTTAAAATTTTTAAAAATTATTTTAATTGAGACTCTTTTTGCACTTCTGAAAAATTTAATAGGATTTATCTTCTTGTATATAATTTTTTGCCCATCTTGTTTGAATATGTAGTAGTGGCGGCAGATAATTGACTGCAAAAACTGTTTTTGCAGGTCGACATCCATGGCATTCCGTCAGTATATATGTTTTTTTCTATACATATAGCAAGTTCCAATTTAAGATAAACGGCAATGATTTCATTATATAATTCGTTTCTTTTATTTATTTTTTTATTTATTTAAAGATGATAATGAACAAAATAGACACAGTTGTTTTGCATAATATTTACTTGATCTAAAGAGTGTTTTGTGCCAAAATGAAATGATTACGTTGTGAAAAAAATATAAATGATAAGATTGTTTTGTGTCCATTATTCAAAGAGTCATGCTGCTCATCCAAGGCCAAATCCATGGGGTCGAGGTGGATGCATTTCGGTCCTTGATTTGAATTCATGTGAGTCCATTTTTTTTTCAAATCAGAGGCTGAGATGATGACACCTCAGTTCCCTAGATTCTGATCGGTCACTGACCCTAGCCGACCAGTATTAATGTTATTCAAATATAAATTATAAAGTCATGACATGCATATCTGATATTGTATTATTAACAATTTGGTTTAAATTAAGCAAAATATTAATTTTTGATGCTCCTGGAGTTATTAGAAAAATATTTTTCATGAAATTATAATTCAATTATTGATTTTATGATGTCCTTCTAAATTGGAGGCTATTCCTCTAAATTGCCTTATGCTTTATTTATGTTTCGCTGAGAAAAACTTTCTAGCATAATCGATAAGAAAATCTTAATGGGGCAATACTATATTCAGGGTTTAGTTGTTTTAAATTTTTCAATAAATTTAACAACAAATTACACAAAATATTGCAAACATTTAGATAGTCAACTTTAAAAATATGACACTACCTCACATGGTCCCCACCAAGCCTGTCATACCTAATTTTGGTAGGTCACTGCTGCTACTTGTATGATTATCGCATATCCACATGAATCATGACACTGTTGACATAACATCACTCGACTTTATATTATTGAACTGCATAAATTATGAATAATGCTCCTCGTACAATGTTGGATTATAACCTCTCAAGGAGGTGGGACTCACTATTATTTTGATCGCAGAGCCCACTTTCCTTGTGAGAGGTTGTAACCCAAAATTTATGTATTGTACATGTAGCATTTCTCATATATTATAGTCAGTTTTTTCTTCTAATAATATTTTGCAACGTCCGTCGTATCAAGACATCTTTCTGACAAAGTGAGTTTACTCTCTCAACACGCGTATATACAAAGCAAGAAAAAATGGGAAAACAAACCTTCTCTTGTCGGTGTTACAAAAATCTACGTATGTAACTACCATGTAATGCAGATAACAAGAAAATAAGCTCCTCGTCACTTCCGTCGAACTCTTGGTGATTCCGGTGCCGCCGGTACTTCACCACCACTTCTTCCGGCAACACCATGCTCCGGCAAAGTGGACACGTGGCCCAATCTTGCTGCAGCCACGTGTCGAGACAGCCCTTGTGGAATGTGTGTTTGCACTTCCTTAATTTCCTTATCTCATCCCCTTCTTCATACACGGACAGACAAACTGCACACTCCAATGATTCCATTCTTAATCCGGTTTTGTACCGACAGGCCGGGTTTTTTTCTTCGACGAGTTTAAGGTATTGAGCGGTGGTGATGGGGCGGTTCTTGGAGCCGGGGATTGTCCCGACCGCAGCGCGTACAAGAATAACTAGCTCGAGAAATAGGAGGGAGATGAAAACTATGGTGGCGGTGTAAAGATGAGCCAAGATTTGAGATAGGGTTGCCATTTCTTCTATGCTGCAAATGGGTGTTGCTTTGCTTTAGTATAAATTTGGTCGCGCGTGTAATATATAAGTACATATGTATAGTTCTATGGTGTCAGGATAGGATTGGATGTGTTGACTTGAAAATTCAAGGGTGAAAAATGGCGACTAGAAGATTAGTTGTGCCCTGTTTAGCGCGGATAGAAGATGCTGTGGTGCGAGTCGATTGGGTGGAAAAATTGATCGTGTTTTAGGGCTTGTTTGGCACCCATTCTTTTGAAGAATGAGTTTTTGAATAGTGATTGATGTAAAGAATGTGTGGTTAAAAAGTAAGAAGAATTTTTGGGTTTATGTGTAATATTATTTTATTTGGAGAATATGTGGTTAGAAATGAGTACTGTAGAAAAATGAGAATGAGAATGAGAATGAGATAAAAAAATGGGTGTCAAACAGGGGCTTAGTTAAATCACAAGAAAATAGCATTCACTATTTTTTAACTTCATATTTTATCAATTTTTATCAAAATTTATTTAAAAAAAAAATTGATTTTAATCACTCCACCAAACGGGGCATATCCCAAATAAGCAGAATGTACGAGACTAGATCCAAGGGCTGATGTGATTTTACATCGATGATGGGGACGTGTAATGTTGATTGATATATATGTGTTTGAATGAGGTTAAGGGGTCGAGTCAAAAATTTTATTGGCCACCCTATTTGGTACATGATTATTAAAGGACATTAATTAATTTAGAGTCTATCTGACGGGATTTTTATTTTTACTTTTATTTCTTGTAAAAAAAGTTATATTAGATCAATTTCATCTTAAAAAATCTTTTTTTTTTTAACTTTAGCTCACTCGTAAGTATAATTGCCATTAGATGTACTTGGAACTTTTTGGTGTGATTTATCTTGGTGCATGAAACAAGAATACAAAATAAAAGTAAGCTCGTGATTGGTGTGACGTAAAATTTTGATAAAAAGTTTAAGTCAATATTTCATTTAATCGTACATTTCAAGGAATTTGCATTTTTTAAAATCAATTTTTCAATATATTTTATCAACTTTTATAAAAATTTACCAAAAATTAAATTTTTTAACTATACTAAATGTGGAGGGCTCTGTTTGATTCGCGTAATTTTCCATGGAAGTCCACTTTTTGACTGTTTGATATGCGAAATTTTCCATGGAAAATGTTTTCCTCCCTTTTTCTAGGTACAACCCTTTGATGCACAAATGGTGGAAAATGTTTTTTCACCTATTAGGTGAAAAAATATTTTCCAGCTTTTTTTTTTGTTTGTTTTTGCAATGGGAACAAATTCTAGATATAATGGTAAAAAAAATTTTCACTTTTATTGACAACTTCCATGCAAAACAAAGTCAAACGAAGAATATTCGGTATGGTAAATTTTTTTTTTTTCAAATTTTTTTTTCAAATTTTTTTTTTTTTACAATTGGAACACATTTTAGACCCAATGGTAGAAAAAATTATCACTTTAATGGACAAATTCCATAAAAAAGAAGCCAAATGGACACCAAACTTTCAACATTTTCCATGGAAAATTATACCAATCAAACACAATTAATTACAATTTTCAGTAAAACAGTTTCTAAGAAAATCAATTCCCTGTAAAACATTTTCTTTCCACCTATTTTCCACCCTGGCAATCAAACGGACCCTAACATACCCAAGAAGAATGAAATTTGTGAATTTGCAACAGCTAAAGTTGGGCCCAAATGGTTCTTGTCGTGTGGCAACAGGCAAGTCTACCTGGGTTCACAGTATTTGTTCGTGCTTCCGATTTAGGAAATTATTTTATTAGTTTTATTTATTTTTTGGTTTCTCAGAGAGCCCCTCAGAGTTTCAAAAAAATTGCTCCATCCCACCTTAAAATAAGTTTATGTTTGGCCCTTATTTTTTAAAACTTATCTTCAGCCGTGGATTTCATGTGATCCACACTTTTAATCAACAGTTCATGACACACTTTTTTAATTTTTATCAAAATCTACTAAAAATTTGATTTTTAACAAAACAAATAGCTACTAAATATTTTATTTTGGATTTTACACTTAAATCGCTACGCCTTTGAAAATTCGTATCTAGAATAAAAGAAACATATTAATTATCTTTCTTTATACTATGAGTAGCCTGAGTACGTGAGAATCGTAAGATATAGCTAGTCCTTCTTGGGCATATTTGAAACTTTTCTTTCTCACTTAGCAGCAAAGTCAGTTTTTTTAATTCCTAACTACATCGACCACTAAAGTAATCCTAATTTGTAAAAATTAACTAAAATGGAGGAGAAATATTTAAAATAAGGGGCAACTTAATAATTTCTCAAAGATAGGGACTAAAAAGAAAAAAAACAATTACTAACCTTTCGCTGTCTGATTACTCCCTCCCTTTGCATTGATAAATGTATTTTGTACACTTATCTAGGTAATTAAATGAGTATCTACTAGTGATTTGAATGAGTTATAACTTAATTATGTATTAATCATGTTTGTTAGGTTAAATTCAATGCAAATTGGTGAATTTGGAAGAAATGAATGAAAAATGGCAAAAACGAAAGAAATTCAAAGTTGGGAAATCAAAGTGTAAACATTTAATATTTGATTCGGACCACAAAACAATGATTGAAGATCATATAAGATCAATTGGATGTAATTGGAGGTCAAAGAAGTTAAATATAATTTAAGTATTTTTACAAACCAATTTCCAACCGAAAAAATTATACTCCGTATTTTTAGTCTCAACTTGAGACTCATTTTTTCGAATAGCAAACGTTTGAATTATAAATATTGTACTTCTAGAAGAATTGTAGATTTTTGAGTTGTCTTTTCAATGCACTTTATCAAATTTATTATTTCTCCTCTCGTGATATTCACACTCCAAACTTATTTATTTAACTCTCTCCCAAAGTGTGACATAATGTTGAATTTTTATATAATGCCGAATCATCGTCCTCTCTAGCTTGGTTATATCTTGCTAGTTGCAATTCAACACATCAACAAATGACGATTCTCCTTATTTTTTATTGCTTCAACTTCCAAAAATCAACTAAGTTAATAATCCATTGGCAAATGTTTAAATTCTCTCAAATAAGTATTTGGGGTTTAATCAAAACATGTAATAACCTTTTTTTTTTTTTTTTTGAAATCTGATATGCAGACTTCTCTCCATTAAACTTTTTAAATGATCATTGTAGCGAGATTTTGGCCGATAATTCCCAAATCTGGTGACTATAGAACACCAGGTTTAGATGTATTTGCATTCACAATCGTTCGAGTCATAAATGCTATGAATAGAAGTTTCACAATAAGACAATATTGTCTCTTTTTTCATACAATGATTAGTGCAATACTCATTATTAAACACTTATTTTAAAAAATCAATCTCTAACTTAAGATTTTCACCTTTTTTTTTTTATCTTATCGACCTTAAACAATCCATGCAAAATATAGCACACATGGAATTCACATCCATCTTAATGTCTCCCTACAACCGTTCAATCACCCCAAACTATCATAAAATTGTTTTAATGATGTATAATTTAGTGGTTATTTGGATTTAGTATCTAAAGTTCACAAATTAATTATTTTTACCTATTAAAATTTTGAATCAAACTATTTTTTCTTGATACAAAACATAAATCTTGTAAAAAAAAAAATCAAGTTTCACGCGAATAAGCATAAATCAATCATAACGTGCAACTCTTTCACAATTTATAATCTAATGTATAATTCCAAATATATACATCATAGTTGGCAAATGCATCTAACCCACACAACGCACAAAAATAAAAAAAAAAAGCTGAAAAATATTTAGTTTTTTTTTTCACTCAAGCAAGCACACAAACTAATAAAAACTCAATATTTTTATGCATGAACCCCCAAATTAAGCTAGTTGTGTATTTTCAACCTACGTCATGTTTAACACCTCCCTATGTGTATGAAATATGGCCATTGATTGAAAACAGTATTATTAAAATCAATATATAAAAATATTGATGTTGAACTTGATGCATATATAGTAAGATCGTGAACCCATCGGTTATTGACATTGTGACATGTATGCCTCTTTTATTCTTATTTATACAAAATTTCCAAATTTATTTTTCTTTTTAGATGTACTAGTGTGGATCGTGCGTTGCACGATAACCGTTAAAATTTTTGTAATTCCAGAATTGAGCAATAGTAAAAATAACATGAAATTGTTTCAAGTATCTTTAAATTACACCATTTAAAATGCCAATAACAAAGAAATGAAAACTTCATAGCAACAAGGAAAAATAGGGGAACATGAAAGCAAACATCAATGTCCTGTCAAGGGAAAAGAAAATGGAGACAATACAACATAATCTTGGGGGAAACGATACAGCAGAATACGTACCTAATAACTCATTAAAGACACCCTCACCAATCTGTCCAGGTAGCTCATTAAAAGAACCCTCACCAAACTCTTCCAGTGCGTTGGCAGCTTTAAAGAAATCGATCAAATCTGATATATATCAGTCACTGATCTTCACTGAGGTGAAAGAGGGACAAAATTTGGCTATTAGTTCAAGAACTGCAGTCGCACTTTGGCAAGATCTGTCATGTAGAAGTTCACATTTTTAAGAACTGTATTGTTCAAAGGAAGCTCGTGTAGCCATTCCCAATCATTCTCATCCATTGCACTTTCTTCCATAAACAAGGTTTTTAAATTCCTGCAAAGGTGTAAAGATGAATAGATAATCAATGACGAAAATATAGATACACAAGAAAAATCATTTGATCACAACGATTCACGGAGACAAGATTGCTAAAAATCATTGCCAAATCTATCAAAGCAACACTATATTTTGTAACATGCATGGCCAATATACCTTTTATTCGCAACTAACTCGTTCTTATTGAAATTTGTTTTCCACCAACTTATAAGTCAAGTAAATGAACATATCAAATGACAATGCAGAAAATCTACCAAGCCCAAAAGAGGGATGCATTAAAATGTTTTTCTTTAGTTTCTTAATTTTTATTTATTTTTTTTTTCAATCAGGGTCGTTGGGTTGATTTAGGGATATCCCCTTAAGTAATCATCGAGATATACAAGGTTACTGTGTTAAAGTCAAAATGCAGTCACAATAGATTTGTGAATGTATTACTTGAGTCACCATTCCTCATTAAATCCTATAAATCTGAAGTTGCAAAAGGCACCACAAAAAATAGGATATGTACAATTTACTTGTCCAAATTCCAAAGCCAATAGAAATCATAATCTTCTAGCAGTAATGATAAATAGAAAGTACTGTTTGATTCAGCTTCGTGGTACCATTTTCAAAAATCTCAAGGCACGTCACTGAAAAAATTGAAGCAAACAGAAAATATACCTATCATAAAAGAGAAGATTGATCCAGAAATGTCTCAAAATGTATCACCTAGGGGAATCAAAATATAGAATTTCTTTTGTAGAGAAAAGAGTGCCGAAAGCCTTTTCATCTTTCATTTACACCAAAACAAAAAGGCAAATAAAGTGTAAAGAAGCAGCAATAATACTTACGACGTCAAAATAGAAAGTAAAAGAGAAGGGAAAAATTTGTTTTCAATTAATAGAGCCAGCAAGAAGTAATGGTGGTTACTAAAATAACAAAAGAATTTGTATCTGCATTAAATCAAATAAGTTGGTTTATATATAAGCAGTAACTCGAAAATTGCCAAAATCCATGTCTGATAATGGCTCCTCTTCAAGATCAGGTTCAACCTTCATAAATTCATCGACATCAAAATTCACATCTTTTATGTTTCTAGTTTCTACCAAGAAAAATGAAGTAAGATTAGCGTCCATACAACACAAATTGAATTCATTAAACAAAATCTTGAAATAGAATGAACACAAAGATAGGGAGAGCTTAAACAATTGAAATGCATGCAGAAAGTAGTCCCTAAACATTCCAAAGTTACTTTAATGGATTACTGGGCCTCAGAGAAGTCTTGGAGCGATAGAAAGCATTAAATGAACCATTGTCACTGTATTCCAATCTCTTGGCAGCCTGATACATTAACGACTGCATATTCCGTCGCCAACCCAACATTGCTCGAGGCTGTATAAGTTTTTTTCTTTTTGCATAATGGCCTCCCAATGATTTTTTTAATAGAAGAAATAAGACTAATGGAAAACTCAATTTTTTTTCCAAAAAAAAAAAAAGAGCAATCAAAAGAAAAATGAAACAAAAAATTAGTTGAGACAATAAACTGTAAGAATAAAAAAGAGAAGAAAACATGCAAAATGAGGTGATTTTCTAGAATTAAAAAATGCATTCGGACTCCATGTATTGCTCGAGGCTCTATATTTTTCATTATCATAGGCTCTATATGATTCCTTGGCAATACAGATAACACCATAACATGCCAGGATAACTTAAAAATGAAAACACAGCATACTAAGTAGACAAAAAAAATAAATTTGGAAACAAGAATTTGAAGTGAAAAGGATACTCCATGCAGTAAATAAGTCCACCATTTGGACCCAATCCAAGTTCCTCCATAACATCATCCAAAGAAATGAGTTCCCTAATGTCTGCAAATTCAAAACTCAAGAAACCAAATGAGGGCCTAGATCAAATGAGCATATATATAAACCAGTCATACAGGGGTTTCTGAACTTGACCTAGACTTTAACAGCAGTATTTCCCTAGAAAGCTGTGAGATTTCTTCATTCTTTTTCTTGTTTGCATTTCAACTTGGCAAAGGCAAAGCCAACTCTCAACTTTTCACTCGAAAACTGTAACTCCTCAGTTCTGCTCACAAGTGTCTTTATCTATAGTGCTGGATTCAACACTAAATATTATAAAGTCACTCCATGAGCTGTTGTGGCTAACTGAATTCAATGTTGGCAATTGAGCTGCAGGCTTCAAGTTTTGTGCCAATTTCATCAATTACAATCGCTTGTGACACACGATTTTCAATTGCTTCTATTAGCACATATAAAATAAATAAAAAATAAAGATCGTAACAAGTTATTAAAATGAGATTCTCACGTTAAAAATTGCTCTTTTTCCAATTTTTTTATTTTTAATATAACTATCCCTGTATGCACTCATGAAGCACGCAGAATCTATTTTGAATGATTTTCTTTATTCCCTACCCATATTTTCAATATTCATGGTTTAGTAAATTTAAATCTCTTGTTAGAAATGTTAAGATACAACCTTTTAGAAGTGCTCAATGTAGTCCTCATTCACGTCCTATCATTTCATTTCTTATTTCTTTTTTAAGTTTGGAGTGATTTATAGAATACCTATGAAATTTAAACAAGTAGGATGTAGGTTCCTTAACACAAGTAACATCTGTAAAACCAAAAAATCTAGGAATTAGGTTATCATAGTGAGAAAACAAATTATTATGTATCATAAAACTCATCGTTACAAGATCCAGCTTCATTAAATAAATTAATCGAGCATTTAAAATTAGAATCAAGTTGGAGTTTACCCGATTCTCCAAGTTGCTCTGATATTTTAACAAGGTCTAAGCTGCTCTGATATTTTAACAAGGTCAGAACCTCGAAACAACACCAATTAGTACTGCAAAAATCAGGTTCAAACCTAACAGTTGACATTAATTACCAAGGTTGCTTGTGCATATAAGAACTCATTGCCCTGATAGTTTATGTCATACACTCAACTCCAATGGAAAACTAACAGAAAATTTATAAAATAAATAAGAGAAAAAACATAATGTTCCTTCTCAAAATTAACAACGATTGTTAATATAAACGATACACCATTATAGATGCACACACTCTTTTGAGGATAATCCTTGACTCAATTACCTACCAAGAGACATAGCTTGTTGGAATGTCCAAGGTCCATAGCTGCTGCTTAGGTGGAAAGGATCCTTCGCGAGCAATCTAAATAAAATCATGTATAGCAACACAAGTGGGATTGGTCGGGGGAATATAAGTAAATAGTGTCATTATGTTCAAACAAAATAATCAACCTATATTGACATTAGTTGAAAAAAAATTTGGATTTTACCACTGATGATACCATTATGTTACGACATATTCTAGACAATAAAACACAAATATAGCCATATGACATATATATAATGCATGACATGACCCTTCTATACAATTACTGAAATGCTCTGTTGCATGTGCCATATTATAAGAAAAGCACTGCAACAACTCCTAACACTCATAGAAGCTTTCCCTCTACACTCCGTAAGTTACATATTAAAGAAAGATGCTTCTAAGGACTCCTGGCACTCATACAAAAGCTTCCATTAATGGCTCCAACTTAACTTAAAGCCAAACAAATTTTAACGAAATATCTTAACTCAGTTGACCAATCCATCCTTGCTTTGTCTCATAACTAACAACAATGCAACACACACATCATTATGACGTGCATAACTCGCAAATATAAATTTTTGAAAAGATCAAAAGGAACCATAAGCAATTCTGAGATAAATGATTGATAAGTGGGGCTCCATTAAAATAGGTGAAATAAGAGTATTACGGCGCTCAGGTTCCTCTCATGGAATAGCACACATTTTAATCATAAAGATTATTCTTAATCACTGAGCCATTTTTATCAAATAACAAACACAACCCAAATACAAGCAACAAAATGAAAACCACGGCGCAACAACTTACCATTAAAAGTCATTCTTCCTTCCTTCACCGCTACAAGAATCTCATTTATTCTCCTCATACAAATCCTCTATCCAACTATGAAGGCACATGTACACACATGATGAAAAGAAAACATCAAAACTTCAATATAAAATAATACTTAAGACTCCAAAAAGCATATAATTAAAAATCAAATCATGATTCATACACAAAATCTGACCAATTTAATTAACTCTACGCCTTCAAAGAGTAGCCCTTTTCAATACCTTTCTGTCAAATAAACCCCAAAGATGGTACAACATACACATTTATATCTAAGCATTAAAAACAGGAAAAAAAAAAATAACAAACCACACAATCGGACACAATGTACATATACACATTTATACAATAATAATAAAATGAAATAATCCAATAAATGATGCCCACAATAAAGTTAAACTTTTAGCAAGTTTGCAATCAATTATTAAGTCCCAAAAAATCTGAAAATAGAAGTATAACCATAGATATACACAAATATATGAATGATTATTAAAAATAAAGAGTGTAAAGAAGATGAAATGAAGGATACCCAGATCTGATTTGGAGTCAGGCTGGGGAAATTCTTGGTCATGCGACTGAAGAAAAAATCCACATCAATAAAAAATAACTCCAAAAAAAAAATCTCAAATCGACGGAAGGAAATCACACATAGTCGAAAGCCTACCTAAGATCTTCTTGTTCCTTCTAGATCGAGGTAGTAAATGGGATACCAACACAAAAAATTGCGCTCCCTGTTGTCGAGTGAGAGGAAATCAAAACCGAAGAAAAAAATAGACGCGAAGAAGTGAGAAAATGGAAAGGGAAAATGTGTGAGTGAGAGAAATGTCGAGAGAGAGAAAGGAGATGAGTGAAGAATGGAGGGGTATGGGAGCTTGCGTGTGAAAATGGAGAGAGAAAGGTAAAAGGACAAAAGGAGGACAGTAAATTCAGAAAAAATCTCCCATAGCTCGGCTCAAACGGCTCTACGTACCAGCTAGGCGAAAACGGCTCGGTTCAAGTGGCCAAATGGCTTAGGAACAGTGGCAGCAACTTCCCTCTTTTAATAATGTAGAGGATATTTATTATCTTTACAACATGCTTGTCATGCCGAATTAATATTAGTAAAATACTAGTCATGATCAAATGTAACCTTTTGGACATTCAAGCGACGAAAGTCGAATTAGTTTTCTTAAAAATAAAAAAAATAATTAATACTGCTCACTAGAGAATTCTAACAAACATGCCTAGTTCTTGGATTTGGTAAGAATTAGTCATCAATTGGGGAGACGATGAAGAAAAGTTTCAGTTGGACATTTTTATAAACTTACGTGGTACGACCACCTACTCAAATGATGACACGCGATCACTCGAGTCATTAATAATTTTTACTCTATTCTCATTCTTACTTCTCTTCAAACCACATGCTCAAGTGATAACATGTGTCATTTTTTATCGTGTCTTTTTCTCTTACTTTTTACAAGATATAGCCCCCGTTTGTCACCTATTTTTTTCTCATTCTCATTCTCATTTTTTTTTCTTTCTTCATTTCAACCACATTCTATCAATAAAATAATATTACACATAAATTTAAAAAATCTCCTTACTTTTTAACCACACATTCTTCCATCAATCACTATTTAAAAACACATTTTTTTACTAAAATGGGTGTCAAACACCCCTATAGTTTCTTATCTCTCTTATTTTTAATTTGGAAGGTATAACGACTCATTTGAATTTATACCGTTAAACCAAGTTCTAGAGAAGTAATTTCTTAAATATTATACAAGGTTTATTGATATAGCAAGTGAATAAAATCTAAGCGAATATCTTATACGCTAGAATAAATTTTGTGAAATGATTTTTGAATATTTTTCGCACAGAATTTTAATCTAATCGAAAATTATTGGTGTTACTCTCAACTTCCATCGATAACTGCATCCTCGTTGACCAAGGCACGACGGTGATCACCAACGGTATCGCTGTCAATATTTAATTAATTTATCCAAATCATAGTCAAAGTCAACATTAATTTTGATAATATTTATTAGATTAACAATTTTTAATTACATATTTAATCAATTTTTATCAAAATTTACTAAGCACATGTTAGAGCTAATTTTTTTTCAAAATACATTTTTTTAAAACTCAATTTTAACTATATATTTTCCTATAAAATAATTTTACACATAAATAAAATTTTTCCCCTATTTTTTAACCACACACTTGTCAAAAAAATTATTATTTAAAAATATATTTTTAATAAAAAAAATGAAGCTCAAACAAATGTTAAAAAATTAATTTTAACTACGCCAAATACGAGCTCAATTCATCGTAAAAGTAGTATTTAAATATTTATGGATCCAAACCGTCAAATAACATTAAAATATCTAAATTTAAATGGTAAACTTCTCTTAAAAATGGAAATCGCAAACTATTATACGTTGTCTTTATTTAAAATAAATGGAAAATAGAAAAAGGGCAAAAAAAGAAAAAAAAAAAAAAAAAAAAAGGAAAGGAAAGGAAAAGGAAAGAAAAGAAAAAAGTCACCAACTCATCGTCTTCCCGAAAGGAAAAAAAAAAAAAATTACATGCCCTTGCTCGTGCCCCTGCTCGTGCCCCTGCTCCTGTAAATAAATCAACACACCCACTATCATGCACAAGCTTTTTTCCATTTCCACTTATCCTTAACTTCACCAATCATGAACACGCACTAAAGTCTAAATTCATCTAAACATCTTCCCTGAAGGAATTGAGACAAGATGATAATGTACCGTTTCGCCGTTTTACAACAATTGTTCGCTGGGTGAGGTGGATACCACCACCGCCAACGGCTGCTATCGTGGCATTTCTCTCGAGTTTGAACTGGTAATGTTCAAAGGTTTTGGATCTTAAATTTTCCCTCCTATCCCAATAACATTGCTTTGAAAATTATTTGTCCATTGTTTGGAATGCAGTAAGAGGTCAAAATACAGTGCTAAATTTGAGTTGTCAAAGACAAAAAAATATGGCATGAAAGCTAAAATTGTTGATAATACATGTGAATTGTGACCGATTGCGCGAGTTATATTTAACTCATTTCTCTGCGCGCGTGTATTAAGTGGTTTGAGCTTCTTCTTCTTAGTGAATTTAGGGAAGATGAGAGTGTTTCTTATGTTCTTTGTTTATAAAATGTTTTAGCATTTTTATGCAAGCGAACACTATACACCACGAGGCACTTACATGGGTATGCAATATTGTGTGCCATTCTTCTGATCCAACTCCTTTGTCCTTGAATCTTTGATCACCTGAAAAAAGGGCTATGAGAAGTGTCTTTCTAAGCCACTCCCACAATCAATTTTGTAAAGTAGCTTGGAGAAGAATATGAAAATGTGTTGGACTGTAAAAGAGGGAAGAGAAGAAGCAATATATGTGCTTTGGAGATCCTATTTATAGATAACTTTTTGGGCGTGACGCAGGTAGAATTTGGTAACGCAGTTGGGATTGGTGGCTGATTTGTTCCTAATTTTGCGGAGCGAATCTTGGTCATAACCCCGGGGAATATTACCCGTTTTCGATGGCGTATATACAGTTCGGTCCCTTTCTGTGACACCTACTCATGAAGGAACTTGATCCATTGTGTCCTTCTTCACAAACATCTCAAGTTCAATTTAGAAACCAATTAGACAGTGCACTTACTTTGAAGTTCTTGAGTATGGCGAGATCGATCTAGCCATTGCACCTTCTGTTATTGTAACTGGCTTCTGATGTTGTGATTGTACCAGTGGACATCTCCAGATCATCCGGTAGGGGGTTTTATGTTGGAGTGGTATGATTATATAATCAATATAGTAATTTTATAACAAATAACAAGATTCTGTTTTGATTGGTAGACAGTGATATCGGTAAATATATCCAAAATTTGATCTTTGTCTTCTGTTCTTAATTAGCCTGACATTGCCAATATGTAAAACCTTCTGTTTACCCTCAAAAGAGAAATGTGAAGAAGAAACCATTAATAATCAGTTAATTCTCACTCGACTTGGGTTCATCTCCCTTTTTTCCTTTCTTTTAGTTAGTGGCTGTCTGTAGGATGGTTTGAGACACCGTATACAGTGCAGAAAATTGCTGTGAAAAATTATGTAAAACAGTAGGAAGACGAAGTATACCATAAGTAGAATCCATGCATTGTCTTGTAGTTGCATGAAAGACGTCGAATGAATGTAAGCTACTGGAGTACACTCGGTTCATTGTTTATGAAGTTTACATGCATATAATGTTGTATATTATGGACCATTTCATTTTATGCAGTCAATATATGATTTTTATAACAAATAGCAAATTCTTTTCGGATTGGTAGAAAATGATGCTGGAGACTACATGCAAAGTTGATCTCCGTCTCTTGCTTTTAATTGGCCCGCTGTCGCACACTTAAGCTACCACTTAAGTAAATTTTTTGTTGATTCTAAATTTCAGGTTTCTTTGTTGACATAGAAAAGCACAAAAGTCAGCATTTTCTCTGCAAGAAGACACTAAATAGTTAGCAAAAAACCCAGTCTAATCATTCTAGACATCATTTTCCACGCACACAATTCACACACGCGTGCTAGATATGTATTTGTTGAGCTTCACATATATCACCCAAGTAGACATCTGTAGTTTAGAGGGGGTCCAGGCGAGTAGAGGATAAGTGTATACTATGAGTCTACGACTATGCTGGGGGGCACATGTAGTCTACTATTGATAAAATAGGGGTGAGTGGAGACCATGGCTTTTAAACTTTTTTCATTGGAAAAACCATTCAAGTGCAGATGATAGTTATTTGTTATCTCGACTGAGCTTGAATGGGGGGCTTGGCTTGCCCCCCAGCCCTAGTATATTAATATGAAAAGAAGTACAAGGAGGGGGACACGTTACCTTACCATTGTGGAAATTACAACACTAAATCATTTATAATGTGTAAAGTCATGTAAAAAGAACTGAGAAAACAATGTTATATTGACAAGTTCCTACCTGTTACATGCTAAGGTTGAGAAGTCCTCATTAATCCAACTTTAATAAGCCTAGGACTTCTCCGTTCAGCGCGTGTTGAAGTAGAGTCTAGGGCCCTCTGTAAATAACCCCTTGTTAGCCAGCCAATTTGCCACATTGTTCCCTCCCCAGTGTTTAAAAAGGCTTAGTTGGGCAGCTAGGCATATTACATGTTGACGCATGTGTAAGCTCAAGGCGCTTTGTGGTGTAAACCTTAAGACAGAACAATAAAATAATTCAAAAAGATACAAAAATACAAAAAATCCTCATAAAAAACTATAAACCATATTAAAAAATCAGTGATAAAACTAATTAACAAAAATAAAAAGTTAACTTGCAAAAACATAAAATAGATCAATAAAATAGAAAATAGTAAGTTCTCAACTTGCTAATCACTAACAAAATTATAATATATTACTAGAAGTAGAGATGACTCACAACATTTCTTATACCATCATTACTCATATTATCTATAAGGAGTCATTATTATCACCATTGTAGATATTCTTCTCGTTGTGTATTGTCATCCTCGCTTGACGGCAGAAAAAAGAACATAAAAGAACCCGTAAAATATTATAGGTTGACAATAATTAAATATCTAATACGCAAGACCAACGGGGAGCACCTTAGTCGCTGAGAGGCGTAAGCAGCACAAGGCACTTAAAGTGCTGGATTCAAGGTGTTTTATGAGAGTCTCACATGAAGCAGGATTCCAGGCATATGTCTGAATTAGTTTGCTTTAATCTTCTGTTAGTTGGGAAAAATCGCCCCCAGATGATATTGTATTAGCCATGGATAAGTTGAATGCATGCCATGGAATCAAATTCCACCCACACCTTTCACACCAAACTGTGTACAATGTCTTAAACCATTGCACATTGCCCTAATTTAGCCTCCACGCAACATCCAGTAGTAACACGAACCCCAGAAAACACGAAAACAATATCTCCCACATTATTCCTAAGTACACCCACCAGCTGCGAGGTTACTACACTACCTTCACAGCACATATCAATATTGAGTTAAATAATACTTGGGGATGTTTTCCTCCCATACACCACCTTAGGCTGTCTTGTTATTTTGCGTTGTAATTTAGTTCCTTCAATTATAAGTACTTCTAATTCAAAGATGTGAATGAGATGTTCAACTATTTTAATCACCCTTGTCTTGAATTTTTAATCCCCAATCTTTGGGATTATTCCCTTCCACTACCATTGGGACTAATGCTTGAACCATATGTGGCCTAGAGGAGGCTGCATATGAATCTCCAATACTGAAATAGCATTTCAGGAATAATGAATTGAGGGGGTGAGTGATTGAACCTGCTAGAAGTGACACCTGTCATTCCCAGCTAAGGAGCAATTCACCGGACATCTTACATTCCCAGCTAAGGAGCAATTCACCTGTACATGGTCCACTGTTTCTGAGCATTGCAACATTGACATTTGGAGGCAAGGTTGATCTTCATCCTTTCCTTTATCACCGCATAACCAGGCAGCCAAATTTTGTCAAGTATTCCCAAAAAAAGAAGAAAATCTTCAGCGGCAGGGCTGGGTGCCAAATGTATTTGTAAGAGGTTTGGGGCTCCATGCTTCATTATCACCAATTCCCAACTGGAGGTAATAGTGAAGATGCCATCGTGAGAAATTTCTAGAAGATAGTATCATGGCCATCAGAGTAGGGATGACTTTGAGGACTTATTGCACAGGATGGTTTGAAAGAAATTTTCCAGAGGATAATACACGTGGCTTTTTGTTACACACATGCATGCACATACACACAAACATTCAAGTGAATCATCTGATCTCCTTTATGACTTTAGGAGCCTTCAACCAACTCTTTTATACTAGATAACATCAATTAAAAATGCTCAATATAAGATTTGTATTATCTATTAAATGCGATGAGCAAAATCAAGAAACCAAGACGTGCAACCAAACAAACAAGAAGGAAAATAAAATAAAATAAAGCAAACAAGCTACTTTAAGTCTGTAAGTGCCCTGCAAGTCTCCTTCCACCTGTTGAGAGGATTAGCAGCTTGTCTGTACAGATGCACACATCTATGCACACCGTGCTTTCTTTGTCCGTTTCTACCCATGCATACAGATTACCTAATTTCATCGAAAGCATGGAGTTTGGGCAACTCCTTCAGCGTTATATTTTCTTTTGAAGTTTAGTTTTGAAAGTATATCTCATTATATTTTAGTTCTTTATTTATTTTTGCTAAAATATGAATGATTCATTTATCTTTATCATTGTCTACAACTTAGATGGATTATTATTTAACTATTTTTTTGTTAACTAAAACACATTTGGGTGGCTTATCCAACTTGATTCCTATGTCTCGAAGTAAAAACATTATCCATGTTAACTCAGTTGCAGTGGTAGCCATCAGACATATTTTCAACCTTGATGTTGATATTTTTGGTCGCTTATGCCAAAGCAATGCAGCTTTCTCCCGAATATATACTAAAACTTGTATTTTGACTTTTGTGAGGGCATCCAGCCAATCAACATCACATGGTTCCCCGAGGTTACCGTATTATTGTTACGACTTCTCGCATGCACTTTGTTGGAGATTCGAATTGTATTAGGTCTTTTGTATTCAAGATATTGAAGAGCTCCTACTAGTTCTTTGTATTTTTTGGCATTGGCTTCTTTGTTATTGATAGGTGAGACCTGGGGTTTGAGAGACATTGGTCCTTATTATTTTTAGAGGAGACTTGTGGATTGAGAAATACTTCTATTCCAAGAAAGTAGTGAAGCCCAGTGAAATCCTTAAAAGCAAATTCCGAATTTAGTTGGTTGATGAGTTTGAAATCAACTTTTCAGATTTTACTACAAAACAAATATCATCAACATAAACTAAAGTTAGTACGAGAACATTTTTATGCGTTATATATAGAGATTAGTTGAGATTTGCTTCAAATAAAAATCTGTATCAGCTGAACATTCTGATAAATGATCAAATCAAGCGATTGGTTCTTGTTTAAGGCCATATAATGACGATCAAATCATAGTTTGAAAACTTTTGATCTTTGTGCCCAGCAGATTGTTTTATGCATACAACTTCTTGGAGATGTTAATGCAAAATGTTTTCTTCACATCAATTTTGAGTGTAACCTTGTGCCAGTAGACAAGCTTTGAAACTATTCATCAACCATTCTATAAATCCATTTGGATCGAACATATTTATGGTGTTGGTTGAGGAATCAAACACTGGGTTTGATTTTCATTCAGAGCTCATATTTTTCTTCCATAGTTGCATGCTATTGCGGATCTGCGAGAGTAATTTCGTTGTTTCTGGTTGGTAATTTTTAGTAGTAGCAGTCAGAAGATCTGGATGAGATTTCTTTTGGCATAAGTCCTCAAATTTCTTGACAAGCTTAGGGTCAAGTTCTGGATTTGGGTTGAGCCTTTTACATGTGACCATTTCATGCCTGAGCTGCCTAGATTCATTTTCTCGTTTGGAAAATTTTGTATTTTTGTTAGTAAAATATAAGTCAACTAATGAATCATTGCTGATATCTTGATAATTAATATAACGTCATAGATTTTTTTTCATCTGAATTAGAAATTTCAGTAATTTAATGAAATGTTATGCTTCTCCCTGGTGCAAAATCTTGTACACCTTGATTCTTCGATTTAGAGCATAATCTTCATTTGAAATTGACTGCATTCTTCAGAATGTTCAGAAGTTTCTAATTTATTATCTGCAAGAACAATATTGTAGTCAATATTTTCATTGTTAGTTGCTTCTTGAATTTGTGTAACTTGGCTTCCTGAAGGAAAGATTTTTTAAGGCCCTGTTTGGTCCTCATTATTTTTTTTATTCTCATTCTTCTACTTATTTTCAACCACACATTCTTCAATAAAATAATATTTTCTATCACATCAATAAGTTTTCCTTCTTTTTCAACCACATATTTCCCATCACATTAACAGTAAAAATGCATTCTTAACTTCAAAATGTGCACCAAACGGGGGCTAAATTTAATACTTTCCAAATCTGGTCTGTAGTTGGCTTGTGGTTTTGAGATTTAAGCCTAACTGCTCGGATAAGAGATATTTTCCCTTTCAAAGAAGATTTATGTCTTTCTTTGTCAATGCTTCATCTTCTAGGCAAGGTTATCCTTATGTGAAGGGCTGTGGACCAAGTAATTGCAAGTATGTCTTCTTTAAAATTCTTTCGTTAACTTAGACTTGTTTTTGAACAACTTACTGAAGTTAGCAGCACTTAATACTTAGGTAAATTAATTTTAAAACTAACATTAATTTAATTTTCTTTTTCTAACTAAACCATCGGTGCAAATCTTTGTGGTGGGGTGGGGATATGTTATGGTTTCCATTATAAGATATAAGACTTGAATCCCATATAGCAAGTATGAGCTTTCGGTTTGTGATTTATATAGACTTGGGCTATAAACAACGTTAACAATTAGCTTTTGAGATATATGACTTTTCCAAGATCTATAAAAGTGTAGGATAACCCCAAGGGGTTGTGGGTTTTTTCTACCAATTGGGGCTCTCCCTTCACCAAGATCAATATCAATGATATCTGAGCGGGCACCGTGTCTCTTGGTTGCAATCGAGTAGCACGGATGGTGACATCAGCAAAGGTATGGGATTTGAATCCCATATCGAAAGTATGGGTTTTTGATTTGTGGTTTATATAGACTTGGATTTTCCAACGCCACAACTAGCTTTTGAGGTATGGCTCTCCAAGATCTATATTAGGATACAACCTAAGCTTCATACATAGAATGAAATACTCGTCAGACTTGTCTGAAAGGTAACACTGGCCTAGTTTACAATGTGTTGATGTTCCCTTTCCACGACAACATTTTTATTCTGGAGTGCTTGAGGAAGAAACTGTTCTTGGTTTCTCACATTTATTGAAGTGTTGTTCACAACTCTTTAGCTCTGGGAAAAAATTATTTTGCAATTAAATTAATTCTCATCACGAGCTCTTGAAATTTGAGAAAACTTCAAAGGAATTATGAAAAACCAAGTATTTTTTAAATCGACTACAAGGATGGAGTTCTCATGAAATATAGAAAATAAACTACAACTTAAGATGGGGACTGACACAGAACATAATGCAGAAAGAGAAAAGGGTAGAGAAAGAGAAGAAACAGCAGAAACATGAGAAGAGTTGTAGGGAGTAAATACATATCAATAGTCAATCATTAATCAAGGTTCCGAAAAATGAAATCCAAGGTTCTATTTTGTAGAGCAAAGACCTTAAGTCTGAGGGAACTTTTAATAAATAACTACTCTAAATGAAAGAATTACAGACAATCAAAACTGGACATAAATGAAACTATCTTTATTCCTCATCTACTATGAATATCTTCCATCCTTATTTTTATTCCCCATCAGGGACGTAAGGCCCAGCCTATAGCAAATGAAACACAAATTTCAAGTGCTTACCCCAATCCATAACAATTGGGAGCTATGGTAAAATGAACTGTACATTAAACATAATTTTCTCTCTTCATGCTTACTCGATTCATACCAATTGGAAGCTAAGACAAAGTCCATAACTTCTCACAACATCTGGACGTAAGGTTTTTATGTGAGAGCTTATGGCGCTCTGAAGCTTAAGCTTCATCATAAACAAAAAAAAAATGTCAAAAAATTATTCAAATGAAAAATAAGCACAGTAAATTAAGGTGTGCAAACAAATTAAAGAAAATTCTATAAAGAAACAAAAGAAACTATTACTTTAGTTGGTGGGGGCAGTGGAATATTCTTAAATTGGGCCAATGAGCCGATTTCTAATGTGGGTTTATAACACATTTTTTAATATTTGAATGGACTATTTTCAAAGTGGGTCCATTATGGTTTTTAATGCTTTGTGTGCCCACACCTAAAGCAAAGTAAATAAATCCGGAAAACTAAGGAGTGCACAGCTTATAATCCTTGAAGCTTGTGCCTCAAAATTGTCTCACAATCTGTGCCTTGAGACGTTTTTTGTTTTCCTTGCTCTAAGCTAGGCCTTAAGTCATGCCTCAATCAGGATTTTTTTAATACAATATTCATAGGTTTAGTGGGAAAAGTATTTTACATAAATTAAACAACTTAAGATTGAAAAATACAACGAGACAAGCAGCAGGGTGACTAGTAGAGGAACCATGGGGCAAAATATGAATGAAGTAACTTGAGAAAGTGGTATGGAGAGAGAGTTTAAAAACAAGATGATAAATTTATAGAGAGAGAAACTGCAGGTAGAGACAAAAATTAAAATTGAAAATAAGATGCTGATAGTTTTCCTGAGAATGCTGGGTTCTCACCAATTCCAATTTCATATGTTGCCAGAATATATGGTCCCTTTTCTCGCTTTTTATGCTTTTTGCTTGCTAAGTTTCTTTTGAAATGGAGTAAGTTTTATGTCTAGATTGTTTTATGTTATTGCTATTTCTATATAATTTCTTCTCCCATCCTTTTTCTTGGTTCTGAATTTTAAGGTTTCTTTTGTACGACACAGGTATCACGAACTGAATTTTTTTCAAAAAGTAAAACCTAAAGAATAAAACCATTTGTACATAATTTTTCTTACCAAAAATGTTACCTCTCACGTGTGCGCGGGGCCCGTGTGAATAAAAAACTCCCAAAAATATGGTCTCCACACCCTATTGTGAGTGTTGGTAAAAGATTAGGTAAATTTTTTTTTGTACATGTAGCATTGTCCAAACCTGAAGCCAGAAACAAAATTTGTGTCAAAAAAAAAATTCCCTTTTTGGATTTTGTCAAAATCTGTTTCTGATGTATTTTTTTTTTTTCAATATGGAGATGGAATTGGTGACAAAAATATTCCGCCACTAGAATTCTATCACAAAACTTATAGCTGATATAATATTAACTATCAAAACATAAAATACAAAAATCAAATACTTTTATTAAAACTAGCATCAGATTTTGTGAAGGGATAATTCTTCTTCCACCTCTTGCGAGTTTGAGCCGTCTTGTACACATGCACATATTTTGCACAAAACACGCACACTTCATCTCTTGAGTTATCTTGTACAAATGCACACATTTTGCACAAAATGTGCACACATTTCACCCTATTAAATCATAGAGAGAACCCTAGTAGTGAGGGTGAAACCTCAATGAAAGAGTTCAGTTCGATGAAAGAGTTAAGGAAAAATCAAGATTCTAAATCAGGACTGATGGTCGTACTTTCTGGACCATGTGCTCTATTATGCTTGAGTACAAAGTTGTTTTTGAAGATTGCTATTTGAGGTTTTAGAATGTGAAGTGTAGAAAAGGGTTCCACGCGGTGTCTATTGTGGTGCTACCACCCCAGGGTTCTTGCCATTGAGGTGTACAAAGGATAGAAGTTATAATGACGGGATAAATAGAGAGTAGATGTAGGTTCCAATTGGCCCAACCATGGTTCCTGGAAGGGATGAAGGTGTAGCCGAGGGTGAATGTAATGCGAAAAATAATGAAGATGGAGCTATAGATCTATCTTCTGGCGATGAAACAGTTTGTGGTGAAGGTTTAAAAACAATAAAAAAGTTGAATTTCAGGAAAAGATGAACATTCAAGGTGAAATAGTACTATGGGGGTATTGGTGGCAATGCTAATGCAAATGGTGAAAAGTGATGTTTCAAGGAGAAAAGCACAATAGAAATTTGGAAAATAGTAAAAGAAGAAAAGCATCAGGAGAAAATCTGTGGCAAAGAATTCAAATAAGTTGACAGGGAGAGGCTTAAAAGTTGACATTGTGGAAGCACTTTTGATGATGGGTAACGTTTAAAAATAGGTAATTGAAGGAGATAGGGAATTAGATCCTGGTTTTGGAGCAGGGGTGATTGGAGTTGGGATCATTTCTTCCTCATAGTAATAGTGCTAATATTGCAGAAAAATATGTCAGATTGTGGTTTCACATTTATCCCTCAAAATCAATCTTGTAATTTTCTTGCTCTTTAAGGGTAGAAATTTGAAAATATTATTTTTTTCGTAAAAAAAAAAAAAAAAAAACACCCAAGTAGTGAGGGTAAGCTCTGAGTTCTACCCTCAGTTTGTCAGTGTATTAGAAAGACAGGAGAGAAGCAGGTGAAACAATGAGGACACTTTTGAGTAAACAATACAAAGGAATGGCTCTGTCTCTTCACCCTGATAAAAACAATTTATCAGTCTGTTGCAGCACAAGGAGCATTCAATTCTTTCTCAATCACGGAGCGTGCTGTTTAATAAGGTCAATTAACTAGTGTATGTTCAGAAGCTGAATTTCAGGGCTCCAATGCAGAGGGCTTCAGTTGGACACCCTCCATTTCCAGCTGATAAAAATAGTTTAGTTTTCAGAAATTCACCAGTTGCTCCAGCTCACTGTCTGCAAGGTTATGGCAACTTCCTGCAAGCCCAACATGTACCAATGCACCCGAGGACTTCGGTTATCACCATTCAGTTCACATTACAATCCTTCTCCACCTTGGCCAAGGTATCCGCCAACTGCCACTGCTGCCCAACATATTCAAGTCATCAAAAGACTCCTGAAATAGCCACCAATTCTCAGTATGTTCCTACTCCACCCCGGCCAAGGGATTTAACAACTGTCACCAGTGACCAGTATATTACTACTCATCATAAAACTCCAGAAATCACTACCAATTGTCAGTACACATCCACTCGACCCCAGCCGAGAAATCCAACGTCTCTACCACCGGGTGCCTTACACATGACTCCAGAAACTGACACGAATTCTCAGTATGTTCACATTCATATTCATCAAAGTCCTCCCGAAATTGTCCCTATTTTTAGTGCTTTGCCACCCCGCTTGTTCCAAGGAATCTGAGACCCTCGAGCATCATCACCACCCTCCTTCCAGGAACTCTGCCAATCCCAGTCCTCATCAAGACCTGAAATTTTTTGGACATCGAGCCATTAGTGAAGGATGCGATATGAGCACCTGAAAAGAATATATATTTAGTTTAAAGCTATGTTTTACATACCTTATGGCGGATTTACAAAATTTTTAAGAAGGTTTCTTTTTTCCAATACCTTGAAGTACTTTTATTACTTTTACAAAATGAAGAATTATCTGCACAGCATCAGTAATAGCAAAATAAATTGCAGGAGCTACCAGATTCCATTCGTGTGAATGACAAATATTTGAAGGTCTATATCAGACTTGTTCAGTATATAGGACATTGTGATAGCTATGTTCTCAAGATGTACAAGGTATGTATCTTTGTTATTCAGGTTACTTCTATTTGATGCCAAAAATTACATTTTGAAGAGATAAAAAGATAATGTATATATTATTAGAACATGTTAAATTTAAAAGCATTCACTTGTGTTGGTAGTCCGTTAAAAATCCGTCCATTATGTACTTACTTTAAGAAAGCAAAAATTGCAAGAAAGTTGCTGATGTTCTGTCACAGAATCCATTAATAGTGTTGTATTTAAAAAAAAATAAAAAAATAAATATATATATATATATATATTGAAAATTAAATAGCATCAGATTTGTGAAGGGATAATTCCTCTTACATTAGTAGCGAGACCAAGCTATTGTGTTCACACGCACATATGTTGTATAACATGCACCAACTTTATTTCCCGAGCTGTCTACTACACATGCATACATTTTGCACTAAACACGCACATATGTCATCTCCCAAACTGTCTTCCTCCTTCCTTTAAAAGAGAGGATGCTAAATTTACTATTCATCTCGTGCCCTCTCTTTCACACTTGAACTGGTTTTATATTGTTCATTATGTGGTTGCTTTTCCCCCTTACTTTAAAAGAGAGGATGCTAAATTTACAATTCATCTCGTGCTCTCTCTTTCACACTTGAACTGGTTTTATACTGTTCATTCTGCGGCTGCTTTTCCTTTCTACTAAAATTCTCTCTTTTTATTATATAATAATTAATTAATGGTTGAAAATCGGCCATCCACTTCCTTTATATATTTGAGACTATATTGACAACAATCAATAGAGGCCCACTTCATTTAATGTTCATTTCAATTTGCATGTTCATTTTTTTGAAATGTTCATTTGGCATCCACTTCGTTTACTGTTCATCTCACATATATTTGACTATAATTAACAACAACCAATGGAAGCCCACTTCATTTAATGTTCATTTAAATTGACTGACATTTGTTCTATTCCAAATTCAGATTATATTCATTTTCCTATGTACTGCATATTTTTTCTTCTGACAATGTATTGTGGTACCCAAATTCTTTCGTAGCAATCTTAATTTGATTTTTGTATCCAAATCTTCTCTCTATCTTTAGGTGTATGCATATCTTCTCTCCATCTTTAAGTAAAGATAAAGAGGTCAAAAAAAAAAAATTCTCACTGACTGTACCGGCGTTTTCCATCCTTCTCGCCACGGATTGTTGCTGGTTAATTACTACCAATAGCCATCACCTACTAGGAGGCGACAATCAAGTTCGGTGGTGGCTAGGCGAATGTCGCTGTCCCCTGGTCAACGGTTGTCCGGTGGGATCAAACTCACACCAATAATGGACTCTCCTGGGAAGACGAAGATGGCTACTATTGCAGCTGTGGCAAAGTTTCAGAGGCCCTTGTGGGGCCTGCAAAACTGGGCGGGAAGAGTTGGGATGAAGGACGAGCTCTGGCTGGCGGAGGTTCTTATAAGCGGAAAGAAAAGGCTGTAACAAAGAATAGACCGGATTTTAAGGCTATTTTGAGATCTAAGGTTAGTTCCTCTTTCAGATTTCTGTAAATTTATACCAATTTCTTTATGTCAATGCATAACAATGCATAAGTGAGATCATAATTCTGGTCAGTTGATGAATCCATGTTTGATTTGTTGAATTTTACTCTTACCAGAGGACAATTATTGTGATTAGAACGAGTTAAAAATATTTAGGGTGCCAGATTAATAATAATATTAGCTTAAGTATTAATTTTAAGAAAGAACCACAACATCCTGAAAATGTAAGTATATAATTATTTTTCTCAAATTTTTTCTCCTTTAAATTGTAACTATTGTTCACTAATCAAAAATTCCTTCAAGAATTTGCCTAATTTATTCTTATTTTTCAAAAAATTAATTTTTTTTCTTGGTAGTTGTACTTATGAATTGATATATCTGAATCTTGGAAGGGGAAGAAGATTAAATTGCAGGGAAGCAAATTACAAACAATAGAGAAAGCCACAAGAAGAGAAATAAATGGACCTTACTACAAGATGTATTCAAATTCTCCAATTTTTATAAAATTAAGCTTAACTTTCATGTTTTAATTTTTTTCTTTTTCTTGAATTGGCAGGTTGATAAGTTGAAGAAGAAACAAGGCATGAAGAAAATGTTCGTAGAGCTTTAGAGATGGCTCTCAATAGACCCTTACGAGCTCTACCTCGTCTTCCTCCGTATCTCCCTCAAATATGTAAGTATTGACATTTTGGGTATACTGAAGTGGACAATCGAGTATTTATGTAGCAAGTATTACTTATTAGTTTAATTCCACATTACTTTAGATCTGTCTCTATGCCTTTACTACTACCACATTGGATTTCATTAGTTTTCGTTTGGCGTAGGCAAAAGGACTAATGGCATAATTGGGAATGATTGTTAAGTAAATTGGAAATTTTAGGCCAATGATAGGTTCATCGTACTTCATTGTAATCAATCTTATGAACCTGTGATTGTGTGTGTGATGTTGTAGACTCTAGAACTTCTAGCTAAATTAGTTGTTTTGGAATAGGAGGTTGTTTGACTCGAGGAACAAGTTGTGTATTTTAGACAAGGTCTCTCTCAAGAAGCTGTTTACATAGCCTCTCTGACGAATTCAGAGGATTCGAT
Organism: Fraxinus americana; assembly: GCA_035079005.1. NCBI lineage: Eukaryota > Viridiplantae > Streptophyta > Magnoliopsida > Lamiales > Oleaceae > Fraxinus > Fraxinus americana. The sequence goes on along the minus strand of CM068712.1, from coordinate 29,378,236 downwards.
TGGTTCATTCAGTGATTCGTTGATTACTACTACGAGAAAAAGTCACTCAAGATCTTATACCAAATAGAAGTTAATTCGAGTTCATCCTTGGCAATGCCTTCACAATCTTTAACTAGATGTGCTTCCAGTCGAAGGTTATTATCATCTGATGGTGTTTTCAATGGCACGAGGAATTGCACAAAGAGGCCAGCGAATGGAAAGCAATAAATAAAGCTAACAAATCTTTGGAAGATCGATTAGTAATCGAGAATAGATCTTGTCCAAATTCTGTCAAGAATAGAGCAATGGATGCCTCAATAAAGAGACATCTTGTGAAGCCTGAATCAATAGTAAAATGTCTAAATCCCTTGAAAATGCAGGTCTTCAGATAATGTATCAGAAGCGTTGGTGATGCTGAGCTGTTGACAAGTTAATATGTTCGTGTAATTAATTTAAATTTAGAGAAAATAAGTATGAAGATTATGATTCCAATTATATTGGCAGGAATTTTTTTTTTAATTGAGTGGTCTGCAGAGGATTTAAGTTTCTTTCTCTCTGGCCACCATATTGAAGATTACGTGATCAAACATATCATGCATTCTATTTTAACTTTTCTTGCATCATGCAAGGAGTTTTGCTTATCATCTACATGTTGAGTAATATTGAGTTCTATAGTATTTGAGGATTTTATCTGTTTAGTGCTATGACGCATTGGACCAAACATGTTACTCTTGTGTAACTCTCCTTGAAGCATGCTGGTAGTTTGATTGTTGTAACATTTGTTGGGTAATCATGAATCTCATTGTATACTATTTTGATGCCTTTGCAAGGATAGTCGGCTAAATGACAACAGCTTGACAGGAGCCATCCCCATGTCTTTGACTAATATCTCAACACTACAAGTGCTGTAAGTTTCTAAGTTTTTCTCTGTTCTTTGATAGTTCTAATTGGTACTTTGCTTTGCCTCTTCCCTCACTTAACTGTGCGTTAACTTGAATTTCTTGTAAGAGCTTCTGATTGTTCAAATTGCATCCTTGTGCAGGGATCTGTCAAACAATCAACTTTAAGGTGCTGTTCCAGATAATGGCTCGTTTTCTCTGTTCACCCCAATCAGGTTCTTGCTGCTACATGCCATGGCTATATTTTTGAACGGAGAATATCATAATTTTAAATTAGTGGTTAACACAAGGGATCTTCCGATCCGCAGTTTTGCGAATAACTTGGATCTATGTGCTCCAGTCACTGCACGTCCTTGCCCGGGATCTCCTCCATTCTCTCCACCCCCAATATCTTTGCCGGGTAATTGTCCTATTTAGTGGTGGCGTAAGTAGCTGATTTTCTGTTATTTATTCACCTTCAATTCTTTAAATTTATTTATTTAAATACTATATCCACACTACCTATGTATTCATCCCACTGTAAATCTATGAACAAAAATTGTACCTCCCCGTTCAAGACAGAGTCATTCTCCATACACTCGATGCTGCCCGGAGAGTAAAAAAAATTAAAAAAAAAAACTCTAATAAATAATTTTCACATACACTAGCGAATAATGGAACCAAAAACAAAAAATCTAATATCATTACACAAATTAAACGGAAAAAATAAACTATAATACCTACTTAACTATAAACAATTTTTACCGAGCTTAAAATTAAATAATTTTCATAATATAAACAATAATAATATTAGCACTTAAAAATAATTTCTCACCTATCCCCCTTATCCATTTACTTTCCACCTACCTACACCATTTATCTCTTCTCATTTAGTCCCACCAACTTCCCCACAGATTCATTCATCTTCTCAGTTACACCAATTTTCCCATGCCATCATTCATCTCTTCTCATTTACGCACACCAATTTCCCCACACCATCATTCATCTTCTTCTCTAGAATTCAACAACAAAAAAAAAAACCCCCACCTCCGTATCAACTCTCACGGCCACTTTCGAAAAAGGTACAACTACACTACCTTGTAGACAAAATATTATTTGCTTTCTTTGGATGTTAAATATGAGGTTTGTTTTATGTTATTTCCATCTAATTTTCAATAGTTAAGTGGTATAATTCAGCTTGATTGTAGTAAAGATTTACGAAAATTAATTACGTTTCTCATAGGGATTTTAGTAACTAATTTGCATCTTAAGTATATTACTCTACATCTACATATGTAAACGTGCTTCTTAACTGAATTGGGTTCTTCGCATCCTTCATGCAGATGTCTTTGGAATATATAATTTCACCAAATCAATGATGTTCTGCTACCATAACACAATAACCAAATCACCAGTACTTTGAAGATTTCATAGTACTTATCAATTCAGATCAACAATCATAATTGATGTGTGGTAACTTCCACGGATTTATATATGTTATTCTCCAGAAAAGTGAAGGCGAACAACAATTCAGTAGTAAGATAATTCATGAGTTTATACTGCTCCTTGTCAACTGTGGCAAAAATAATGAAGTTTGGGTAAAATTAAATGACCAATTAGCCCGCTTCAGTCTGCAAGATTTTTGTCTCATAACAGGATTACCTTGCCACGAGGTATCTATGAACCTCGACTTTACCAACGATCGACTTCGAAATCAGCACTTCAATGGTCACAAAAAAATAAGAATGACAACACTTTCTGAAACATTCCACCTTTGCGAACATCAAGAAGATAAATTAAAACTAGGGCTGGTCATGCTCATCGAATGCATTTTAAAACCTACTGGCCGATATATTGATCATAGAACTTTGAGCACGGTTGAGAACATTGATGCTTTCCTTGCATATCCATGGGACCGTAAAGCATAAGTTGTTTTATTAAATTCATTACAAGCGTCCCATTTAGAAAGAGTACAGAGAATGTAACAGAATGAACAAACAGAATCGAAGTATTCATTACATGGATATCCACTATCATTCCATGTACGTTTATTCTATTTTCTTATTATCACTACTCTATATATAATTCCATTTACTTGTATAAATATTACATATCTAATATATATATATGTTCAATTATATCAGTACTGGATGTACGAAGCATTCGCACAAGTTGGATGGAAATTTGGCCGACCTAGATATAAAACACTACAAACACCAAGGATGGTCAGGTGGAAGCCAATTACAATCGTGACAGAAAATACAATTCGACAATTTTTGGCCACACATGAGATACTTTAACTATTTGATTATATTCCTAATCACATAACATTACAAATTTATTTATTTTTTTATTTCTAAAAATAATTCCTACCAAATTATTTACATATTTTACTATAATTACAGATTCAAGTAATTGCAGTATTACAACCAACACAAGAAGAATTACAAACGATGTGGTATATAAATCTTTCATTGCCGCAAGACAACCTCCATCACATACTCGACAGCATTGTCAACGGAGAATTAAACAGTATACCACAACAACTCCCCCACACGGATAACATACCAACTACTTGTAATACTTCAGTTCCAAATGCCTCAAGTTCTACTCCTATGAGCTCCACTTACGTCACTAGAGAGGAAATGGAACAACTGATGAATACGCATAGGCAGCATATCTTATCAGATGTATTTGAGTTATGCAACAACTTGAAAACAACCATTGTAGCAGATGTATCTGGGTTATGAAGAGGATTGAGAACAACCATTACTGAACAATCAAATAGACAAAAACATCAGTATGAAACAATTCTTTAGCGACAGAAAGAATTGTTTGATCAACATCAGAAGTAGGAATAAGACCACTATGAAGAAATGCAATCTAGAGCCTGTTTGGTAAAGCTTCTCATTTTCTACAGTAAATCAATTCTCATTTTCAACCACACATTCTTCAATAAAATAATATTTTCCATCACATCAATACTTTTTTCTTCTTTTTCAACCACACAATTCCCATCATATCACTATTCAAAAATCAATTCTTCCCCCAAAAATCCCTACCAAACACACTCCTAGAATGCACCCGGGGGACAATTCAAATTACCAAATTCTTCTTGACAACCAAAACCATTTCTTCAAACAACAACGACAATGGCGAGAAGAAAACTACCAAACAAAATCCATTCTACCATGCAAAATCATGTAGATAATAGTTTAAGTTCAGTACGAGCTTACATTGACGAACAGAATATCAATGTCGTGGACAAGTTGTCTACATGGAAATCAAACATGGGAGCTATTATAGGTTCTCTTCATGAAGATGCTCCTACCCCTATTAATTCCATGTTTATACCCAGGCAACACATGGTATCTATTTTTTGTCAATATTCCCGAATGGAAAGTTCAAATATACGACTGCAACAACAACACTCATACATAAGAACAAATCAAGGCACATTCAAATGCAGTTGTTGATTTGACGACAGGATTATTGATGTTTTTGAAATTTGCTTACTACAGACGCTACGTGGAGAAACATACGAACAGAACAATGGAGATAGACATCATACCATATCAACCTTCTGTAAATAACGGGTAAGTATGTAAAACATTTATTTCTCACTATAATATTTTGTTCCCTACTTCATAGAATTGTACATTTATCATACTCATTACATTAAATGTTAAAACTATGTCTTCCGTAGGCCAAACTGTGGAGTTTTTTTACTCAAATACATAGAGTGCTTCATTCTCGGCTACCGAATAGAAGTAGTTTCTGCAGATAGAATGACTTCATATAGACGCAAGATTGCCGTTGATATCTGCTTCAATGAATACTTGCTACATTCTCATTGATTCAATGGGCTGCAACTTGAGATAATGTTGTAACAATGGAGCACCATCATGAAATTAATCTAAACGACAATGCCCAAGTATGTTTCATGCAAAGCAGATGCCTTTGGTGCTCCTGTCAAACAGGAACCCTTTCATCGGTCTTCCATTTCCATAGGCACATGGCTCTGCCTTTGGTCTGTCTTCACTTGACTTAAAAATATTGAGCTTGCTAGTATTGCCGAGGATAGTGGGATATTTGGTAGTGGATCTACAACACTTATACCTGAAGTCTTGAAACCTGATCTCAAGTGCTCTTCAGGATCCGTAACTTCACTAGGATCATTTGAATGATTTTCTTCCCGAATTGGAGTTACGTTTTCTCCAAACTAGCTAACGTCGTCATCTTCTTCTTCTTCAACCCCAATGATGGTTTTTGCAGCCTACTTTATATATTTGATACTAGTTTAGCACTGTATTTGCACGAATATTTCAATTTGTGTTATTTTATCGCTTAAAAGTTAAAAAAATTCATTTTCCCTCTTTAACTTTTCCCTACTTTTTAATCATATATTTGAAAAAAACTCAATTTTCTCAAAATCTATTATCAAAAGACCTCTACCAACCATTCACAAAAGTTGCGATCTTTTATTAGACAGACCTTTTGTTGTATTTGTGTCACGAACCTTTCTGTAGTCCCAGACTTAGCTTTCAAAGAAATGCATGATAATCCGCAAAGAATGGTTCAAAACTTTTAGTTAGGAGAAATGACAGGATATGCTAGAAAGACCAATCGGAAAGCAGTGTCAAGATTTCCCATACTTCTCAATATATCCCTCAACTAGCTTTTCGAATTTGGCCCAAGACACGTTAAGATATGACTTAATAGATTTGCTCCTGCTAGGAATTTGGTGCTGTTGAAATGAGCTAAGAACTTTGTCAACTGCCTTATTAACTATCACTTTGTGTGCGTCCTTGCTTAAAAGGCCTTCAAGCCAAGTTGGTTTTACCAAATCGTTAACATATTCCACAAGAACATCTTGAAAATGTCTAAGGGCCTATTTGATGCACCAAAATTTTCATGGAAATGGAAATCAAATTCCAACTTCCACTTTTAGTCGTGTTTGATATGGACAATTTTCTAGGCAAATGTTTTTCCTCTCTCTACCTCGCGCCTCATTTTCTTGGTTCTTGTTGAATTCCTTTTCCCACCATTTACCATTTTGGTGGGAAAATGGAATTTCAGTTTTTTTTTTTTTTTTTGGCAATTGGAACAAATTTTATAACCAATTATAAAAAAAAAATCATTTTAATGGACATGTAAAATAAAGTCAAACGAACACTAAACTTCCATGAAAAAATGATTTTCTTCGAAATATATATATATATATATATATATATATATATATATATATATATATATATATATATATATATATATATATATATATATATATATTTTTTTTTTTTAATTTTATTATTATTTTTTTTACTTTTTGGTAATGGAAAAAAATTGTATAACCAATTGTGAAAAAATTATCACTTTAATGGACAATTTTCATGTAAAACAAAGCCAAACGAATACAAAAAAATCCAAAATTTTAAAAATTTCTGGGTCTAAAATTATACCAATCAAACATACTTAATTAACAATTCCTTGAAAAACAAGTTCTAGGTAATTATTTTATCTGGAATTCATTTTCTTTCCACTCATTTTCCACCATTGCAATCAAACGGACCCTAATTTCTTTTGATTCCTTCTGTAGATATCCACATCTGCACAAAACACGCACGCCCCATCTTTTGAATTGCCTTCTACAAATGCACTTATTTTGCACAAAATGCGCCCCTCCCCCCTCCCCCCCCAACCCTAGTAGTGAAGCTGAAACCTCAATGAAAGAGTTGAGGAAAAATCAGGGTTCTAAATTAGGGATTGATGGTCGTACTTTATGAACCATGTGCTATTACCGTTATTATGTTAACGAGTACAACATTGTTTTTGAAGACTGTTATTTGAGGTGTTAAAATGTGCAAGTGTAGAAAATGGTTCTACGCGGTGGCTATTGTGGTCCATCTCCTAAGGGTATGTGCCATGGGGGTGTACTAAGTATACAAGTTATAATGACGAATAAATGGAGTGAAGATGTGGATTCCATTTGGCCCAAACATGGTGCCTGAGAGGGACGAGGGTGTATTCAAGGGTGAATGTAATGCAAAAAATAATGAAGATGGTGCTATAAATACATCTTCTGACGATGAAACAGTTTGTGGTGAAGGTTTAAAAATGAATAAAAAGTTGAATCTCAGGAAAAGGTGAACATTCAAGGCGAAAATAGTACTATGGGGGTATAGGTGGAAATGCTAATGCCAATGGTGAAAAATGATGCTTCGAGGTGAAAAACACAACGGAAATTTGGAAAATAGAGAAAAGGCGAAGGGCATGAGGAGAAAATCTGTGGCGAAGAGTTGGAAGAAGTTTATGGGGAGATGCTTACGAGTTGACATTAAGGAGGCACTTTTGATGATGGGTAATGTTGAAGAATAGGACACGCCCAGACTTCATTTCCCAAGCCGTCTTGTGCACATGCACACATTTTGCACAAAACCTACTCAAGGTCAAATTGCAGATTAATTGATACCTTGTCTTATATAGTATGCAAATATATATGAATACATATTACCTAACGACCTTTATTTTCTTATCTCACGAACTATACAAGGTAAGTGGTTGTCGGTTTTAATTTTTTCCAGATTAGCACTTGCATTTTGTATTTCAAAAGATGCCATAAGTTATTTTGTATTTAGTACAGATACTTACAAGAGTGAACAGACCATACCACTCTAGAAACATGAGACAACATCATTAATGGATAATGCAATTGCTTCTATTACTTAACGAGGCTAATATCCATTTATACCTGGAAATTATTTCACATGGCTCTTCAAGGGTCAACTAAATGAACTATAATGGACTTAGCTTGCTCGTGTAAAAACTTCACATTGTCTTGCTACCTTGACTTCATACTTTGAGTTAAGGAAACCATAATTCATGCAGATAATGGTTTTATGACTTTATCTTTTTTGCTTGATTTGCTAAACCAAACCAGTTTCTCATACTGGTCTCTTGTAAATTATTCACGCAGAGAAATTCCTTCTCAATGTTTGATAGATAGTTGTAGAAACATATTTTTCGTCAGAGAAATAACGCTTTTGTGAATCACATTAATGAATACAATTATGGTTCTAATAGTTTGTTGTTTTTTTCGTGACAAGTTTTTTCTAATGATATTTCGAATTTATTCTGCAGTTAACAAGAGTTTTTTGGGATTTGTGGCTGCACAAAAAGGTACTGAATTATTTACCTATCTCATTGCTTTTATTTTTCTTATTTGACTTGACACTTGATGATTACTTGGAGTTTTCATTATTAGTTTGGGCTGTCTTGTACACATGCACACATATATTGCACAAAACATTCTTGAGTTGTCTTGTATAAATGCACACATTTTTCTTCCTACACAAGAATGCTGAGCACAATTTATGCACACTCTTACTTTTTTCTGTCTCCATACGCTCAATGGCTGCTTAGTCTCGTACTTTTAATTGCTCTTTCAAAACTTTACTTTGGTGAGTTGGGTGTGTACTTATATTTTATGTTTATATGTGAGTATACTGTCATTTTTCATTTGAATAAACCGGTAAGATCAAAGAATCGACCCCACCTATTAATATGAAAAAATACATGTTTGTCTATACTTTTTGTACTTTACCCCCAAAAAGTGAGAAAGGGGTTTTGATCCTTCATTGAGGCTATAATCTTTATATTATACTGCTGCAAGAGTAAGCAAGAGAAAGAGTTTCAACAAATGATGGATGAAATTTTGCAAGGGACTTCAGTAACTTTTTTGTTATAAGTCATTAGAAAATTCTGTTGAGTTAGTTTTTCATCTCAGCTACGCTTTTATATTAATCAGTTTTCAATTCCACTTGCTACTTGTCAGGCATAGGTCTGCAATGAAGCGGACATTTCTATGAATATTGATGGCATTGAAGTTGCAAACCCGACCACACAAGGTATGTAGCAACTAGCATGTTTTTTACCCTTTTTTAAAATGATGTAAGTTTCTTTAATCATGACAATATTTGTCCAATGGAATTTGAATTATGTCCCTTCGTTTTTTATTTTTATTTTTATTTTTTTTCCAAAAAGAATTCATGCTCAGTCTATATTTGCAAAGTCATCATGATAGAAAACAATAAAAAATTCAAGTAATAGAGTATAGAAAAAACACTTACGCTTCCATGTAAAAAGGGGATCAAAATTTTATCCATAAAACTGGACATCTGGGAATCGGAACTTTAAGCATTTCTATAGTCCCGGACTTAGCCTTCAAAGAAAAGCATGATAATCCGCGAAGAATGGTTCAGAACTTTTAGTTACGTATATGCTAGAAAGACCAATCGGAAAGCAGTGTCAAGATTTCCCATACTTCTCAATATATCCCTCAACTAGCTTTTCAAGTTTGGCCCAAGACACATAAAGATACTACTTAATAAATTCGCCCATGCTAGGGATTTGGTGCTATTGAAATGAGTTGAGAACTTTGTCAACTGCCTTGTTAACTATCACTTTGTGTGCGTCCTTGCTTAAAAGGCCCTCAAGCCAAGTTGGTTTTACCAAATCCTTAACATATTCCACAAGAACATCTCAAAAATGTCTAATTTCTTTTGATTCGTTCTACAGATATCCACATATCTGCACAGAACACGCATACTTCATGTTTTGAGTTGTCTTGTACAAATGCGCACATTATGTTAATGAGTACAACATTGTTTTCGAAGACTGTTGTTTGAGGTGTTAGAATGTGCAAGTGTAGAAAAGGGTTCTACGCGGTGGCTATTGTGGTCTATCCCCTCGGGGTTCGTGCCATTGAGGTGTACTAAGTATACAAGTTATAATGACGGATAAATAGAGGGAAGATGTGGGTTCCATTTGGCCCAAACATGGGTGAATGTAATGCCAAAAATAATGAAGATGGTGCTATAGATATATCTTCTAAAGATAAAACAGTTTGTGGCAACGGTTTAAAAATAATTAAAAAGTTGAATTTCAGGAAAAAGTAAACATTCAAGACGAAAATAGTTCTATGGGGGTATAGGTGGAAATGCTAATGCCAATGGTGAAAAGTGATGCATCGAGGTGAAAAACACAACGGAAATTTGGAAAATAGAGAAAAGGAGAAGAGCACGAGGAGAAAATCTGTGGCGAAGAGTTGAAAGAAGTTTATGGAGAGATGCTTACAAGTTGACATTAAGGAGGCACTTTTGACGATGGGTAATGTTGAGGAATAGGTAAATGAAGGAGATAGGGAATTAGATCCTGGTTTTGGAGCAGAGGTGATGGATGCTTTTAAGATTGGTGTCGATTTTTTAAGGGGAACCAGTATTTTCGTAACTACTTTCATGTATCACATTAATGAACACGATCTATGGTTCCAACCGTTGTTGTTTTATTGACAAATATTTTCTAATGACATTTCATATTTATTTTTGCAGTTGACAAGAGTTTTTGGGGATTTGTGGCTGCAACAAAAGGTACTGAATGATTTACCTCTCTGTACACATGCACAAGTATTTTGCACAAAACATGCACCCTTCATCTCGTGTTCTATAAATGCATACATTTTTCTTCCTACACAAAGTTAGAACGCTACAAGCACAACGTACGCACACGCTTCTCTCTCTCTCTACAATCTCAGATTCTCAATAGCTGCTCAATCTCCTACTTTTACTTCTCTTTTAAAATTTCCCTTTTGTGAGTTTTCTTTCAATTTTCTTCTATTTATAGGGTGTGCGCTTATATTTTATGTTTATATGTGATTATTACTGTCATTTTTCATTTTAATAAACCAGTAGAGGTCAAAGAATTAACCCGCCTATTTATATAAAAAAATACGCGTTTGTCTAATATGTTTCGTACTTTACCCCATTCTTGCCCCTCGGCCTAGCCTCTAAAAAAATTGATTTACTGCATGTCATTGAATATTATATAACCTTGTTGGCATGTTCCTTGATCTTAATTAGGTAGCACAATATGAGTAGCTTCAGGTTGATAGTTATAATGGATGTAAAACATTATTGAATGATATGATTGGCTTTGAATCATTGTCTCCTCTTGAATGTAGATTTCCATCACAAGAAACATTGGAGACCCCATGTCCAACATTTGTTGGCTCAATGCTATCACGAATGGGGTCATACGAATTTGCTTGAGACAATAGTTTCTGTGTGATGGGCGAAAAGGAACAGAAGGCTTCCAATGTCAGAACACATCCTGGTTATATGCCCAGTTGTGTACTGTTTCTGCTAGAAAATAATTTCTGCTTTGATGCTTTCATGGCTCCCTCCTTTATATGAAGGAACCTACATAATTTCCTTTTGATGCACCATCCTTTTGGCAGGAAATTCACATATAATCCTTTGCTTTTTATTCCCAGCTGTCAACTCAATGCTAGACGACTAATCTCTTGGCCTCGTCTGTGAAACATTCTACCTTCGAGACATTTGCTTTATGTTTGCTGCCGCGAAATAATCAACGCCATTAAACTTCTCACTCGAAGCATCACCCACTGATGGTAAAGCGTTGACTGCTCCAACAGAAGCTTTGGTGTTCAAAGCATTCATTCTCCTACTGTCACAAACAGGAACCCTTTCATCGGTCTTTCATTTCCATTGGCACGTGGCCTTTGGTCTGTCTTCACTTGACTCAAAAATATTGAGCTTGCTAGTATTGCCCAGGATAGTGGGATATTTGGTAGTAGATTTGCTACACTTATACCTGAAGTCTTGAAACCTGATCTCAAGTGCTCTTCAGGATCCGTAACTTCACTAGGATCATTTGAATGATTTTCTTCCCGAATTGGAGTTAAGTTTTCTCCAAACTAGCCGACGTCGTTATCTTCTTCAACCCCAATGATGGTTTTTGCAGCCAACTTTATATATTTGATACTAGTTTAGCACTGTATTTGCACGAATATCTCAATTTGTGTTATTTTATCGCTTAAAAATTAAAAAAATTCATTTTTCCTCTTTAACTTTTCCCTACTTTTTAATCACATATTTTAAAAAAAACTCACTTTTCTCAAAATCTATTATCAAAAGACCTCTACCAACCTTTCACAAAAGTTGCGATCTTTTATTAGACAAACCTTTCGTTGTATTTGTGTCCCGAACCTTTCTGTAGTCCCAGACTTAGCCTTCAAAGAAAAGCATGATAATCTGCAAAGAATGGTTCAGAACATTTTGTTAGGAGAAATGATAGGATATGCTAGAAAAACCAATCGGAAAGCAGTGTCAAGATTTCCCATACCTCTCAATATATCCCTTAACTAGCTTTTCGAGTTTGGCCCAAGACACGTTAAGATATGACTTAATAGATTCGCCCCTGCTAGGAATTTGATACTGTTGAAATGAGCTAAGGACTTTGTCAACTGCCTTATTAACTATCACTTTGTGTGCGTCCTTGCTTAAAAGCCCTCAAGCCAAGATAGTTTTACCAAATCCTTAACATATTCCACAAGAACATCTTGAAAATGTCTAAGGGCCTGTTTGATGTACCAAAATTTCCATGGAAAATGGAAATCAAATTCCAACTTCCACTTTTAGTCATGTTTGATATGGACAATTTTCTAGGCAAATGTTTTTCCTCTCTCTACCTCACGCGCCTCATTTTCTTGGTTTTTGTTGAATTCCTTTTCCCACTATTTACCATTTTGGTGGGAAAATGGAATTTCAGTCTTTTTTTTTTTTTTTTTGGCAATTGGAACAAATTTTATGACCAATTATAAAAAAAAAAAAATATTTTAATGGACAATTTACATGTAAAATAAAGTCAAACAAATACTAAATATATATATATATATATATACACACACTTTAATGGACAATTTTCATGTAAAACAAAGTCAAACGAACACAAAAAGATCCAAAATTTTAAAATTTTTCGGGTGGAAAATTATACCAATCAACAAACTTAATTAACAATTCTCTAAAAAATAAGATCTAGGTAATTATTTTATCTGGAATTCATTTTCTTTCCACTCATTTTCCATCCTTGCAGTCAAACGGATCTTAATTTCTTTTGATTCCTTCTGCAGATATCCACATATCTGCACAAAACACGCACACCCCATCTTTTGAGTTGCCTTGTACAAATGCACTTATTTTGCACAAAATGCACCCCCCGCCCCCGCTAACCCTAGTAGTGAGGCTGAAACCTCAACGAAAGAGTTAAGGGAAAATCAGGGTTCTAAATAAGGGATTGATGGTCGTACTTTCTGAACCATGTGCTATTACTGTTATTATGTTAACGAGTACAACATTGTTTTTGAAGACTGTTGTTTGAGGTGTTAGAATGTACAAGTGTAGAAAAGGGTTCTACGCTTTGGCTATTGTGGTCCATCTCCTAAGGGTACGTGCCATTGGGGTGTACTAAGTATACAAGTTATAATGACGGATAAATAGAGTGAAGATGTGGATTTCATTTTGCCCAAACATGGCGCCTGAGAGGGACGAGGGTGTATTCAAGGGTGAATGTAATGCAAAAAATAATGAAGATGGTGCTATAGATACATCTTCTGACGATGAAACAGTTTGTGGTGAAGGTTTAAAAATGAATAAAAAGTTGAATTTCAGGAAAAGGTGAACATTCAAGGGGAAAATAGCACTATGCGGGTATAGGTGGAAATGCTAATGCCAATGGTGAAAAACACAACGGAAATTTGGAAAATAGAGAAAAGGAGAAGGGCATGATGAGAAAATCTGTGGCGAAGAGTTCAAAGAAGTTTATGGGGAGATGCTTACAAGTTGACATTAAGGAGGCACTTTTGATGATGGGTAATGTTGAAGAATAGGTAAATGAATGAGATAGGGAATTAGATCCTGGTTTGGAGCAGAGCTGATGGATGCTTTTAAGATTGGTGTCGATTTTTTAAGGGGAACCAGAAGCCTCTTGTAAAAGTATTTACACAGAAAATTCTATCTAAATAATCGTAGAAATATATTTTTGTAACTACTTTCATGTAGCACATTAATGAACACGATCTATGATTCCAATCGTTGTTTTATTGACAAATATTTTTTAATGACATTTCATATTTTTTTTTGCAGTTGACAAGAGTTTTTGGGGATCTGTGGCTGCAACAAAAGGTACTGAATGATTTACCTCTCTGTACACATGCACACGTATTTTGCACAAAACATGCACCCTTCATCTCGTGTTCTATAAATGCATACATTTTTCTTCCTACACAAAGTTAGAACGCTACAAGCACAACGTACGCACACGCTTCTCTCTCTCTCTACAATCTCAGATTCTCAATAGCTACTCAGTCTCCTACTTTTACTTCTCTTTTAAAATTTCCCTTTTGTGATTTTTCTTTCAATTTTCTTCTATGTATAGGGTGTGCGCTTATATTTCATGTTTATATGCGAGTATAAGTGTCATTTTTCATTTTAATAAATCGGTAGAGGTCAAAGAATCAACCCATCTATTTATATAAAAAAATACACGTTTGTCTAATATGTTTTGTACTTTACCCATTCTTGCCCCTCGGCCTAGCCTCTAAAAAAATTGATTTACTGCGTGTCATTGAATATTATACTCTTGTTGTCATGTTCCTTGATCTTAATTAGGTAGCACGATATGAGTAGCTTCAGGTTGACAGTTATAATGGATGTAAAACATTATTGAATGATATGATTGCCTTTGATTCATTGTCTCCTCTCGAATGTAGATTGCCACGACAAGAAACTTTTGAGACTCCATCTCCAACATTTGTTGGCTCAATGCTATCACGAATGGGGTCATACGAATTTGCTTGAGACAATAGTTTCTGTGTGATGGGCGAAAAGGAACAGAAGGCTTCCAATGTCAGAACACATCCTGGTCATATGCCCAGTTGTGTACTGTTTCTGCTAGAAAATAATTTCTGCTTTGATGCTTTCATGGCTCCCTCCTTTATATGAAGGAACCTACATAATTTCCTTTTGATGCACCATCCTTTTGGCATGAAATTCACATATAATCCTTTGCTTTTTATTCCCAGTTGTCAACTCAATGCTAGACGACTAATCTCTTGGCCTTGTCTGTGAAACATTCTACCTTCGAGACATTTGCTTTATGTTTGCTGCCGCGAAATAATCAACGCCATTAAACTTCTCACTCGAAGCATCACCTACTGATGGTACAGCGTTGACTGCTCCAACAGAAGCTTTGGTTTTCAAAGCATTCATTCTCCTACTGTCACAAACAGAACCCTTTCATCGGTCTTTCATTTCCATTGGCACGTGGCCTTTGGTCTGTCTTCACTTGACTCAAAAATATTGAGCTTGCTAGTATTGCCCAGGATAGTGGGATATTTGGTAGTAGATTTGCTACACTTATACCTGAAGTCTTGAATCCTGATCTCAAGTGCTCTTCAGGAGCCATAACTTCACTAGGATCATTTGAATGATTTTCTTCCCGAATTGGAGTTAAGTTTTCTCCAAAGTCGTCGTCGTCATCTTCTTCTTCGACCCTAATGATGGTTGTTGCAGCCAACTTTATATATTTGATACTAGTTTAGCACTGTATTTGCACGAAGATTGCAATTTGTGTTATTTTATCATTTAAAAGTAAAAAAAAAAAATTCATTTTTCCTCTCTTAACTTTTTCCTACTTTTTAATCACATATTCTCAAAAAAATCACTTTTCTCAAAATCTATTATCAAAAGACCTCTACCAACCTTTCACAAAAGTTGCGATATTTTATTAGACAAACATTACGTTGTATATGTGTCCCGAACGTTTACTATAATATCAGATTCAGTCCTCTTTAATATTTTTGTACAGTTCAGGCTTAAATCCAGTTACGTTAATTGCACACGCCTTTAATGAAGGGCAAAATAGTGATGTCACTTAAACCCATCAAAAAATGATCAATAGAAAACAAAAACCAAGAAGAAAAAATAACCTGAACGGAAAATGAAAAAAGAAAAAAACCTTCATCTTTTCTCAAGAATGGTCTCACTTAAAATTACAGAAAAATCATTAAAACCTTTGGTAAAGCATAATGTTTGATTTCAAGGCATGAATAGTTAGGTAATTGAAATGCTTTACAACTCAATTTTACTACATATGAATTAGCAAAACAATTATGCCATTTGTAGAATCATACTTGACAATAATGGTTGACAATGTTGATGTTGTCAAAATTCGGGTGATTGATTTAAAAATAAAAGTTTTTGAAATGGATGAATGCGATATTGTTAAATGTGAGTTGTCAATCAATATTGTCAAATTAGATTGTACATGTAGTATGATTCTCAGCAAAAATAGCTAAAAGTAGTATAAATACTGCACGTGGCACAAGCATCGCACAGAACACGAAAAATTGTTGGTCGGACGAGTTTGGATATGGTATATTGAGACCCTTGAGTAATTAAAAAAAAAAAAAAAAGCTTATTTTTATTCGTATTATAGTGCAATGTATCAATTTTCCAATTAGAGGTAACAAATACTATCGGTACCCCAATGACGGTTATTAAATAAGGAGATTTTTCAATATATAAATTATAACAAAACTACTTTTTAATTTCTCCTCTTTTATAATTTCTTGGTTCTGAATTTAAGGTAGGTTTGTTGACATAGAAAGGGCAAAAACCTCATCTTGCATGAACAACAGGTCTAAATAGTCTAGCAAAGTACTCAGTCTTGCAACATCTTTTGCATTTCGTCACTTGTTGTGAAAGTGTCAACAATTTGGCATTTCGTAGGGTAAGTTCAATCATTGCAAAGTTATTCCTTCTTATGGCTTATTCTTGTTTGCTAGAAAGGATTATGCAGCTACGGATGGGACTAGAGAGACTATGTTCAGGCATGCACTATAACACAGCTGGTGGGGGTGAAGCCAAGGTGAAGGATGTTGAATAAGTTGACCAATTGAATTGAGGACACTCGACCCAAACGACCCTTTAGCTTCACCATCCAAACAGCCCTTAAGGAGTGTCTTGCACTGTTTTGGTAACACACAAAGCACCTACATGTAATCATGTGACGTCACATTTAAATGAATCTATTATTATCATTTAATCGTCACCTGAACTTGTGCTATTGAGTATTCAATCCTCTCATATTACAGTGTGATCGAGATAAATCAGCATTTATATTCTAAGTATCGCAACAAGTTGATAATTGTACGAAATAGTTTTATTATTTGGTTGGTTAGTCTGCATTTCACTCATGAGATACATCAAATTTTACAGATTGCAATCTAGATGACACTGAAATAGAAAGACTTTATATACTCATTAATATATGATGAATAGATGACCTAGTTGAAATTTCACCTCCAATGAATTCTGTCTATAATTCAAATTTCATATTTAAATGTAAATTTAAAATGAGAGAAAAATAATAGAGAAAACAAGAAACGAAATAGATAATAAAAGATTATATGATGACTCACTTTCTCTAAAAAAATATATAAATTAAAATAAAGAATTTTTATTGATTAAAGTTAAAAATAAGTAAACTAAATTAAAGCAAAGTTTATTTTAGAGGGCTTATACGGACTAAAAAGGAATTTAAATTCACTTAGAACTGTATTTCACTTTTAAGTTTAGCCAAATGGAGAATCCAATCTTTTCCAAAAATGAAACATAACACTGCATCCTTTCAACTTTTCATATGATTCCTTTATTGTTATTATTAGCCAAGTGTGCTCGATAGCAAAGTGAACATCATTATTCAACGGAAAATGGAAAAACTAGAATCGAACTATAGTTAGTCAAGAACAAGAAGAAGTAACACCGTTACTAGTCATGTCCAATAGCATTAGGAAGTGGAAAATTGTAAGGCACCCACAAAGTTTGGAACCCAAACTGGGTATGGCAATTGAGAAACAGCACGGATAGATATTCATATTAAGAATCAAAATTTCAAGAAATTGATGATCACTTCTAGAAGCAGAAATGATTTCAGGAAGTCTAAAAGGGGCAGATACAAGAATGAAAAACTATCTCTTTTTAGTGATCGCCAGGCAATGATTTGATGATGTCCGAGTCACCTACATGGACAAAGAAGCAATTACGTTGTCAAGAGGCCATCCAACTTCTCTAGTATTGAACCATAACAGAAGCAGACTGAATTTATCACATACCTGGATCGACAATGCTAAGGCAGGAAACTCGGAAGTATTTGCCACATGCAGTTCCCAAGTCAACATTATCTAACAGAAAGAGAAATTAGAAATTTGATCACCTTCCAGTGGAAAATTAATAAATCATCACAATATATGAATCAGGTGCACAAATGTCCAAGGGAAGGAAAACAATGGTACAATTTTTTTCCCATGGGAAATAGCTCATAAAATCCCTCCAGTGGAGAGAAAGGAAGGAGAGAGATAGGGAAAGGATATGTGGTATGTGAGAGGTGTATGGGTTGACAAGTATGTGCTCGAGAAAGTTTGAAAGTACATGTTCTCCACAACAACAAATCTCATTTAGTGAAGCTCGAGATAGCATATCCCAGTGAAAGAAGAAACTTGTATAGCAGATGAACTGACTTTATCAAATAGAAGTAGAGAATCAACATAGAGCCAGGTCCAGTACAAAAGGCTTAGGCTAGAATAGTCGAGAGAATTATTCTTTACAGGCAGGCTTAAATGTTTACCACCATACACTTGAACTAAATACAAGACTCAAGCTTAAAGTGAGGACCTTAAGCTCTAGTTGCAAGGGAAAAAAAATGGTACGCACATCATACTATCATAGGCACATGACTTAAAGTTCACTATGGCATCAATACCCAATCACGGTAGGAAATACTAAACGAATTCCCGTATCACCACTGTGTGTAGAACTAATAAAGGATATCTTAAAAAATAATATATCGTCCTGGGCATTAGTCAAGCTTTCTCTCCTGCTACTGTTGGTGATAAACAAAATGATAATTAGAAAGAATTATATTGCTTTTCAGGGCCTTGAGTTGCCACAGTGTAAGTGTTAGGCCACGAGTCATATTGTGCCAGCTTACACTAAAAAACTACTGAAAATGCAAAATATGATCAAATAAATACCGAATGTTAAATCAAAATCAAAAGGCAAATTTTCAATTTGTCCACAACTAGCACATGATGGATTCCAACAGAAAATTAATCAAAATCAACACAAACAAACCAAATTCCCAAAAAAATGCTTAATTCACGTATGAAAATCATATCATTAATGAAAGTGAGTTAAGATCGGACAACTTACTTCCATTGTAGTGGTGAACCCCAACTTTTGACAGCATAGCGTAGTACTCAATCTCAGATTTCCTCAGCGGCGGACAATTGTTAGAAATGAGAATCAGTTTACCTGTCATCATTCCCCCAATTAAAGGCATACGTGTCATAAAATACTACTTGCAAGCGTTACAGCACAACAAAAATGTCATGAAACAATACAATTTCATTTAAAAAGGGAAAAGGAAAAACCTTTGGAGCTGCGGAGAGATTTGAGGACGGTCTTGTAGCCAAGGGTGTATTTTCCGCTCTTCATCACTAGAGCCAGCCTATTGTTGATGCTCTCATGAGTCTTCTTCTGTAAAATTACAAAAACAAATTTAAAAATTAGAATCAAATTTTGTTGTTTTGATACAACAAAAAACGTATCGAGATCATAAGAGGCACAGAGAGATTCGTACAGTTTTCTTGGCGGCGACCATGGTGGCGGAGCTAGGAATAGGGTTTTGCAGAGCTGCGGCGATACTCTGCAGAGAAGGGTACACGAGGGCCACTACAAAAATTGCAAATGGTTTAAAACAAGTGCAATTCACGTGGAAATAAATTAGTTTCTATTATTATTTCTATTATTCACGTCATATTTGGGGCCCGTTTGGTATAGTTCAAAATCCAATTAAAATTGAAAATATAGCCGTTATTGGGTCTCACTCATCTAATAAAAGTCAACAATAACGGCTAATTTTTTAATTTTAATCCGATTTTTATCTCTACCAAATACCCTCTTGATTCACGCTCTTACAAAAATTTATTTTTTCAAAATTCATTTTCAATTACACATTTTTCAATAAAATAATATTACACACAAATTCAAAAAAAATTCTTATTTTTAACCACATATTTTCCATCAAATCACTATTTAAAATGCATTACCCACTCAATAGCGTGCATCAATCATGGTCTTATTATTCTAATCAGAAAGAGTGAAATGTATTTATAGAAGTCGAATGATATTTTGCATTAGTGTTAATCCTATGTTTGGTAGGGATTAAAACAAGAGTTTTAGTGAAATTTGATAAAAATCAATAAAATATGTAGTTAAAAAGTTGTGAGTCACATAAAATATATGATTTAAATTAATTATTGACCTTAACTTTAATTAAAATTTTGATTTTAATATCTAGCAAACATGGACTTAATTCGCCCCTTAGTAAAAATATGCAATTTTGCACTATATTTAAAGATTGTGGACTAATGAAAGAGAGAGGAAAGCACGTATTTTGACATTTTTCATGTTTTTAGAGGTGAGTTCTTCGAATGAGTCGAGCTATAAGTACAGAAATTTGTACTTACCGAACACACACATTCAAGTAAAGTTGTCAAGCCTCGGCTTGCCCAGGCCCGCCCGGAGGTGAACCGGCCCGCGATTCGGCCCATGAACCGTGTGGGCAAAATCACGGGCTGCTCGGACCTGAAATCGGTCCAGACCGGTTCATGGTAAACCACTGCTAGCCCGATTTTTAAAAAAAATTAAAAAAAATTATAGCTACAGGTGCTGCTGCAAGCTGCAGCCTACAGCTGAGTCAGAACGGTCACACGACCGTTCTGACTTTTTTTATTTTATTTTTTTGCATAGTTAATGGTAATTTTTTTTTTTTTATAAATTGTGGTATTGTGAAGTGAAAAAATAGCAAACTCTCACAATCTACAAGCTTGAAATTTTAAAATCTCTATTTTCTCGTTCTCTCTTAATATTTTTGGCAAGTATTTTTCATATTTAGTATTTTGTGCTTTCTTTTCATCTTATTATTTCAAATTTTTTTGTTAAAGTGTTATAAATTTTCACGATTTTTCTTCAAGAAATGTCAATTTAGATGATAGTTGTTTTCCAATAAATTTGGAAGATAATAATGATCCAAATATTGGATCTTCTCAACAGCGAAGAAATAAAAAGCACATATCTGATATTTGGGAAATCTTTACAGTGGATGAACCAAACAAAAGAGCAATATGTGCTATTTGCAGAAAGAGTTATGTATGGGTTAAAAGTCAAGACACTGGCACATTGCGAAGATATAAAGATAAACACATGAATGAAAGAGGGCATTTGAATGCTAAACAAACTCAAATTACTTCTTTTACTAATACTAGTGGAACAATTATTTTTTCTAATTTTTGTTATTCGCAGGATCGAATGAGAGTAGGAATGTCTGAATTTTTGACAGCAAGTGAGATGCCTTTTACTTTTGCAGAAGATCGATATTTTGAGGAGTTTATGCAAAAGTATGTTCAACCAGCTTATCGGTCTGCAAGTAGAAATACTGTTCGCTCAAATATCTTGATATTATTTCATACAATAACTGAACATTTGAAAACTGAATTTAACAACTTTGATGGAGTTATGTGTTTTACATCTGATTGTTGGTCTGGACGTAATCACAATGGTTATACATGTGTCACTGCACATTTTATTAATAATAATTGGTTACTTCACAAAAGAATTATTGTTTTTCGCTTACTTGAATATCCACATAATGGAATAAATTTGTGTGAGAATTTATTACATGTTTTTAATGAATTTAATGTATTGAGCAAATTATTTAGCATTAGTTTTGATAATGCTAGTGCAAATATTTCATTGATTGAACTTTTGAAAAGGACTCTTAATCCCTCGTTTGACTCTAAATTATTTCATATGAGGTGTGTTTGTCATATATATAATTTAGTAGTGTAAGATAGTTTAAAATTAATAACACCACAAATACATAAAATTAGAGAAGCTATTAACTACATTTCTTGTTCATATTCTAGACAACAAGAATTTGAAAAAAAATTGTAAAAATCTTGGATTGAGGAGAAGAAAATTTATTGATGATATTCCAAATAGGTGGAATCCAACATTTCTTATGTTAAAATCATGTGTTGATTAAACAGATCTATTAATGCTTTCGTTAATTCAAAGCAACATCAATTTCATATAGATGATTTTGATTGGAACATTGCATTTAAAGTCGTGAATTATTTGAAACCATTCTATAAGGCAACAAAAACTAGTTCTGCAGTTTATTATCCAACAAGTAATCTTGTGCTCTTACAATTTATAGAAATTGCTAATCAATTTTCAAGTCATAAAGACGATCCATTTTTCTATGATATTGTTTGTACAATGGAGGACAAGTTTCAAAAATATTACGAAAATATGCTAATGATTTTTCCAATTACAACTTTAATGGATCCTCGTATTAATTTTTTGGGAGTTTAGTGTGCTATGGACCAACTTTCTGAAACTTTATCTTTCAATATAAATATTACAAGCCGGGAAATAGAATACTTTATTAATGAAATGTACAATATTTATGCTATGAAATATGGTAATAATGAAAATGTTCCTTCTATTACGAGTTCTGCTACAAATTTTGAAGGTAAAAGTTCTTTCTTTTCTTTAATAGCCAAGAAACACAATGTGTCTTTTACTTCATCTACTAGTTCATTTTCAAATGAGAATGTTACACTGACTGAATTAGAAAGATATTATCAATTTGACCACTACAATTTAATTCCACAAGATGAGATTGACAACTTATATATTTTACAATGATGGAAGGTAAATGAACGGTCATATCTAATATTATGAAAAATGGCTTGAGATCTACTAACAATTCCAGTCTCAACAGTGGCATCGGAGTCTGCTTTTAGTGCAGGTAACAGAGTGCTAGATGAAAGAAGATCAAGACTTAAAGAAGATATTTTAGAAACTCTCATCTGTGTGAAAGACTGGTTATTTGCAGATAGAAGAATGCAAGATAAAGTTGCTGACGATATTGCTCAAAACTTTAAAAATCTTACCGTAGATGAATAGAATTTGATTTGTAATGACGAAATTATAGTTAAGTAGGTGTCAATCTAGTTGGGATGTACTTTAACTATAAGTTTATAAATAGTTAAAAACTATTTAATTTGTCAAGTTAGGCAAAATATTGTTCGAAAAATTCTAAGTTTTTATGTTATTTAGTTATTGGTGTAAAATTTATCGACAAATAAAGCAATGTAAAATTTATTTTTATGTAACTTTTATCGATTTTCATTATAATTATAAAATGTAATTTTTCCCATTTATTTAAAAAAAAAACACATGAGCGGCCAACCCTGCCTATGTGGGCTTGCGGTCCGGGTCGGGTCACCTTTTTTTCCCCCGGTCCGGGACTAGCCTAGAAAGCCAGTATGGGCGCTTTCTATTTTAAATGGGTTGTACCCGGGCTTCTTCATGTGCCCCTGCCCTCCTGTTTTTACATGACTACATTCAAGGGCGGGAAACATAATTTTTTTTTCAATATTTTATATGTACCCCCCGCACCATGTGATTGAAAATTCAAAAATCTGTTGAATTTCTGTACACATTTTCTTGTACTTTCATCATAAATCTCTTCAAATACCTAATTTGAACAGATGCTTTTTGTACGAGTTTATTCATTATTTATTTATTTAGATTAGATGTGCATTCATATCACACTAAAAGCCAGAAATGCAATAAGTAGAAAGAGGGTGATAGAGATAGAGTACTTTGTTAAATTGCTTTTTGAGCAAATTAGTGTGATTTATAATTAGTTGGACCTCTCATAGTTTTGTACATTGTCCATTAGAGTGTAATGTTGTGTGGCACAACTTTGTACCTATGTTGCAGTTGGACTTTTGGAACATTATTTGGTGAAGTCGGGATACATTTTATTTCTTGGATTATTGTACTTGTATATCAAATGTTACATCAAAAGTTATATAATGTACATATTGGAGATATCATCCAATCACCTTTTTTGAACAAAAGGAATGAGCCAACTAATGCTAGAAATTAGTTTGTTATTTTATTTGTTCTGTGCTGAGTTGTACATAAGGGCAATATTGTATTTTCCTTCTATAGGTTGTTATAATATTCATTTGTAATTGCATTTATATATATTGATACACAAACAACAAAATACACGGGAAGTAAGATTTTCTTTTTTCATCATTTTCTTCCTTCTTCTGGTTCTTTGCTAAGCTATTTTCTGGGTTTTTCTCATTTTCATTTTATTTCGTTACATGGTATCAGAGCTTCCTTCGATCCCAAACCCTCGCCATGTCTAGCAAATCTGATAAAGAAGACTCCAACACAGTCACCAAAACTTTGGGTGAAAGGTATCTCAGTTTTTCAGATCCTTTCAATCCCTTTCGTATAGACAATGGTGATAATCCAGTCACTGCTTTAGTCTCGAACCTTTTAACCGCTGATAACTACGTTAGTTGGTCTCGCGCTGTTAGCCGTGCTCTTTGTGCCAAGAACAAGCTTGGTTTTATCAATGGCACTTTACCAAAACCAACAGGAGCTACAGATCCCCTTCTTGAAGCTTGGGAACGATGCAACGATCTCGTAGTCTCTTGGCTTCAAAATTTTATGAGTGCATCTTTTAAATCCAGCCTTGCTCTGGTAGATGATTCCAGGATCCTTTGGCTCGAACTTCAGGATCATTTTACTCACCAAAATGGTCCCCAAAATTTTCAATTGAAGCTAGCAGTGACAAAAAAACTCGGAAGCTTGGACGGCTCAGGCTCGGTGGAACCAAGCCCCACTTTGGGTAGTCGGCTCGAGCCCGGGCCAGCCTCCTATTAGAAAAGTAAAATAAAATTTTTTTTTGAAGGCAGCAAGCATTTAGCTTGCTAGCTGCCTGCAACAGGCATGTTGCAACCTGCTCAGGAAGCTTATTTGCAGGTAGCTAAGAAAAAAAAAACCAAAAAATTGCAGCCGGCTTGGCCCAAAAGCTCGGGCCGAGCCTCATTTTTTTTTGGTCGGGCTCAGCTCGGCTCGTTGACATCGCTAATTGAGCTCGATCTTGCTAGCCCCTCTCAAGGTCAGGATTCTATTAGCATTTATTTGGTCGTCTGAAAGCTTTTTGGGATGGATTGGCTGTCTATGATCCATTACCTGATTGTGATTGTGGCAAGCTGAAAATTCTTCATGATCGCTACGACAGAGACTGTGTTATACAATTTCTTATGGGCCTTAACGATGTTTATTCCTCCTTAAGAGATCAAATAATGCTTATTGAGCCCTTACCCCCTCTTAAACGAGTTTTCTCCACGATTCAATATCAAGAACGTCAACACCTCATGCTTAATCAATCTCCTACCCTTGACCTTATGGCTATGATGGCTAAAACCATTTTTCAAACCACCAAACATAACCAGAAATCTTTCCCGCCCTTACTGCAAAATTCAAGGCCACTCCATTGACAATTGTTTTAAGGCTAGAAATGCTACCCCACATCTTTACTCCCATCGCAACATGCCTGATCATTCAATTGACAAATTTTATAAATTGCATGGCTATTTACTTGGTCATAAACTCCATGGAAAGGCAAAGCACTCTGCTGTTGTTGTTGCTTCATCCCAGCCATGTTCCAATGAAGACATTGATGAAGAACTTACTAAGCCCATGGCTCTTACCAAAAGCCAATATAATCAACTCCTCGTGTTGCTAAACTCTAAAGACTCCAGTTCAACCATGGCCACCATCTCGATTGCTCAACCTTCCCCATCTCTTCATGTTGTCCATGACTCAAAAATTTCTGGTATGTTTACCTGTTTATCCACTAACACATACTCCATCACTACCACTACTTCTTCTTTCGTTAAATTGCCTAATGGTACAGACGTTCCTGTTACTCACATCGGTATTGTACGTCTCTTACCAACTCTAGTACTTCAAGATGTACTTAGTGTTCCCTCATTCAGTTTTTAATTTAATTTATGCCAAAAAGCTTGTTATTTATTCGGTTTGCTGTCTTATTTTCTTCTCTCATTCATGCTTTGTACATGACTTAACTTCATGGACAATTGTTCGCTGAAAATCGTACCGCAAGCGCACGGGTCGCGTTCAAGTAATAAAGTGGACCTTAAGAGTTTGGATTGTCGATCCCACGAGGAATGTATACTTTGGATTACACCACTTTAATCTATTTTAATTCTAACGACAAAACGAAACACACAGATTTAAAGACATGATATAAAAACTAACAATTCTACAAAATAAGAAAATAAATGTGTCTTGGCAAATTTCGGAGGGAAAAGTGTGGTTGGAATTTATGATGTCGCTTAACCTATTGTTTCATTGATCTCGAACCAATTATATACCGATGCATATTATCAAAATGCGATAGTTAGATCCGATTCTCCTATTTTAGCTAATACCCTCTTTCGAGCGCATATTAACCCTAATTAATCAATTCATACCGCATATTTCTATGTCGATACAAAGTTAACCAATTGTATGAATTTCTGTGAAAATGCTCAACGGGTCACTCAGAGTAGGTGTATATTTCTATATCACCTAAACGCGCAAAAGATATACTAATGCAAATCCGAGGCATCAATCATTTCGGTCTAATTAATGCAATCATTGTTCAACAGTCACACATAATTACCTAATAATTTCATCTAGTTGTCAATTAGATGAATCGAACACTTTGGTCTATTAAATGCAACTATCTTGCAACAATCACATTAAAATTAATTACAATCATTTAAGCGTCACCAAAAATGATGTAAAACCTAATAATTTCATCTTGTCGTCACAAAAATGAAATCATCTTAAACATGATGATCGATACACTATGATTTTGATAACAACTGCATTTATCACTAAACATGTAGATATATCGATAATCAATGAAACAATTAGGTTAAGTTCAATTCATAAATTCCAACACAATAATAATTAGCTCATTTTATATAGATAATAACGAAGGAGATATATAAACATATTCATTACAATTTTGATTTTTGCAAATAAAATAGGAAAAACCAAAGATTTAGAATAAACCCTTGAAGATCAAACTTGAACTTGCTTTCTCCAAAGTTTTGCCAATTCCTTAGGTATCTCCTCCTTTGTGCTCTTCATTTTCACCTCCAAAATGAGCCAAGAACACCAAAATAAAAGAAAGAGAAAAGAAAAGAAAGGAAAGGAAAGAAGAAAACCTAAACTAAAACTAAACAAAAACTAATACTACTCTTATCTACAAAAAAAAAAAAACGTGCCAGCCAAGTGGTATATAGGATAGGATATTTTGTTTGTTGCTTAGCCTTTAAGTCATGTAAATATCTAGGGAAATTTGCAACAAAGGTCCCCAAACTTTTAGAAAGTGGCAAAATGGTCCCTCAACTTTGATTTAGTACAATTTGGTCCTTGACTTTTGACCTTCATTTCAGTTAGGCCCTTTATACATTGCACTTCAAGTCCTTCAACTTTCAGGCTTTTGCATTTCAGTCCCCAACTTCACCATTTTGTTCACTTTTAGTCCATTTTCATCCTTTTTCGCTCCGTTCTTCTTCTTATCGGGGTTTTAGCCTGCAAACATGAAAATTACATAATTATGCTTAGAAATAAACTCAATTTCATTTCCAATTAAATACAGAAAAGTGCCGAATAAGTGTGTTTTTCCACACTTATCAACAATGATTCGGATGGGTGAAGTGAGAGGCGGCCTATATCATTTGCTGAGATTTGGTGTGTCACCCTCAGCCTTGGTTGATGTTTTTCCAGCTTTTCTCCATAAAGAACAACCTCTTAGTGCTTCAGTTACTCGCAAGCATTCCGTTTCAGATTTATGGCATTGTAGGCTTGGACACATTTCATTTTCTAGACTTCTTTAAATCACCGATCCCCTTGTAAGACAGACCATTAACTCTACTAATCAATCACCTTGTTGTGTTTGCCCTTTGGCCAAGCAACATCGTCTTTCTTTTCCAATTTCCACAACTCAATCTCTTCATCTTTTGATATTGTTCATTGTGACAATTGGGGTCTTCACTCCACTGTTGCAGTTGATGGCTCTCAATTTTTTCTAACTCTTGTTGATGATTTCTCAAGGACCACATGGGTCTACATGCTCAAAACCAAATTTGAAGTACGACGATGTATTGAAAAATTTTATTCCTTAATTGAAACAAAATTTGACAAAAGAAGAAAAGTACTTCGAAGTGATAATGGCAAACAATTTTCCACGACAGATTTCTTCACATCTAAGGGTATTATACATCAAACAAGTTGTGTCAAAACACCCCAACAAAATGAGATAGTTGAGCGTAAACATCAACACATCATAAATGTAGCTCGAGCATTAAAGTTTCAGTCTCATGTTCCTCTTCAATATTGGAGCGATTGTATTCTAACCCCAGTTTATATCATAAACAAGACCCCCACACCCTTACTTCACAATAAATCCCCCTTTGAAATCATTTTTGATAA
Organism: Fraxinus americana; assembly: GCA_035079005.1. Taxonomy (NCBI): domain Eukaryota; kingdom Viridiplantae; phylum Streptophyta; class Magnoliopsida; order Lamiales; family Oleaceae; genus Fraxinus; species Fraxinus americana. The sequence continues at coordinate 29,350,008 of CM068712.1, read as the reverse complement.
ACCTCCCACTTATCATCACATGAGAGTTTTTTGTTGTCTTAGTTTTGCTTCCACTCTATCTCATGGACATAAAAAGCTTGATCCGAGAGGTAGGAAATGTGTATTCCTAGGTTACCCATTTGGAATAAAAGGTTACAAGCTACTGGACATACAAACCCACCAAAATTTTCTATTATCGGGATGTTGTGTTTCATGAAGAAGTTTTTCCATTCCATACAAAGTCTTCCGAAACTACTACATCTTTTCCTTTCCCTATTCCTCTCACCACACCTACTCCTTTCAATTTTCAAACTCAGCATTTCATTTCAACTGATCCTACCTCCCCTACCATCAATACAATCCCATCTTCGATCTCACCAATTTCTTTCCCATCTATACTACTAGCCTCTCCCTCTACCATCCTTTCTTCGCACCCACCTTACCTCCACTTCCAACCCCTCCTCGCAGGTCAACCATGACTAGGACTGCATCCAAATTTTTTGTCAACATGCATTTCTCATTTCTTCCAACCAGTTGTTGCCTACGGAGCTTGGACCTTTACCAAGTAAGTCTTTTCCTCTTTCTAATTCTTTATCTTATCATGCTTTTTCACCCACTTATCAAGCTTTTTCAGCCTCTATTTCCACCCATTTTGAACCTAAAACCTATAGACAAGCCCTTAGCCACCCGGAATGGTGTCAGGCCATGGACAGTGAATTAGCTGCTTTAGAAGCCAATAAAACTTGGATTATTACAGACTTGCGTGCTGGCAAAGTTCCAATTGATTGTAAATACGTTTATAAAATCAAATATCATTCTGATGGTTCAATTCAGAGGTTTAAGGCCCGTTTAGTAGCCAAGGGCTACACAGCTTCAAGGAATTGATTTTCATGAGACATTATCACTTGTTGCCAAGTTGGTAATCGTGTGAACTCTTGCCATTGCTTCAATTAAGGGCTGGCATTTACATCAATTTGATGTAAACAATGCATTTTTTCATGGGGATTTAAATGAGGACATTTATATGAAGAAGCCTCCCGGTTATATCAAAGGGAAACCCAATCAAGTTTGTAAATTACTCAAAAATTTATATAACTTCAAATAAGCCTCCGAGCAACGATATTCTAAGTTTTCCTCCTCTTTAATTGAATCTGTTTTTTCTCAATCTAAGGCTGATTATAGCCTTTCACCAAAGAGACTAATGGTTCTTTCATAGCTTTACTCGTATATGTTGATGACATACTTGTGGCTAGTGATAATCTTGATTGTGTGAATGCCTTGACGGATTTTCTTGACAGCAAGTTCTGAATAAAGGATCTCGGCCCAATAAGGTATTTTCTTGGAATTGAAATTGCTAGATCTTTCAATGGTATTCATTTATGCCAAAGAAAATACCTCTTGGACATTCTAGCCGATTCTGGCACTTTAGGCAGTAAGCCGACTAAAGTTCCCATGGAGCAAAATCTCAAGTTAACTCAATCTTCAGACCATCCATTATCAGACCTAAGTATATACAGGAGATTAATTGGTCGTCTTCTTTACCTCACAATCACTCGACCTGACATTTGTTACAGTGTGCAAACCTTGAGTCAATTTATAGCTCATCCTACTGATTCTCACTTGTTGGCAGCTCAGAAAATTTTGAAGTACCTTAAAGCTGGGCAGGGTTTACTTCTCTCAAGTTTATCGTCTCTTCAACTCCATTCATATTGCGACTCTGATTGTGCCTCTTGTCCTGACATCAGGCGTTCGGTAACACGTTATTACATATTACTTGGCTCCTCTTTGATTTCCTGAAAATCTAAGAAGCAATCTATTGCGTCTCAATCCTCAGTCGAAGCTGAGTATCGTTCAATGACGGCAACATGCTCGGAACTCACATGGCTACCTACACCCTCTCTGCTCTTCATATATCCCATCCTCAAGCTGCCTTTTTGCATTGTGACAACAAAGCCACCATCCACATTGCCGCCAACCCCATTTTTCATGAGAGGACAAAACATGTAGAACTCGATTGCCACTTGATACGCGACAAGAATCAAGAGGGCAGCATTCAAACCTATCACGTCTCAAGTGCTCATCAATTGACTGCATCTTCACTAAGGCTCTTTCCTCCATTGTTCTTCATCATCACTTATCCAAGATGAGAATTCTTAATTTGCACTCTCCATCTTCCCGGGGGAGGAGGGGGGTATTGGAGAATATCACGCAATCACCTGTCTTCAACAAAATGAATGAGCCAACTAATGCTGTAAATTAGTTTTTTATTTTATTTGTTCTGACCTGAGTTGCACATAAGAGCAATATTGTATTATCCTTCTATAGGTTGTTAGAATATTCCTTTGTAATTGTATTTATATGTATTTATATACAAACAGCAAAATACACGGGAAGTAAGATTTTCTCTTCTCATCATTTTCTTCCTTCTTCTGGTTCTCTGCTCAGCTATTTTCTGGGCTTTTCTCCATTTCATTTCATTTTGTTACAGTACAAGTGATATTATATAATTGGTTAATGAAAATTGTTATGTAATTCTTGATGTAATGCATAATGCACAGAGGTTGTTGAGCACAATTTGTCATGCATATCATAAATCATCAGATGAATAGCAGTTTTAAGGCTTTGCTCATCCAACAAATGTCCTATCGACATAGGAGATAGAAAACATGCGATGAACTAGAGAATAAAAAACATCTACGAGAGGTTATAAATGTTGCAAGATGAACAACGAGGGTTTATAAATTCTACAAGGTGAACAAGGGTTCATCGTTCTTGTTATTATTTTGTTTATTTCATGGTGATTTACTAGCTTAATGACTTGGGGTCTATTTGATATGATTTTTGAAACGTCAAAAAATATTTTTGCGATTAGGAAATTACTTTTAAATATATTCGTATAATTTTTTGAAAGCATTTTATTTAAGTAGAAGAGTTTTTAGAGGAAGATGATCTAAGAGTCTGTTTGGCATGACTTTTAAAAAGTTAAAAAAAGTTTTTGAGATTGCTTTTGGAATCGTATGACTAATTTTATGAAAATGTTTATTATAATTAGAAGAGTTTTTAGAGAAAGTTGGTCAAATCTGACTTCTTCTAAAAGTGTTTCTGGAATAGGAAACTCTTTTAAAAATTAGCTTAAAAACAAAAATTAATATACTTCCTCCAAAAACTCTTCTATGAAAAACAAAAGTTATGACAAACGAGCCCTAAGATAGTTTCTTAAAAACATTTTCACAAGTAGAACACAAAGCACAAACCTTGCCAAACGGGCTTTTATAAGTTCCAATAATTAGCAATGTTTCTTTGCATTTGATTCAATAGACAAGAAGTTCGACCAGTAACCATCTAGCCTTGCATTTAATGCGTTTTGTCAACCAGTGGTTGTGAGAGAACATGGTTATGTTAATAATATCTTTAATACGTTGGTAGCACAAAGATGAGAACTTTACAAGAGTTCCCAAGGTTGGGGTAGTTTTATGAGGAGGCAGAAACGTCGAGCACGTGAAGTTGAATGTTGAGTTTGCAGGTGATTGATTTTTGACCTTATCAGGTAAATCGGGCCTAAGGTTGATATGGACTTTGCGGACCAGGCCATGTGAAGTCTCCAATTGGCATATCGGTCCATTAAAAATTTAAGGGAAATTACAAAAAATCAGGGGTTTAATTTGACATTTTTAAAAGTCAGGTATACATTTTAAAAAATTAGGTTTCAAGTTTATTTTTGCAAATATCAAGTAGTATATTAAAACCCTAATTTATCAATCCCGTCTCCATCCTAATTTTTCATTTCCCGTCTCTTCACCTTCACCTTCACCTTCTCCGCCTCTCCTCCCGTCTCCACCAGCGACGCGACTATCGGCGTTCTCGTCCCCTCCCCTTCTCCCTCCTCTCCTCTCCTCCCTCTCCCTCCCATCTCCACTCGTACGACTGTGAATCGCGAGCTGCTGGCGTCGCGAGCTGCCTTACACAGCGTCGAGGTGCTGCTGCTGTGGGTGTGTGGTGGGGAAGAGTTTTGGATGGTGATTTTGGTGTGTGGTGTGGCACTGTGGTGATTTTAGATCTGTGGTGTTGGTGGTGGTTTGGTGCGGTTGTGGTGTTGGTGGTGTTTATGTTTGTGGTGGTATGTGCGATGGAGTTGGGGACTCCTTTCAGATCGATGTAATGTGAACTGCCCGACTCCGAATCATTAAATCATCATAATCAGACGACGAAGGGTAGGAATCACTATCTCTTGACCATTTTCTCTTGGAACTGGAGGTTCGAGTTCTATTCTTTTTCTTCATTCATTTTCTGCTGCCCTCGGATTTTCTAGATTCCTAGTCGGAATCCGGATCTGGTTCTGAATCGTAGTTGAGGTGGTCACGTATATTAGATTGAGACACTCTATTTTTACCTTCCCCAATTCCGCTTCTATCCTACCCTCAATTTCTACCGTATTCACATGGTAGCGCTGGTCTTGCTGGAGTTGGGGACTCCTTTCAGATCGATGATGGTGTTTGGTGGGTAGATGATGGTGTTGTGTACAGTGTTGGTGGTGGTGTTGTGGTGGTTTGGTATTTTTGTTGGTTGTGCAGTTAGATGTGCTGGTGGCTGTGGCGGATGTGGTTGCGATTTTGGTGAGGTCCGGTGGCTGTGATGATTTCTGGCGATCGTGTCAGTTGGTGTATGTGACCAACTATTGGTAGATCGGGATCATGGGTTTGGTTTATAGGTCACATTTTATTTCAGTGGTATGTGATCAAGTATTTGGTTATCTGTGACCAAGTATTTAACTGTGATTTAAAAATTTGACAATATGTGACTGAAAAATAATCCGTGACCAACAAATTTGAAAATATGTGACCAATGAAATTAACCATTTTTTTATCTGTGACCGTAAAAAATCTGTGACCAACTAATTTGGAAATCTGTGACCGTGTGATCTATAAATTTTGATATGTGACTAACTAATTTTGAAATCTGTGATCAACGAATTAAATGTGACCTATAAATTTTTTGAACTGTGACCATTAAATAATCTGTGACGTATAAAAATTAGTATTTGTGATTGAAAAATAATGTGTGATTAATTCAATTATAAATTTGTGACCGGAATGATTGCCGAAATAGTCGTCAGAATGGTCGTCGGAATAGTCGCCGGAATCGGAGCCGGAGAAGAGTGGTCGCCAGAGAAGAGTGGTGGTCGGAATAGTCCGCAGAGCGGTAAGGGTGATACATGTGGGGTGGGTTTATTATATTATATTATATTAGAATTTAAAAAAAAAAATCTGATTTTTAAATTTTCAAACTATAAACATGATTTTTGAATTGGTGTAAACTAAACACCTTATTTATAAATTTTTCACAAAATTTAACCCAAACCGGGCCGAAGCCTCCAGGCCCTTTCAAGTCTACCCGCTATACCCTTTCACGTCTACCCGCTGTGCTGCGGCCTGCACCGTTCTATTTCCATTTCTGATCCCCCTTGTCTACAAACATTACTTCCAACTCTCTACATAATTCCCGGAAATCCCACACCACAATGTTACGCAGGTAAACTCCCGATTCGTAAACGCGCCCATGTATAGTCTGTCTCAAATGTTCGTTTTATCTAATTTATTCCTTCGAGGGTTTTTTTTCCTTCAATTTTATGGATAATCAATTTTGCAGGCCCATTTTACAGCTTGCGACCCGTAGTTCAGTTCAAAGGGTTCCACTACAGATTACTACACAGGCATTATTTTTTTTAAATTTATTTGAGCAAACTGTGTTATTGAATCTGTGAATTCAAGAGATTTGTGATCTTCAGAATATCTTACTTTCTTACTATTGCTTCAGATGATTGATTAGCATTCTCAGTGATATCACTCTTTTCGATTTCTCCAATTGTTCATTATGCTTCTTGAAGTTTGTTCAATTTTTTATTTTCAAATTGCATTTTTTTTAGAGAATTTTGATTGAATGTTTAACCAGATGATAGAAAATATATATTAACAATCTCAATGCACCATGACAGACAATTCAATCAATTTTAATTCCATTTGTTCAATATTTGTTGAGATTTCCCTTTAATATACTTCTATTTATCTTTCTTCATATTTTGTTCAACCTAAGCATGTTCAAGTTTTTCTTGTGGAATGCATTGCACAAGAAATTAATGCATCCCCGAGTTTGCTTTGGTTCTTCAGTTTCCTTTATTTCCGACACTTGAGAAAGGTGTCGACGTGCGAGAGGGTAATGGCACTGACTGATGTTGCTGAGAAAGTCATTTTTGTACCCCTTCTGATGACTTGAATAGTCCTATGACTTCATTCACTAAATTAGTTATCATTTGAACAACGATTCCTATCGAAACAATAATAAAGGAAATACGAGTTATGTTTGCTATAAGGTTGATAATACCACAGAAATTATAGAATAGAGGTTGGGGACCTATAGGAAGGGCAAAATTGGCCACACAGTTGCAGTTGAAAGGGGTCAATTTGTATTGAGAAAGAATTGAAAAGCATTCTGTCTTTACTACTTAGTGCACTGCAGATGCTAATCTTAAATATCTACCTAAGGTCTTACTGGGTAGAAGAGGTGGAAAAATGAAAGGATATGTACATTGGTTAAGGTGACTTTTATTGGTTGCACCATCTCATTATTCAGCTATATTTTTATCACTGTTATACACTTTTATGGGGTGGGGGATGTCTGCATGTGAGAAGAGGAAATAAAAAGCTGCTCAAATATTTCAGAAGTAGTTTACAAGTTTTATGCATTCTCTCATTTGTCTGGTCTTCATTCTTCATTTGGGGTAGGCTGGTGACTTCTCTATTCTTTTACTTGTTTCCTGTCTTTGTTGCAAACTTACTTTCTATTTGCCTTCATTTAGAAGTTTGGTTGAAGCAACATGCAAAATATTGTTACCCAATTGTTGAAGAAAACACATCCAAGATCTTCCAAAACTTAATGATACCTTTGCACCCTAAGCTTTTCAAGTGGAACTGGACATCTCTTCCGTAAAATGTAATGAAGTCTTTTCTATCCAACCAAATAGTGGTAGATTTTGGCAAACATTTTTTGTGCTACCCCCATCAATCGCAAGTTTGCACGACTTATCCTTACAAGGAATGTAAGTATGGAAATTGCTGTGAACTTCTACTCTTCAGAGTGGAAGAGAGTGGACAAGACATATCTTACGACCGAGATAACCTCTCCTTCATCCTCATATGCCTGAATAAACTCTTGGTTGCAGTATGAATGTTCTATAGGGTCAAGGAAACACCCATCAAGTATCATCTCCTTGGATCAGAGTATCAAGGTCACGTTCTAGTGCAAGAGTATGTCGTGAATACTCAGAAACCATATATCCTCTAGCCTGATAGTGGCGATACACATTTTAGGAAGCAAATGACCCATAAATGGAGGAAGAAGGCATCTTATAGAGTTGGTATTATTAGTGATTGGGCAACAAGCATTTTGTTCATTGTATGTATGCCTTAGAAAGAATTTAACGGGTAGGCTGAGATCCATCAATAGACCTAGTGAAAAGACTAGGGCAAGAACTGTTGAGAATCGAAAGTTGATGTGCTTGTCTTACATTGTAAAAATATAAGTATTTTTTGTTAGAATTAATGGTAAATCATTGTGATACCATGTATATTTTTTATTCATCAAATCCCTCTAATATATAGAGGTCTTAATAGGACTATAAAGTGTAAAGATGAACATAAACTCCTACTAGAAGAATTAGAGATGAACATAAATTCCTAACAACTTGATTTTATCTACATCCTAAGAAATGATAAAGAACAAAAAATTTATCTAATAACAAAAAACAGATAAACATAATCAAGAAAATAGCCATAAAAGGTTGAACTCTTAACGAATTATTCACTTCAGCATTCCCTCTTAAGTTGGGACATAAATGTCGATCATTCCTAGCTTGTCAAGTGAACCCTCAAAGATAGGTTTTGCCAAGCCCTTGGTCAACGTATCATCTTCTTCTTTTGTCATTAGGACATAAGCCATATAAATTACATCACTCTCAATCTTCTCTTTCAAAAAAATGTTTGTCAACTTCAACTTGCTTTGTCCAGTCATGATGAACCGGATTATGAGCAATACTAACTGCAACTTTATTATCACAAAATAATCTCATGGGGTCTGAATTTGGAAGATTTAATTCTTGAAGAAGTCTTCTAAGCCAAATCAGTTCACAAGTCCCATTTGCTAAGGCATATAATTCAGCTTCTGCACTACTCCTAGCCACCATAGATTGTTTCTTGCTCCTCTATGTAACCAAATTACCTAAACCGTGGTACAATGTCCTGAACTTGACTTATTATCATCTACAGAACCAGCCCAGTCGGCATGTGTATACCCTTTAATGTATCTTTTATCAATTTTACCAAAAAATAATCCCTTTCCTGGAGTAGCTTTCAAATATTTCAAAATTTTATAAATTGCTTCTAGATGTTCTTGATAATGATCATGCATATATTGGCTCACCAAGCTTACTACAAATGAGATATTTGGTCGTGTATGGGCTAAGTAGATTAATTTTCCCACAAGTCGTTGGTAACTCCCCCTATCTACAAGATTAGAACCCTCCTCACTCAACTTTATATTCTGATCTATTGGAGTCATGGTATAAAAAGGTGGGGCCCGCCTCACTGTGAGGCGCATGTAGTATGCCTCGATGCGGTATTTTTGAGGCTAAAAATATGAGGCTCACGCCTCTAAATCTGAGGTGCACGCCTCAAGGAGCGCGCCTCATTTAAAATTTGATTTTTCAATTGTATGAAAAGAAATCAGAAAGGGCCCTTCTTAAAAAAGAAAAAAAGCTCATTTAAAAAGGCATTTTGGGCCCCAAACAAAACAATAAAATATCTAGAAAACTAAAAGGCAGCCAGAAATTAGAGGACCAAAAAGGGAACAGATTCAACAGAAATTCAAAAGTCAGAATTCAAGAAGAGTATCGTCTTCTTCATCAGTTCATCATATATGTTTTTCCTCTTTTCTTTTTCTTTTTCTTCTTACGGTTCTATGAATCTTGTATGCAATTAGTTGTTTCATATACACATCTGGAAATTATAAATTTTATAAATATTTTGATTTATATAATTAACATACACGATTTCATCCAATCACTTGTATAAACTCTAAAACTAGATGAAGATGATTTTATAGAAATTGAGAGTAGCGAAGAGGAAGATGATGGGGAAATTAGAAATGATGATTCCATTAGCGATGCTAGTAATAGTGATGATATTGCAGACTATTAGCTTTTTTTTCTTGTTTAAGCTTCTTCTTTTTTCATTGCAAATGGAATGATTTCTAACTTTTGTAATGCTTTTTATTTTGCTAAACATCTTTTTTCTTTATTGTGAGAGATAAGGCTAGACGTCGAGCGATTGATGAAAGACATAGACAAGGGATGACTTATGCCGAAGTGACGGCAAACTTACAGACATCGCGTAAAATTGATCAACGGGGGCTAGTGCGTAATGACAAGATGTATCAAGCGAGGGAATATGACGATCATCTTTCGATGCCTAAGTCTACAGGGAGAAATGCAGAAGGTTCACATGGTGGCACATTGAATAGTGTTGAAATAGGGGCTCGAGTCCAGGCATTGAAAGACGAGTTGGATGACTTAATCAGGCTAATGGGATGTGGGTCTGATGGGAGCCCTAGGGTACTCTACTGTCATAAGTGTGGGGTTGGTGTGGATGAACCCATAGCTCATGACACTCAAATAGCGAGTCTGGTTCCTAAGGAGGCATCACTGAATGTAGCTCATATTAAAGACAAGCAAGGGGTAACTAAGACTAGTTGCACGTCTCGGTATTTATCCCCACGCTTAATTCTGGAAAAGACAATGGGATCGAGGTGGTGAAGTTGGATACAGATGAGGAAGCTTCGGGAACCGCAACAAATCGAAATGTGACAGTCTTGAAAGAACATGAAGAGGTACGGGCGACAGTTATGGTTGAGAACACATATCGCGAAAGCGCGTTAAGGCCACAAAGAAGTAGAAGTAGGGACTGAGAATGCTATGGTGTTGTGGGTTGATGGCGGCCAGGAGGAGGGGATCGAAGACGAGGATGTCCATGTGGAGGAGACAGAGGGATTTTCGTATGAACCTTTGGAGTGTTGTCATGTAGAGGAAACAACGAAGGTGCATGCGATTGAAGCAGGACCCCAACCTTCAAATTGGATCCTTCAAAAAATGCAGGAGTTCAGTAAGTTGGTTGGAGTGTCCTGCAATGGATATGAAAGTAAACTCATACAATTATTTGAGGAGTTGGAGGCTAGTAGGGGGCAGGGGATGTGTACACCAAGCGGGAAAGCTAGAAGGAAGGGTGTCCGCGAGCTTAAGCGGCTCGAATGGTCAGTAAATTACGGTGCTAAGGGTGGTGAGGATAGGAAAGTATTGCTGGGGAGGGATGACGGAACGTTCAAATGACTCCAAAACTTATTGGTTGGAATGTGAAGGGGCTTAATGAGGCTGGGAAAATGTTAGGTATTCGAAATTTGTTAAGGGGATGGAGAGCTGAACTAGTATGTTTGCAAGAAACTAAGTTGGAGTTTGTCTCGAGGGCTGTTGTTAGTAGCTTATGGGGAGGACAACATGTAGGATATCAGTTTTTGGGGTCATCGAGGGCATCAGGAGGCATGCTTATCATGTGGGACACTAGAGTTTATGATATGGAAGATGTTAGCGTTGGGTCATATTCGCTTTCGCTCTCGTTTAGGAATATTGGGGATGGATTCTAGTGGATGTTTATAGGAGTTTATGGTCCTAATTCAAATGAGAGTAGAGGGGGCTTGTGGGATGGGTTTGGTGGTATGATGGCTTGGTGGAATCTCCCAACGCGTGGGGTGATTTCAACGTGGTTCGATTTCCTACTGAAAGGTCGAGTGGTGGGAGACTAACTGGGGCTATGAAGGATTTTTCAGATTTTATTAGGGAGAATATGTTGGTGGATATGCCTATGTGTGGGGGAGACTTTACTTGGTCATCTAATCGGGACCAACCTGTGCTATCTCGTATAGACCGGTTCCTGGTTAGCGGAGAGTGGGAGGCTAAGTACTCAGATGTTACTCAGAGGAGATTGGGGAGGATGTACTCTGATCACTTTCCTATTTTGTTAACTGGGAATACTGGGGGTAGTGGTTTGAGGCCTTTCAGGTTTGAGAAAATGTGGTTAAAAGTAGAAGGTTTTGGGGAGCGAGTACGGAATTTGTGGGCTTCCTATGATTTTCGGGGGTCCCCCAGTTATGTGTTGGATCATAAGTTGAGGGCGTTAAAAAGGGATTTAAAGAGGTGGAATGAGGAGGTGGTGGGCAACGTGAACTTTCGTAAAGTTCAGTGCCTTTCAGACATAGAAGAGTTGGATAAGCTAGAGGAGAGGCGAGGGTTGGATGGGGAGAAGAAGGAGAGACGTCGAGTATTAAGGGCAGAGTTAGTAAGTTTGGTGGAAATGGAGGAGATTGCTTGGCGCCAGAAATCTAGGGTTACGTGGTTGAAAGAGGGAGACAAATGCACTAAGTTTTTCCATAGGGTTGCCAATTCTAACAAGCGGAATAATTCCGTCACAGTGTTGGAGGTAGATGGGGTTACTTATGAGAATCCACAGGATATTGGGACCCATATGGTGAACTTTTATCAGAACCTATATCGGGAGCAATTTGAGTGGAGGCCGGAGTTGGAGGGATTGGAGTTTTCTACTATTACGGAGGAGGATGCCGGTTGGTTGGAGAGACCATTTGGTGAGGATGAAATTAAGGAGGTCGCGTTTAGTATGAATGATGATAAGGCTCCAGGACCAGACGGGTTTTCGTTCTCATTTTATAAGGCGTGTTGGGAGGTGGTGCAACAGGATATTGTTGATGTTTTCACTTACTTCTTTGAGCGTGGCAGGTTTCTAAGGAGCTCCAATGCAACATTTATTGTGCTGATCCCTAAGAAACCGGGAGCAACTGATATTAAGGATTTTCGCCCTATTAGTCGGTGGGGTGTACAAGATTATTGCAAAAGTTTTGGCAAATAGACTCGGCGGTGCTAGGAAAAGTGGTGTCTAAGTTTCGAATGCTTTCGTGAAAGGTCGTCAGATTTTGGATTACTCAGTACTTATAGCGAATGAATGCATCGACTCGAGGCGTGCCTAGGGTCCCTGTGGATGCTATGCAAGCTCGATATTCGAAGGCTTATGATCACGTGAGCTACTGGGGTTCCATACGTATATGCTTAGGAGATGTGGATTTGGGGATAAGTGGTGTAAATGGATTCAGTTCTGTATCTCTACTGTATCATTTTCAGTTTTAGTCAATGGTACCCCCGAGGGTTACTTTCGGAGTAGCAGAGGGCTAAGGCAAGGGGATCCATTGTCTCCATTACTGTTTGTGATTGTAATGGAAGCCTTCAGTAAGATGCTCGAGAAAGCAAGGCGGGAGAATTTGCTTACGGGATTTACAGTTGGTCAGATTGAGGTGTCCCACTTGTTATTTGCGGACAACACGCTGATTTTTTGTGACGCAGTTGAGGAGCAAGTCAGGAATTTACGTAGGTTGCTCTTATGTTTTGAAGCGGTGTCGAGATTGAAGGTTAATCTGGGGAAATACGAGATTATTCCAGTAGGGGAGGTTACTAATGTGGAGGAACTGGCTATTATTTTGGGTTGTAAGGTTGCGCAGCTACCTATGTCGTAACTTGGACTCCCTTTAGGGGCGCGATTTAAAAATATTAACATTTGGAATGCTATTGTGGAGAAAGTGGAAAGGAGGTTAGCGGGGTGGAAACGTATGTATCTCTCGAAGGGTGGTCGTCTTACTCTCATTAAATCTACTCTATCAAATATCCCTATTTATTTTATGTCACTGTTTCCCATTCCTGTTGCAGTGGCTAACAGATTAGAGAGGATTCAAAGGGAATTTCTTTGGGCAGGGTTGGGAGAGGAGAGGAAACTGCATTTGGTTAAATGGGGAGTTGTCTGCTCTCCGATGAGGATGGGGGGTCTCGGGTTGAGGAGGCTTACTTTGTTTAATAAGGCATTATTAGGCAAATGGCTGTGGCGGTTTGGTGTGGAGAGGGAGAGTTTCTGGAGAGAAATCATTGAAGCGAAGTATGGCGTGATGGAGGGGGGATGGTGTTCGGGTGAGGGTCGCGGGTCTCACGGGGTGAGTCTATGGAGGTATATTCGACGAGGATGGAATGACTTTCGAAATAGCTTGACTTTTGTAGTAGGGAATGGTAATAATATCAGATTTTGGGATGATTGTTGGTGTGGCGATATACCACTAAAGTTGGGGTTCCCTTCCTTGCATCGCATTACTATGAGGCCTTCTGCTATGGTGAATGACGTTTTAGCCATCCACAATGGGAGTCACAGTTGGAATATCACTTTTCAGAGGGGTCTGCAGGATTGGGAATTGGATGACTATGCATTGTTTCTAACGGATTTGTATGAGGTGCAAATTCGGGTAGGAGAGGATGATAGTAGCAGATGGAGGCTGGCACGGAATGGTATTTTTTCGGTTCGCTCTTATTTTAGTTCTCTCGTGGGACCTGTGGAGAGTTCATTCCCTTGGATGATGGTGTGGCATTGCAAATTGCCCCCACGGGTGGCATTTTTACTGTGGGCGGTTGTGAGGGGACAAACATTAACGATGGATAATCTCCGAAAAAGAGGTTTTTATGTTACCGAGTGGTGCTATATGTGTGGGAGTGATGGGGAGACGCATGACCACTTGTTCATTCACTGTGACGGTGTCCGTTGGCTGTGGAATAGCGTTCTGGCTTCTCAACACATAGATTGGGTGTTGCCAAGACGTATAGAGGACGTGTTACGGGCATGGAGGAGGAAATTTCGTGATAAGAATAGCAAGCTAGTATGGAATCTTATCCCGGGATGCATTGTTTGGTGTGTGTGGAGGGAAAGGAATAACCGATGCTTTGAAGACCAAACACGGAACACGGAGCAATTTAGAGAATTATTTTATCTGATTTTGTATACTTGGTTTAATGCAGCGACTAGCAATCCTATAGAGAGGCTGCCTAATTTTATATCTTTTCTTTCTTGTTTAAACTGATTATACACTTCCTGTGTATTCTCCTTTGATTAATAAAATTTTTCCTGATTATCTATCAAAAAAAAAAAAAGTATATCCTTTAGCTTTGCTGATTCCTCTAAGTCATTACTAGTGAGAATAATATAATCTACGTATACAATCAAGATCTCACCACTCACAGAATGTTTGAAAAATTGTGTATGTTCTGATTGACTTTGAGTATACCTATTATTCCTTACATACTTAGTAAAGTGATCAAACCAAGCCCTTGGAGATTGTTTAAGAGAATACAATGACTTCTTCAATTATCCACCCTATTCTTGTCTCTTTCTTCACACCCAGGAGGTAAATTCATGTATACCTCTTCCTCTAGTTCAGGATAGTGATGGCAATGGGGCGGGTTCGGGGGCGGGGCACCCCCGCCCCACCACGCCACTCCCCCTCCCCGCCCCGGGCCCCACCCCGCCTTAGAGGGGGCGGGGTGGGGTGGGACTGGTACGGGGCGAGGACTTGCCCCGTTTCTTGCCCCATTTGTTTTTTTTTTATTTATTTAAAATACAAATTCGAAATTTTAAAATTCAAAGTGAATAATGTTCAAACTAATTATATCAATATTCAAAGCAAACACTTGAAACAAAAAATGTCCAAAACAAATTTTTTTTCTTTTTTAATTCTTCACGGGCGGGTTCGGGGGCGGGGCATCTCCACCCCGCCCCACGACCCGCGACGGGGCGGCGAACCTCGCCCCGCCCCACCCCGCCAACCCGTTCGGGGCTGGTTTTTTTGCCCCATTCAGGGCGGGGCCCCGCGGGGACGGGGCGGGGAAAATTGCCATCTCTAGTTCAGGAAAGCATTCTTAACATCTATCTGACAAAGCGGCCAACTAAATTTACTGCCACAGATAGTAGAACTCTAATGGTATTGAGTTTTGCAAATGGAGCAAATGTTTGTTTGAGTAAACCCTTTTGCCACTAAACGTGCCTTATATCTTTCCAAAGTTTCATCTAACTTGTAATTGATCGTGAACACCCATTACATACCATGGTTTTTTCCCTTTAGGTATATCCACAACTTCTGAAGTATTGTCTTTTCTTAAAGCTTGCATTACTTCAACTACTGCCGCTTTCCATTCTATTTTCTGGAGAGCTTGTTCAGTAGCAGCTGGAACTTCTTCTCTTTTAATTCTTTCATTGATTGCAAGAAATGAGGTTGACAACCTACTATTTGATACAAAATTCCCAATAGGAGGAAGAGTGTATGTTCTGGTTTTTTCCGAAGGGCTATAGGTATATCAAGTTCATTATTCTCACTGTCTAGACGTTCAATTGAAATTGATTACTCTTCCATCTCAGCTCCACGACCTTCCTCGGTCAGATTTTCTCTCGATTCAACATCATGGCAATGCTTTAGTGATGTGATAGGATGCATTAATAGTGTATGCTGGTTTCTCCTAGAGTAAACGCAGAGCTCAGAATTTCTTTTAACTTGTCGCGAATCTATACTTGTTAATGGCATATTAGGTAAAGAAGGTAATTATGATGTGGTAAATTGGATGTCTGAAAGTGTTGGCTGTGGAGTATCTATAGATATTGGCAAAGGCTGGTTTTGTGGTATATTCAATTCCCAAAGATAATCTTCCCCACTAAGCGTCCCCCCCTGAAGATTAGGTTTCTTATAGTATGATTGTTCCTCAAAGAATGTAACACACGTAACAAACAATTTTTTTAATGTTGGACTGGAGCACTTGTGCCCTTTTTTATTAGGAGCATATCCTATAAAGATACATTTTGTAGCTCTAGGACCTAATTTTCTAAGGTGTGATGTGTGGACAAAGGAGAGACAACCAAATATTATAATAGGCAGAGAAGTAAAGAGTCGTGTTTGAGAATATAACTTTTGGAGTGTTTGAAGTGGTGTTTAAAGGAAATTGATTGATAAGATATGATGCTCTAAGATCAACTCCCCACAAAAAAATTTAGGAATATTATTTTTAAACATGATTGCGCTGGTGACTTCTAGAAGGTGCTTATTTTTCCTTTCAACAATTCCATTTTGTTGCAGAGTTCCTACGCAAGTGCTTTGATGAACTATCTCATTTTTAGATAGATATTGGCCACGAATTGAATTAAAGCATTCAAGTCCACTATCGCTGTGAATAATTTGAATATGTGTTTGGATCATTTTGTGGAAGTTTTGGAAGACATTAGCATAATCAGATTTTTCTTTTAATAGGAATGTCCAACATAGACGTGTGATCATCAATGAATTTTACAAACCACTTAGCTCCTGTAATATTAGCAACTTTTGATGGTCCTCACATAAAACTATGTATCAGTGTAAAATGTTGAGATGGTTTGTAAGTTAGAATAGGATATGGGATACGTGTATATTTTGCAATTTGACAAACTTCTCATTTAAACAAATCAACACTTTTATTTCAAAACAAGAGCGGAAATAATTTCTTTAAATAAGCAAAGCTAGGGTGTCCTAATCTATTTTTCCATAACATAATCTTATTGTAAATAGGAATATATTCATTGCTTCAAGTGAGAGCTTGTTTATTCACGGATTTTCCACCATAATTGAAGTAATACAGCCCATCAACCTCCTCAGCATGCCAGTCGTCTTCCTCGAGATCAAATCCCGAAACTCACACCGAGAATTATAGAACTTAGCCACACAATTTAAATCCTTGGTTAATTTGCTAATTGAAACAAGGTTACATGTAAGCTTAGGAACATGCAAGACAGAATGTAATTCTACTTTGTCTGTTAAGGATACTGTGCCTTTTCCAACAATTGAAGATAATGTTCCATCAGCAATTCTCACTTTAAAGGTTCCCGGGCAAGGAGTACGAGTTTTAAATAAGTGGTGACATCTAGTCATATGATCCGATGCCACATAATCAAATATCCATAGGTTATTCGAGTCAGATTTTGTAATAACTGCTGAATGATAATTACCACGCTGTGCTAAAGTGCAGCTCGATTTTGATTGGGAGTTGGATGGTGTTGATTGTGCTCGAGCCAGCTGTTGTAATTCATCTATTTGCTCACTACTAAAAGCACTAAAAGCCGAACTGATGATGTTAGGGGCAGAACCAGTGCCCTCTGTTTTCTCCTCTTTACCTGCCTGAAAACTGGAGCTTCCAATTTGTTGGTTTGCCATGTAATTTCCAGCAGGTATCTTGTTTGTGATTAGATTGTTGACACTAGTCACACCACAAGTTTTTTTGTGCCCCTTTTGCTCTCCAAAATTAGACTTCTGATCTTTAAATCTCTGGTTCCTGTCGGCTGTTAAAGCTGAATTCTGCATCGGTTCTCCATACCAGATTCATAAACACCACCCATCATAACTCTCTTCCTACTTTCTTCTCTTCTTACTTCAGCAAATGCCTCTTTAATGCTCGGCAATGGTTTAGCCCCAAGGATCCTTCTTCTTACTTCATCCAGGTCCTTATTCTGCCCATGTAAAAAATCAAACACCCTCTCTTTTTCAAAGTTCGTCTTTTTTTCTTGCTACAATTTGTGCAATCCTCAACGTCTATGAACCGGTTTAGCTCCTGCCACTGCCCAATCAAAATCACAAAACAGTCTGTCACGGAAGAGGTACCTTGTTTTTGATCTTTCAGGGCTGATTTCAATTCGAACAATTGAGCAGAATTCCCGATATCTGAATACATTTCCTTCACCGTTTCCCATATGTCTTTTGTGGTCTTGTAAGAAAGGTAATTCCGCAGGTGTAGGAATACTTTCTGTAAGGTACCCAACTTTTCCTTTGCCCCGAAAAACCAAAAGTACAGATTGTGACCAATCAAAGTAGTTTGATCCTTCAAGTTTATGTTGGGTTATTTGAAGTGAATGATTTTCGACATCATACACTTGAAAAGGGATCGAAGAGGAAGGTACAGTAGTTTCTTTGTTTGAGGATTCGGTTGAACAAGTGAATGCCTGGTTTGCCATTGAATAGGTGGGAGTAAAAGAGCCAAACCGTACCTCTGATATGATGTTAGAATTAATGGTAAATCATTGTGATACCATGTATATTTTTTATTCATCAAATCTCTCTAATACGTAGAGGTTTTAATAGGACTACAAGAAGTAAAGATAATTATAAACTCCTGCTACAAAAATCAGAGATAAACATAAATTTCTAACAACTTGATTTTATCTACATCCTAAGAAAGGACCTTATAAAATAGAAAATTTATCTAATAACAAAAAACAGATAAACATAATCAAGAAGATAGCCATAAACGGTTGAACTCTTAGCCCCTGTTTGCCCCCCATTAAATTAAATTTTTGGGGGGTAAATAATTTTTAGAATAGTGATTGATGGGAGATGTGTGGTTGAAAAGTTTTTGATTTGTGTGTATTATTATTTTATTTGATGAATGTATGGTTGAGATGAAGAGAGAGAAAAAATTAATGTAATGGAATGTAATATAATGGGGGCCAAACAGGGGCTTAAAACTCTTTACTTCAACATTTTTCAATTTAGTAAGCTTAATCAAGAGAGATACTCATTCATAATGGTAAGTACCTTGCCTATGGTTCAGGAATTTATTGAATTTGATCTAGAACAATAACAAGGAGAATGGGAGAGAAGAAAGCAGAATGAAGAAATGAAGAATTGTAAAACTGGGAGTTAGAGAATAGTTCGATAATATCACTGGATGTCTCCAATCAATTGTCTGAACGATTCAACTAGTCCTATATATATACATAGTTGTTCCTAACCTGAAATGAGAACTTAGTAAAATATCAAATTGGATACTTTCCTTAATTAAAAGCTAATAATTATTACAAGAAAATCAAATTATATCTAGTTTCTTATTTAGGCCTAAAATCAATTTGCAATGTTGGATTATAATCTTCACCATTAGGGATGCTAAGTCAACTGTTAGAAATCTAATTTCCTATATTAGGAATGCATCCTCCATCATTAACTTTTATAGGAAGATTGATGGTATTTCTCTGTCTCTGCTCTACAGTTTGATTATGGTTTCACCATGTCTGATATTTGAATTATGTGGTTTATCGTTAAATAAAAAAACTGCCATCTGGAATGTTCACTAAAATATGAGTGTGTTATCTAATGCCCCATCCCTAATGGTGAATAACACTCCGTTTTCCTTTCCATGAGCTGTGGCGTACTGGCATTGACATACTTGGGGGTGTACTCATAGTGGTTGAGTGAAAGATTTGCCTTTTATTCTTCTGACGTTCATATAATTTACAGGTGCCTTCATATCTTTCTTCCAGAAGGGCATTCTCAGTTACTCAGAATAGTGAACCTCATCAGCGTAGTCCGTCCGGCAATGCTCCTGAGTCTCAGAGTTCTCTACCAAAAATTATTGGTGGAAGTCTTGCATTGGGTTCTGTTCTCATGGTAGCTAACTATTATGGTGTTCTTGATAGATATCTTGGTAAAGAGCAGCAACAACCCATCAAGTATGATGAGGATCAGAATGGAGATAACAACACACAGGAATTACCAGAGCAAAGTACATCAATACAAGATAGTGAACTGAAAAAAACTATTTCAGAGACAAGCTCGCACGAGTCAGATTCATCAATATTTGATGCAGACAATGCCAATAAAAACATTGAACCACATTCAAAACTGAGTCCGGCAGAACATTCAATCACAACTGAAGAGGATAGCAAATTTCAAGTGAAAAATACGGTAGAACCAATGCAAGAAAATATTGAACATATTCAAGAGGATGACTTGGCCAGCTCTCCTCCAATCAGCATGTCATCTGATGATGTAACTAATAAACCAACAGAAGAAAGTTTTGACATGAAGAACCCAGAGGTAAAACCCAATATGGAGCAGGATAAGACAATTGAAATCACGCCAACACGTACATCAGCTGACAAACTTTCTTCAGAAAATGACATCAAATCTATATCTGGAGAGCAAATGACCTCTCAAGACACGCGTGAGGTACACGATGATAATTTTAAGGTTGGTTTCACTTCAATTATAGTTTCCATTTGTCTAGGAAACCATTCACTGTTTCTTGAGAAGCCACTCTTTATAGGTTGCTCTGGGTGATGAAATAAGAAAGCCTAGTTCTCTCCTTGATGATTATGATTTAGGAAATAAAGATGCAGAATCCTCTACAGCTTTCTCCAACAAAAATAAGGTTGGTTTTACGATAGACAAAGCTGTTTCTGAGAGGAAGAACTTGTATCCTACTTTTATAACCTAAATCTAATTTTTTTATGAGGAAAATGAGTTCTCTCTTTTCATCTTTTAAATTTTATTTTTATATCAAAGAATGTAGCTGCAGCAATAGAGGATGTACCCGATGGTTACATAACAAAGGATGGGAAATTGGTTCTTGACTTCTTAGAAGCCATACATGCTGCTGAGAGAAGGCAAGCTGAATTAGATGCTCATTCTTTTGCTGAAGAGAAGAGAGCGTTGAAGGTCAGGCAGAAACTTTATATGTATTTTCTGTTTATTATGTAAGCAACAAGAAAATCCAACTTTTAGATAGTATCATGCGTGAAGTTTTACATTACTGTGAGCTGAACTTATGGACTGTATATTTTATTTCCTGCTAACGTATGTGTTAGCTTGATTAATTCAGGAGAAGTATGAAAAGGAACTCAAGGATACAAGGGCCAGGGAACTCTTTTATGCTGAGAGGGAAGCCATTCTGGATAAGGTTTTAAAAGTTTTCCCCCTTTTGCATGTTATTTTCATGTATATGATCAACATAAATTGCGACCTTATTTAGCACTATCATTCTTAATAGAGGTAATTAGTATTGTTACCTTATATTATGCCTCCCCTGCCTCACACAAGTAGGATATAGTTAAAGACAGTTGAGGTGATGCTACAATACGTGTGCTTCTTCACGAGTATATTTACCATTTTAAGTTCTAACATTATAGGTCATCTGATTTTGCATGTACAATGATATATTTCCTCGTTTTCCCTTTAATTCTCCTGTACTGAAATATTTTTCCAATCACTTAGACAGTCTTTGCTTATAATCTCAGGACTTAAACAAAGAAAGAGTGAAAGCAGATGCTGCTCTCAAATCACTTCAAGAAAAATTAGAAGAAAAGCTCAAAACAGAACTCAAACAAAAGGTTTCAATATTTTCTATGGTAGTTGTTTTGACTTCGTTCAATTGCTGGTTCTATTTCTGATGTTCGAATGTGCAGGAAACTGAAACAGAATTAAAGCTGCTGCAAATGCAGGAGCTAGCTAAAGCTGAATTGGCTGCGGCAATTGCAAGTGAGAAGACTTCCCAGATTGAAAAAATGGCAGAAGCTAATCTTAATGTATGATACCTGCTTATATTGATTTTACATTTAAGGGCAACTATTTTAAGATTTCTAGACCAGAAGTTCGCTTATTCTCTGTGTCAATTGAAATAAAAATTTAGCAAGTAAATTTGGTCCTGCAGAAACTTGCGGAGTGAAGAATTTTCCAAGTACAAACAGGAAAAAGAAGCTTTGAAATCTTCAGACCAATACAGTTCTATAGGAAACCGTTGGTTACACAAACCCTCAATCCATGTTACAAATTGATTGTATTACTGCTAATAGTATTAGATGCCAATCTATAATTCTACCAAATTTGGAAGCCTACTGTCATAAGAGAGGCAGTGTACTCACATTAATATAATCTATCAAATTTGGAAGCCTAGAGGGTGTCATAAGAGAGTTAGCGTACTTGCAAGAATAAAATATACCAAATTTGGAAGTCTAGAGGGTGTCATAAGAGAGCTAGTTTACTAGCTAGAATAAAATACCGTTGTGGAAGTTCGAAGACAAAGGTTCAAATATTTTAGAGTTCTGAACTATGTAATTTTCACACTTTCAATTTTATGTGATTTATAATGTGGTTTTACCTGAAATTATCCTCTCTCTCTTTTTTTTTTAAAATTCACAGTGCGACACATTCCAATTTCCATCTGTGTGCTGATTTTGGTTGTTAGAGGTTGTTCCACAAGTTACATTGGATAGTTTACTGTGGGAAGGAATAACTTTTAAGAAAACAACTGATCTCATTGTGGACTTCATTGAAAAATAATTTCGACGGGATAAGGAAGCAGCTTTTTTCTTTTTCCTTGTTCATTTTCATCTTTTCTCATTTTAGGATGATGTCTGCCCTATTGATTTGTTTTTCTTCTTTCCAAATATTTTATTTTATCATATTCGAAAAAGAATGTGTTGGTTTTCTTAAACGATTATACTCATAAAGGGTAATCAATCTTAAAGTTTTATCGATAGCATACTATCCTTAGATTGATCTATATTGTCCGTCTAATGTCATTTTATCATGACTCTTCGCAGATTGATGCCTTGTGCATGGCATTTTATGCACGCTCGGAGGAAGCTCGCCAGAGTCATTCTATTCACAAGCTTGCCTTGGTAATTATCTTTCCTTACAATATTGCTACCTTTACCTGCTTCTAGAAGTGGGAATAAAATTTAAAACTTCTATAATTCAATTTGATCTCACTTTAATATATAAATATTATACGCATTATCAACATGATTGAGGGACCCTGCTTGGTGCAGTTACCTGGGAGTCTATTAATCATTATGTGGTTCTTAGTTGAAGCCTGAAGGAAGTTAAAAAGTATTTTCTCTTTTGCAGTAGTTCCAATGCATTTTTACCCTGTTTCCATCTACCTCCCACTGGCTTCCATTGCTTGTATTGTAGGAAACATGCTTCCAATTAGCGATCCTCAATTTTATTGGCAAAGTAAACTTGTCCTTTTAAGTACACTTATATGACATGTCTCAGTTGATTTTTCATAGTTTCTGACTGTTCCGAAGTTTCCTACTCTCCATCTTGTGGAGTACGGCATTCTCATTTTATCCTCTCTCAAACAATCTTCTCTTTCATGCCCATGAGACGAGACTTTTTAATTTTCGTACAACTAAAATGTATATTCATTTATAAAAATTGCTTAACCTATTAGTCTGTAGACTCTCTTTCAAGTGTTGGGACAACTCATTCTTAAAGGAGATAAGATTTCACAAGGGTCCGGTGACAGGCAGCTATGCGAGCGTGATCTTTTAACCATCTTTTTCGACAATTAAGTTATGTCTACACATGCCTGCAACAAGAAGAAGAAGCTAAGCAATATATCCAATAAACGTGGGGTTGCTTACATGAATCCTTTTTCATAACAATATTCGTTTAAGAACCACGTTACTGTAAAGTCCAAAGGAATCAATATGTTGGAACCGCGTTAAGTCACAACACCAGGTCCCAACCGAAGTCGGGAAAATGGAAAAGAGATACCTGCCTTGTGTGGAATTAATTGTTTAAGTGATAAAATTTCTGTGAAGGAATTATTATTGAGAAAATCCGTATATGGTTAGGAAGTTCTTGGTGATATTATGCTTAAGAGCTCTCAAATAAAACAAAGCTATTCAATGGTTGTTGGAGTGGAAAATATTTATAAATTATAATACAGTTGAATCACTGCATCTATAAACTTAAGCTTTTAGAGATGTGATAAATTCATTTATAAATCTTGTTTTGCAATTTCCGAATTTATGTTTTCATCAAATGTGTGACATGTTTCAACAAGTACATATTTCATGAATGAATCTGTTTGGCAGAGAATTTATCTTTTAATTGTTCTTTGCCTTCCAGGGAGCGCTTGCATTAGAAGATGCGCTGTCCAAAGGGCTGCCAATTCAGAAAGAAATAGAAATGCTCCACTCTTACCTTGAAGGCATTGACAAAGACTCGCTTTTGGATCTGGTTCTATCTTCCCTTCCTGAAGACACCTGTAAATATGGGACTGATACAGTGTCCCAATTGAATTACAAGGCAAGTTTTGTTTATGCTTATGTTATGAAGAGATCATTAAGCCATAACTCAACATTTTCTGCCAACTTTTTACCTTCTCTTTGCTTCTCAAAAGGTTCTTGCCATTAACATGGCTTGTTAGAATTTCGTTAAGCTGTTAATATTTGAAAGTCCTAAAGCTATGATATGGGACCAATTTGTACAATGAAATTATGTTGTTTACTTGTTCATTGTTCAAAGTTTTGATACATTTTTGAATATCCTAAATGCTTCTTTTTTTAGAGGATATGCAAAGGAAATTGAAGGGCAGTTTCGAAACTAAGCCTCCGTTTGTAAAACTTATATATCAACTACACATTCCAATGGACCCACCTCTTGTCCATCGCTCATTTCTATCTATTTATAAATTCTTTCTAAATTCTTCATGTGAAGTGGACTGAACAATTGCCCCCAGGGCATATCTCCAAGTGGTAAAATGGGAAGGTGGAAAAACTCTAGCTTTGTTTGAGGCTGCCGCGTCAAGGGTTCGAATCCTGAAATATGGATTTGGCCCTTGGGTAAGTGCAAGTGTACAAGCAGCTTTCCACCCTGTACCCTTGGAGGCATAACCTGCGATTTACCTTCTTCACTAAGGCCAGGGCAGGGCAGGTGGGGGCCGCAAAGGATGTGGTTCATTTTTTAACTTATCAAAAAAAAAAAAAAAAAGTGGACTGAACAATTATTAACATTTTCTAGTTTCACTTTCTTTGCAATTTGTTAGTGTTAGCTTTTGGTCATTACAAGAGAGAGGCTTAAACCATTCTCATATTCTTGTCACTGTTCTTCCATTTGCCTGTTATGAGAAAGGCTGATGACAATATATGGTTTATACATAAATCATGAAATAGCTGATTCAGAATGTCTGGTTTTCTGGTATTTGGTGATTAGATATTTCCATTTTCTTGACCAGTTTTGGTGACTTCCTCTACTTGTGTTGCTATTCAACAATGCTGTGACTGCAAACTTAGGTAAATAAGTTACCTAGCAACAGCATTGATGTAGGAAAACTCCTTGGGATATAGAGCAAGTCCATCGGTCTTGGTGTATCGCATTCTCTTTTGCAACTCCCTGCCTCCCCGAATAAGTGATGGGGGTGATGATTTTAGCTGACACTGATATCTTTTGCAACATATTATCATCACTATTATATTAAACCTGTCCGGTAAAAACTTGAAACTTGAAATTATTTTTCGTCTGACTTTGTTAATTTCACAGTTTGATGGCTTGAAGGGAACGCTCCGGCACTTTAGCCTTATTCCACCAGGTGGTGGCGGTATATTGTCACATTCATTAGCACATGTTGCTTCTTGGTTGAAGGTGTGTTTTTCCGTTTGACACCTAATCTCTCGAATGTGGAATTATTGATAGTACGTACTGTTTCTGTACCGATCTTTATTTATAAGTTCAGGTTAAGGAGGCTGACGAATCTGGTGATGGAATTGAATCTCTCATAAATAGAGTCGAGAGCCTCTTGGCTGAAGGGAAACTTTGTGAAGCTGCAGATGCTCTTGAGAATGGTCTTAAAGGCAGCCAGGCAGCAAACGTTGTTGACGACTGGGTTAAGCGAGCTAGGGACAGAGCCATCTCCGAACAAGCTTTGATGGTCCTGCAATCCTATGCCACGTCTATTAGCTTAACATAATTTTCAGGTCCATACATTCATAGCGAGTTTATTTTGCTCATATTTTTCCAAGGATTATGCAAACCTTAACAGGATACTTTTCCCGCCTAAGGTGTTTCTGTAAGTGATTGCAGCATTTTTCTTCTGTTGCAATACGGGCCGATCGAATGTGGTCTTTAAATAAATACATGATGTATGGTTATTATACAGCAATTGCAGTTTACAGATGCATTGTAGACAATTATTTGAACATCTTTGCCGTAGAGCAACCTGTTACTGTGTTTTTGCCTTGGGAAGTTGGGTTTAATGTAAAATGGAGGCATTTTCGTCATTTTCTGAACTTGCATTATTACCGTAGTAAATTGCTGTTGGAAGAATATTAGGCAGTTTTTACTCCAAAATTATATTATTATCGAAAATTATCCATAATTTCCGCGAGGGATTTAGAAAATGTAGAGAATGAAAGTCAAGAAACATGCCTTTTAACAAACAAAACCAGCAGCCTTCTTTTTCGGGGGATTGTATTGTATAATAATACTATGTTATTATTTATTGATTTCAGTTGATTAGAAAGCGACATGATGATTCAAATCTTCATCTCGTTTGACAGTTACATTTCAACTTCCATGGCCACTTTGTGGGAATAAACATGATATGAATAGTGATTGAGCTGGCCTTTCATGTTACCACAAGCAACCGCTTCATAGCTGGTATTTGGCATGAAGCCCCAATCATTGTTTAATGTCACGCATCCTACTTTTGTTTTCTTATAAATAATCTCACCATTTAGTAGCATGGTCTTCTATGGGAGACACTTTCTAACGTGTCGTCGATGGAGAGTCCGTATGTGTTCCTTTCTTTTCCAATATCAAGATTTTTTGTTAGGTAATTGTTCGATTTTGAAAAAATGACTGGAGTTATGGATGGTCACCTTGTTTCGCTAAACTAGTAAAGATAATTTCTCATAGAGTGGGTTTGAGTAATAACGGCTTAGTTTATCACTCAATGTTTCAGTTATCGTCGAGCTTTGACTAGTGAGCTTGTTATCCACTAGAAATGGGGAGCTCATTGTCCAATTGGTCTAGAGGAGTTATTTATGGTGAGCTCTTAATCCATGCAATTCGAAACAAAGAGCTCATCTTGGTGAGTTTTGTGGAGCTATGTAGGTTTAGCTAATTTGTCATTTTTTGAACTAAAAATAGGAGTTAGTCATCTTAATTCTAATAAAACTAAGGATAACTAAAATGCCACTAGACATAAAATGATTGTTAACTCAAATTACAACTAAGTTATGGATGGCCAACTTATAATATAAATGATGGCAATAGTTATCTAAAGAGGACTCTGTTAGCAATAGAAATATATCCTTTCTATGTAAAATAATCATCTTATAAGTCAACATGATTTGTCACATAGGGCATGTTTGGATAAAGTTAAAAGATTCACATGTTAAGTAAATTTTGAAAATAAATATTTTTTATAGATTAAATTAAAGTTTATTTATTTATTATAAATTTAGAATTTTGTTTCCAAACTCAGCGCCAGCTTATTTTCAGTTTTCTATTTTGAGATTTTGTTTTAGGATTGTTAGAAATGTTTTTGATTTATTATTTTGAAATATTGTTTCTTAAAATAAAAAACTGAAAAACATGTTTTTTTTAAAAATATAAAATAAGAGTTTTTATTTTTTTTAGTTTTCTATTTTTTTGAAGTACTACAAATGTGGAAGGCAGGAGACGCGCACTCTTTATTTCGCATACTTTCGGGACTTCAGCTGCAAAAGTATAAATTTCTAATTTTTGAAATCTCACGGAATATTTGCTTTCAGTTTTTTTTTATTAAATAACGGTCTCTCGTTCAATAAGCCGAGCTGGAGCTAAAGCCGAAATACAACAAGAGCCGCTTTCCAAAATCTGTCGGTGGACCAGCTCCAGTCCAGCTAGTGATAGCTCGCACAAGCTCCTCCCCACCCACCCCTGTATTTCTCTCACTCTCACATGTTCATACTCACACAGTACACACATACAGATTCCTTGTGTGTCTCTCTCTCTCTGAAGAGGCTTTTTATCTTACACGCTTATCTCCTACGAAACCCCCTCTCAATTTGCATTTTCACAATTGGATTTTTAGAGAGAGAGAGGAGATGCAGCAACAACATTCATGCAGAAGATAATTTTGTGTTATCTCACCGAATCTAGAAAAAGGTTTCATCAATTTCTCATTTCCGCTAGATCTTCTTAATGCGCATTATAGTATGAATATATATAGATTTTGTTAAAATAAACGATTGGCATCTTTGGCCGAATATACTGCGTTGATTTTTGGTAATTATATCTAATTTTCATTTCTGAAGGTGTTGATCTAGTCTTACTGGAAGAGTCTTAGTGCGATTTCGTTTTTCTGTTTTTTTGGATTTGATTTCTGATTTTGTGAATCTAGTGAAGGTAGCATTTTTTTTGGTTTAGCTTAATTCACTCTTAATTCGTTTCCAGTTACTTAAATTGCCGCTCTGCACTCGAATTCACTTGATTTACCAACACGTGGTTTGCATCACTTCGATTAGTACTCAGATTATTGGTATTCCTATTATTAGGGATTGATCTGTGTGAAGCGTCTCTTACTTAATTTGTATTATTAACCAGTACTGTAGTTTTTTATTGGGCTTAATTGTACTGTGGTTGACTTGTGCATTCAATGAAGCTGCTCTTAGCGCTTGATTGTGTTGGGGAGTCAGATCTGAAGTGAAGAAATCTCAGGATCACAGCAAAGATGGCAGCAACACTGGCTTGGAGATTTTCTCCCACAAATAGCAACACTAATGACTTGGTAAATTCTTTAGTTAAGCATATAAAATGTATATCAGAAGCAAATCTTGGAGATATTCTTAAATTGAGAATTGGGAGAGTCATAATTGTGCTTTTGGAAATCTAAGTTGGATTGTATCCATTGATTGCTGACACCTACTCATAAAGATTGTTCCTTTTGTAGTCTGATTATTGTCCAGTTGTCGTTATATAAAGTTGCTCCACTTATGGGGAGTTACGTCACCTTGCTAGGCATTCTCACTATGCTCTGTGAATCTATATCCATTCACTTTTCCATTATCGCTAGAAACTTGGATTATGGAAGGGGGATTTGTCTTTAGCTTTACAACTGTGTTGAAAATAAAAGCTTGCCAGCGCAAGAAATTGTTGTAGAGAACATTTCAATCATGCTGAAATATTGGATATCTGTTCTTGCATTTCTTGAAATTACTTTATGATTATGTGAAGTGCAGAACTCATAATTTCTATTAAAAATATATTGTACACACATTCTTCAGAAAATATTTTTTTGTATATCTCTCTTGGCTAATACCCTCTTTGTTAAATACTCTGAGAGTTGCCTATTCGAACTATTTCTGTCATTTCAGAGAATCTTTGAATTATTTATAAGTCAGTATAAGATGCATGTATTTTATGTTTGACCATTTTGAATTTGTTTGCTCATGTGCGCTTCTGTATTCCACCTCCTGCCTGTGTCTCCTAATATTCTCTCTCACCAGGAGTTTATCTTATTGTCTTCGGCTGCAGGAGAGAAATGGGGATGCTAAACCTCGTGACTTGGAGCCTTTAACTCCCCATACACTTGCCAAAGCGAATTCAAGGTCTGTTGCAGACTATCACCTGAGCTGTCACCCTTCAGATACAATTTAGTAGTCTATTACTGATATTTTGATTTGCTAAGCTTTTAGCTACATATAATGTAATCACATGCAGTAAGCTTTGTTTCCACTGTATTTATTATACATTTGAGGAGAATATCTCAATACCCACTGTTATTATCTTTTACTACCATATGTCATCCCGGTACTTGCTCCTGATATGGGGCATGGTTTTCCTTTCTGACAAAAAAAGGGCTACATTCTGAGACAGTTTGGTATTTATGTGGAATTGCAACTTATTAGACTCCACATATACGACAAGGGCAATGACATACAGTTTATGTTTATTACATTGCCCCTGTTTGAGCCTCATTTTTTAAGAATAGATTTTGCAAAAAGTGATTTTTTTTGGAGAATGCGTGGTTAAAAAGTACGGAAAAGTTTTTGGGTTTACGTGCAAAATTATTTTATTGAGAGAATGTATGGTTGAAAATGAGTTTTAGAGAATTGGGCTCAAACAGGAGCGTTGTTTCCTTTCTTTGAAGCAGTAATCTTGAACTTGGCACTAACTCTAGATCTTGCATGATGGGAATTTTTTATCTAATTATTAATCCACCTTATTATTCAAGATTTTGATAGGTAAGTAAGCTTCAACTGAGAGTAAATGCAAGTGTCAACTGTGATAAATGGGATCTTAAAGCAGATATAATTACAAAAATGTCTACTCTTCATCTCTATATGTTCTTCAGGGCCTTTTACTGTTCTCTTCTGCATTATTCATTTAGATGTTAAAATTCTGAATTTATCCTGCTTTCAACTTACTAATTCCTGTGGTGGTTTCAGTTTCAAACGTAATCTATCTCAAGAACCATCATATGTTACCCTTTTTTACATTGACGAAAAAATTCTAATATCCGTCCACTATCGCTTTGTAAAGGCTTTTAAAAAATATTCGTACTTTACAATTTTGCTGATATGAAGGAGTAAAGTTTGGTTAATTTTGATGATAATCAAAACCTAAGAAATTTCTGTTCCCTCTCTACCTGCAGAGATCGTAGTAGTATGGAGGACCCAGATGGGACATTAGCAAGTGTTGCCCAGTGCATTGAGCAATTGCGGCAGAATTCCGCATCTACCCAAGAAAAGGAAAATTCCTTGGTACAGTTGCTTGAGCTTATTAATACACGTGAGAATGCTTTTAGTGCAGTTGGATCACATTCTCAAGCAGTCCCAGTTCTCGTATCTCTTCTTCGGTCTGGAATACTTGGCATAAAGTTGCAGGCTGCTAGTGTTTTAGGTTCTCTCTGCAAAGAGAATGAGTTACGGCTCAAAGTATTGCTTGGGGGTTGTATTCCGCCATTGCTTGGCCTTCTCAAGTCAAAGTCAGTAGAAGGTCAAATTGCAGCAGCAAAGACCATATATGCCGTTTCTCAAGGTGGTGCTAAGGATCATGTTGGCTCAAAAATTTTTTCGACAGAGGGAGTTGTTCCTGTATTGTGGGAACAATTAGAGAAGGGACTCAATGCTAAAAATGTAGTTGATGACTTGTTAACGGGAGCTTTACGGAATCTTTCTAGCAGCACTGAAGGATTTTGGCCTGCAACAATACAAGCTGGGGGAGTTGATACACTTGTGAAATTGCTTACTACTGGACAGTCAAGTACTCAAGCAAATGTTTGCTTTCTCTTGGCATGCATGATGGTGGAGGATGCATCTGTTTGTACTAAAGTCATGTCTGCAGATGCTACAAAACAGCTCCTTAAGCTACTTGGATCTGGCAATGATGCGTCTGTTAGAGCAGAAGCTGCAGCTGCTCTGAAATCTCTTTCTGCCCAGTGCAAAGAAGCCAGGCGGGATATTGCTAATTACAATGGTATACCTGTTCTAATAAATGCTACAATTGCTCCTTCAAAGGAATTCATGCAGGGGGAGTTTGCCCAAGCTTTGCAAGAGAATGCTATGTGTGCTCTTGCAAACATATCTGGTGGTTTGTCATATGTCATCTCAAGTCTTGGTCAAAGCCTTGAATCATGTTCATCACCAGCACAAGTGGCTGACACGTTAGGAGCGTTGGCTTCAGCTCTGATGATATATGATAGCAACGCAGAATATGCTAGAGCGTCGGATCCAACAGAGGTGGAAAAGACACTGGTTAAGCAGTTCAAATCCCGGTTACCATTTCTGGTGCAGGAGCGTACAATAGAAGCCCTTGCTAGTTTATATGGGAATGCTATACTCACAGGCAAACTTGCCAATTCTGATGCAAAACGTCTGCTGGTTGGTTTGATCACAATGGCAACCAATGAAGTTCAGGATGAGTTGACAAGATCTCTTCTCATCCTCTGCAACAATGAAGGTAGTTTATGGGAAGCCCTTCAAGGGCGCGAGGGGATTCAGCTTTTGATATCCCTTCTTGGTCTTTCATCAGAGCAACAGCAGGAGTGTGCTGTTGCATTACTTTGCCTCCTGTCCAATGATAATGATGAAAGCAAATGGGCTATTACGGCTGCTGGTGGCATACCCCCTCTTGTTCAAATTCTGGAGACGGGGTCTGCAAAAGCAAAAGAAGACTCTGCAACGATCCTTGGGAACCTCTGTAATCATAGTGAAGATATAAGGGCATGTGTTGAAAGTGCTGATGCTGTCCCTGCTTTGTTATGGCTGCTGAAGAATGGAAGCCCCAATGGAAAGGAGATTGCTGCTAAGACCTTAAACCATTTAATTCACAAGTCAGATACTGCAACAATCAGCCAGCTCACTGCATTATTAACTAGTGATCTACCTGAATCTAAAGTTTACGTGTTAGATGCATTAAAAAGTTTGCTCTCTGTGGCCCCTCTGAGTGATATGCTTCGTGAAGGTAGTGCAGCAAATGATGCGATTGAAACAATGATAAAAATCTTAAGCTTTACTACGGAAGAAACTCAGGCAAAATCTGCTTTAGCGCTTGCTGGAATTTTTGAACTCAGGAAGGACTTGCGAGAAACTAGCATTGCTGTTAAGGCTCTTTGGTCAGTCGTGAAACTTTTAAATGTTGAATCTGAGAACATTCTAGTAGAATCTTCCCGTTGCCTTGCTGCAATATTTCTCTCAGTTAAGAAGAACCGAGATGTGGCTGCTGTTGCTAGAGATGCATTGCCTCAGTTGGTGGTGCTTGCTAACTCTCCGGTTTTGCAAGTTGCAGAGCAAGCAGTATGTGGTTTGGCTAATCTTCTGTTGGATGGTGAAGCCTCGGAGAAAGCTATTCCTGAAGAAATTGTTTTGTCTGTCACTAGAGTTTTACGTGAAGGAACAAATGTTGGAAGGACTCATGCTGCAGCTGCTATTGCTCGGCTTCTCAATTCTCGTCAAATTGATTCTGCTTTAACTGACTGTGTAAATCGTGCTGGGACTGTGCTTGCATTGGTTTCTTTCCTTGAAGCCGCTGACAGTGGGTCTGTTGCTACTTCAGAGGCATTAGATGCATTGGCTTTCCTCTCAAGAGCTGTTGAAGCTAGTGAGCACGTGAAACCTGCTTGGGCAGTTCTTGCTGAATTCCCTAATAGCATAACCCCAATAGTTTCATGTATTGCTGATGCCCCGCCATTGTTACAGGATAAGGCTATAGAAATATTGTCCCGACTATGCCGGGCTCAGCGTATTTTTCTTGGGAATGCAGTTGCCTGTGCATCTGGATGCATTTCATCCATTGCGCAAAGGGTAATCAGTTCAATAAATGCTAGGGTGAAAATTGGAGGAACTGCACTTCTTGTGTGTGCTGCGAATGTGAATCATCAAAGGGTAGTAGAAGACTTAAATGAGTCAAACTCATGTGCTCCACTCATTCGTTCTCTTGTTGGAATGCTGACCTCTGTGGAGACTTCTAAATATGGAGATCAGGCTGATAAAGATACTGTAAGCATCTGTAGAATCACTGAAGAAGGTAGTGAAAGCAACTTAGAGAAAAGTACTTCAGTTATCTATGGTGCCAATATAGCTATATGGCTTCTTTCTGTTCTTGCTAGTCGTGATGACAAAAGTAAAGCTGGGATCATGGAAGCTGGAGCAATTGAAGTCCTCACGGAGAAAATATCTCAATCTTTTCTACAGTATGCACAGGTAATAGTTTTGTCTGCATTTTAAAACTAAATACTCGTATTCTATCCCCAGTGCATCTACCCATGAGGAAAATTCTCTATTTGTTGAACCATTTTTAATATGATATGCACACTTTTCTTATATTTACTCATTTATGAGTGACTAGATGCAAATTATGAAATTCACCAACTCTTTTCTTTATCACTTGCAATGACAATTTTTGCAGACAGATTTTAAAGAGGAGAGCAACGTTTGGATTTGCGCCTTATTGTTAGCGGTTCTATTTCAAGACAGGGATATCATCCGTGGAAATGCAACTATGAAAGCAATACCAGTACTAGCTAATTTATTGAGATTGGAGGATTCAGCAGACAGATATTTTGCTGCACAAGCAATGGCGAGTCTTGTCTGTAATGGTAGCAGGGGAACTCTTCTGTCTGTTGCAAATTCAGGAGCAGCAGTGGGACTTCTTTCCTTACTTGGCTGTGCTGATATTGATATAAATGACCTTCTAGAATTGTCAGAGGAGTTTTCTTTGGTCCGTTATCCAGATCAAGTTGCTCTTGAGAGATTGTTTAGGGTTGATGACATCAGGGTTGGTGCAACTTCTAGAAAAGCTATACCAGTCCTTGTTGATTTGCTTAAACCAATTCCTGATCGCCCTGGGGCACCTTTTCTATCTCTGGGGCTTCTAATCCAACTTGCTAAAGATTGTCCTTCTAATCAGATTGTGATGGTAGAGTCAGGAGCCTTGGAAGGGTTGACAAAATATCTTTCTCTTGGCCCTCAAGATGCCACCGAGGAGGCTGCTACTGATCTTCTAGGCATTCTTTTTAGCACCGCTGAGATAAGGAGACATGAATCTGCATTTGGTGCTGTCAGTCAGCTTGTGGCAGTCTTGCGTTTAGGTGGAAGAACAGCAAGGTATAGTGCTGCGAAAGCATTGGAAAACCTATTTTCTGCTGATTACATAAGAAATACAGAATCTGCCAGGCAAGCAGTTCAACCTTTGGTGGAAATTCTAAATACTGGATTGGAGAAGGAACAGCATGCTGCTATTGGTGCACTGGTTAGGCTGCTGAGTGAGAACCCATCAAGAGCCCTTGCAGTTCAAGATGTTGAGATGAACGCTGTAGATGTACTGTGCAGGATTCTTTCATCAAATTACTCGATGGAGCTTAAGGGGGATGCCAGTGAGTTGTGTGCTGTTCTTTTTGGAAATACAAGAATAAGATCTACTCTAGCTGCTGCTCGCTGCGTAGAGCCTCTAGTTTCTCTCCTTGTTGCCGAGTACAGTCCTGCCCACCACTCAATTGTTCGTGCATTAGATAAACTCTTAGATGATGAACAATTGGCAGAACTAGTTGCTGCACATGGTGCAGTCATCCCTCTTGTAGGCCTTTTGAATGGACAGAATTATTTGCTCAATGAGGCTATTTCGAGAGCTCTTGTGAAGTTAGGGAAAGACAGGCCTGCATGTAAGATGGAAATGGTGAAAGCTGGGGTGATTGAGAGTGTGCTTGACATTCTCCATGAAGCACCGGATTTTCTCTGTGGTGCGTTTGCTGAACTTCTCAGGATACTTACCAATAATGCAACCATTGCAAAGGGTTCATCTGCAGCAAAAGTGGTTGAGCCTCTCTTTCTTTTGCTGACAAGACCAGAATTCGGACCCGATGGACAACATAGCGCTCTGCAGGTTCTTGTGAATATTTTAGAGCATCCACAGTGTCGTGCTGATTATACCCTGACATCTCATCAAATTGAACCGCTCATACCTTTGCTTGACTCTCCTGCCTCAGCAGTGCAACAGTTGGCTGCTGAGCTTCTGTCCCACCTACTTTTGGAGGAGCATCTTCAGAAAGACCCTGTAACACAGCAAGTGATTGGGCCTCTGGTGCGTCTTCTTGGTTCTGGTATATCCATGTTGCAGCAGAGAGCTGTGAGGGCTCTTGTAAGTATTGCTGTAACTTGGCCAAATGAAATTGCTAAAGAGGGTGGTGTGAGTGAGCTGTCCAAAGTCATACTTCAAGCTGATCTTTTGCTTCCTCATGCTTTGTGGGAGTCTGCTGCTTCTGTATTATCTAGTATTCTGCAATTTAGTTCTGAGTTTTATTTGGAAGTGCCAGTGGCAGTATTGGTAAGGCTCCTTCGCTCAGGCTTAGAGAGCACAGTTACTGGCGCACTTAATGCTCTTCTGGTGCTGGAGACCGATGACTCTACCAGTGCCGAAGCAATGGCTGAAAGTGGCGCAATTGAGGTGCTTTTAGAACTTCTAAGATGTCATCAGTGTGAGGAAACAGCTGCAAGATTACTGGAGGTGTTATTAAACAATGTGAAAATCAGGGATTCCAAAGCAACCAAGTCTGCGATTGTGCCATTGTCACAATATCTCTTAGATCCACAAACCCAAGGTCAACAAGCGAGGCTACTGGCTACTCTTGCTCTTGGCGACTTATTCCAGAATGAGGCCCTTGCTCGGACAGCAGACGCTGTTTCTGCCTGCAGGGCATTGGTGAATCTGCTGGAGGATCAGCCTACAGAAGAAATGAAAGTAGTATCCATATGTGCTTTACAGAACCTTGTTATGTACAGCCGATCAAATAAAAGAGCCGTTGCAGAAGCTGGTGGTGTTCAGGTTGTGCTCGACCTGATTGGTTCTAGTGATCCGGAAACATCAGTGCAGGCGGCAATGTTTATTAAACTTCTCTTCTCTAACAATACCATTCAAGAGTATGCCTCAAGTGAAACTGTTAGAGCTATTACTGGTAAACTCTCCCTACCATTTTACTTAATCATTCTGAGCTTAATAAGTTCTGATTGCTCGACGAGCATAGCTCAATTGACATGCCCTGTCTTGCAAAATGTCAGCTTTCGATGCCATGTTACTTGAATACTGTTATCTAACCTAACAATGTCCATCATTTATTGTGATGATGATATACATAATTTTCATTAGCGTCTTTTATTATCTGCACATGCTTTGTCATTTTCCGTCTGCGCCTTGCTGGGTTAAGTTTACCAAGTATCTTTTGCTTGAAGTGTTAGAGGGTTTCACTTTGGATATCTTCTGATAAAGAGTATGGTGTGAAATTCTTTGTTTGTTTGCTTCTCCTCTATGTCATAACCCCTTGGGTAGAACTCACCCTAAAAAACTAGCTGTTAAGGGAAGGGTGCCCAAAGGGTTATAAATCCCACATTTTCAGCCCATACATCCGATGTGGGATCAGGTTCCCATAAACCTGCAATGGAAACCATGACAAACCACCACGCTTCCGACTCGACGTCCAAGTCGAGCAGGTGCCCATCCACCCTAAGTGGTAACCGAAACCAGAAGACATGGTGCCTGCTCTGATACCAATGTCATAACCCCTTGGGTAGAACTCACCCTAAAAAACTAGTTGTTAAGGGAAGGGTGCCCAAAGGGTTATAAACCCCACATTTTCAGCCCATACATCCGATGTGGGATCAGGTTTCCATAAACCCCCAATAGAAACCATGACAAGCCCCTGCACTAGCCATTGTAATTTCCTACTTTCAATCAATTGTAATTTCGAGCTTTCTAGTAATCAATGAGCAAGTTATGTTCAATGTATTTCAATTTTATGTTGCAAGCGCCTTTCGTCCCGAAACGACCGAGAGAAGGCGGAAGGTAGTCTAGCGGAGCAGACTACTGTCCCTTTCTGTGCTAAGAAGAAAGGTAACCCGTGAAAGTTGAGGATATCGTATCCTCTTTGTTGCTTCATATTTTTCAGTAAAATTTGTTTGTTTTATAAAATATTTAGCAGCAAAATATATATTTGCTCCACGTACTGCACCACATTATCATTGACAAAATAAAATGCATTTGGCTGTTAAATATTCAGTCGCTTTACCTTTTCTTTTGCTTATCGAATTGCTACTGTCCTCGATCTCTTTTCACTGTGAATTTAATCTTTTGCATCCAATTTTAATATAATGGTTCAATGAACAATTTTCTATACTTGTAGCCGCAATTGAAAAAGACTTGTGGGCCACTGGCACTGTAAATGAGGAGTACCTGAAGGCTCTGAATGCACTATTTGGTAATTTTCCCCGTTTAAGAGCGACTGAACCTGCAACATTAAGTATTCCACATTTGGTAACCTCCCTTAAGACCGGATCAGAGGCATCTCAAGAAGCTGCATTGGATGCACTATTTCTTCTCAGGCAAGCTTGGTCGGCTTGTCCAGCTGAAGTTTCTCGGGCACAATCAATTGCTGCAGCTGATGGGATTCCCCTGTTGCAATACCTGATCCAATCAGGCCCACC
Organism: Fraxinus americana; assembly: GCA_035079005.1. Taxonomy (NCBI): domain Eukaryota; kingdom Viridiplantae; phylum Streptophyta; class Magnoliopsida; order Lamiales; family Oleaceae; genus Fraxinus; species Fraxinus americana. The sequence continues at coordinate 29,312,521 of CM068712.1, read as the reverse complement.
TCGGTTTCAGGAGAAGGCAGAATTCTTATTGCAATGTTTGCCAGGTACACTGGTGGTGATAATCAAGCGAGGGAATAATATGAGGCAGTCTGTTGGGAACCCCAGCGTATATTGCAAGCTTACCCTTGGAAATACTCCTCCTCGTCAAACTAAGGTACAAAGCTTGCATCTCTCTTCAAAACATTTTTCTCATGGTTATTTGTCCAAGTTTTTACAAATCTGCATAAATTGTGTGCTACAGCAAATCTGATCAGGGGACCTTGCGGAGGCTTCAATTAGACTAGGTGAATCAGACTAGGTTTTCGTAGGAGCTAAATGCATGCTGCCATCTCCTCTCTGACAAACCACACACAATCCCACCCAGGCACAGGTTTAGATTCCTGTGTTGAAGACAAAATTGAAGGGTTTAGGAGCTTAAATTATCAACAAGAGGGTTCCTAGCATCAGTACTTTCTAGTAGAAAATTACACTGTGCTCTATCTTTCTGATATAAAAACCGTAACGGTGTAATCATGACTAATGTCTTAGTAAAATTACAAGTTCTTCATGACTTGCTGGATTGCAGTCCCAACCAAGTTATGGCGTAGCTTCGCATTGCTACACTGAGCTAACATTATAGAAAACCAAGAGGCCCAAAAGAATTGAGGTGGGAAAGGTTTAAACGGCTCAGGGGTTTGTGCCAAGAAATTAGTAGAATTTTGTTTTTGGATATTGGGCCCTTTGTTTTAACCTAAACCTTCTTCTATTTTTTGCTATTTAGAATCACTACTTTTATCCTAAGTGACGGTTGTCTTGATGCCTACTCCTATAGATATTTTCTGTTTGAATCTGTGCACTGGTCTTCATCACCTTTACACTCTGAACACTTGTAAACTAAGTTATTTGATTGTAAAGGTCAAACTATCTCAAGATAATGGCAAACAATTAGTTATTTATAAAAAAATAAGAAAAAAGTAGTTCTTCGATGGCATGAAACAAAGACATGGAAGGAAATGACCATGCTCACATATGTTCGACTAGCTGTAGGTTGGTTCCAATCAACTGTATGGGATTTCAAATTTCATAATACTGGGCATCTATCTCTAGCAAATAGCAATATCCTATTCTTGAAATTGATGGAGGGGTCACGCCAAGATAATTTTAAACCATCAATCACACTTTCATAATAGGAACTAAATGGACTGACAATAATATGTTTCCCAGACTAGGGTTTAATTGGCACCATGGATTTTCTTTCCTCAAATCACCAACCTGTTGTATAAGCAATTTTTGGATGGTGGAACGGGTAGGCAATTTGTCTCACCCTCTAACATGCATCTGTTTGTTTGCTGCCAGGTTATATCAACTGGTCCCAACCCTGAGTGGGATGAGAGTTTTGCATGGTCCTTCGAGAGTCCTCCTAAAGGCCAGAAGCTTCACATTTCCTGCAAGAACAAGAGCAAAATGGGGAAGGTAAATGAGTTCTGCATGTTTTCTTGTGTATAATATCTTTACGTTGCTTCCCCCACTAACCGAATCCTTTTCACAATGGCAGAGCTCATTCGGAAAGGTAACCATTCAAATCGACCGCGTAGTAATGTTGGGGGTAGTTGCTGGGGAGTACGCTCTGTTGCCAGAAAGCAAAAGTGGACCTTCAAGGAATTTGGAAATAGAATTCCAGTGGTCTAACAAATAGTAGCCAAGCTATGGTTTTAGTAACTCAACTGCCAAATAGAGCTAATACATTGTTTACAGATTCTCATCAGACATTTTCCCATTATATTTATTGTGTGGTGTATATAGTTTGGACAATCTTCTTGTAGTACTGAAACGGCCGTTTGTTGATGTATTCTTCTGCAATTCGAGTGAATTTCATTTTTGTTGGAAAGGGTATGGAGTGTAAATTACTTTGTACATTTTGTACTCGCAAAATACTTGTGGCAAAATTATGTGCTTACTGCTTATCTTAGCCTCCATTTGTATACAATTTATAATTGGTTTATGAATTCAATCAAAGTTATACATTAATTTTAACAATACATTTATAACAATTAATCGTCGTTGGCCATGCATTTCATGGATAATACAGAAGTAGCAGACTCTCAGAGTATGAGGAAGCAAAGGATCATCTTGAAATATGACTTTGGATGGCTCGATCACATAACCCTATTTTGCAACTTCGTCTGACCAAGTTACAGAATTCTAACGAGCCATTCACAACTCTGTTGAAATATGCTCAGTTAAGACAGAAGCTCAGCTGCCAACTCTTGCACTGCCCAAGTGTTTAGTTCCATTTTTTGAGGTTGTATGCCACATATGCTTGGTCAACTTAGATCGGCAATTCTTTAATCAGGGGCGATTCAAGCAATTTTAGGGCTTTAGGCAAATTTTTAAAGGGTTTTTTTAAATTAAAGATTATAAAATTAAAATAAATGGAGAAAATGATAACCAAAAAAAAAAAAATCGGTTGCTGATTATTATGATCATTAACGTACTTTCGGTAGCAATTATCAATGAAAATGTAGTCGGTGATGGCAGCAACCACCAAAGCTGTTTCTGTCGCAGGCAGCAACTATTGATATCTCCAATGAAATATTTTGCTTTTTTTATTTTTATGTCTTAAATTTGTTATAAGTTCTCAATGATAAAGTTGACATATCTTTTTATATTTTGTGTATGATAAATACGGACTTGTAAGTTATTTTTTAAAATGCTATTGTATTCTCTCGGAATTTTTCATTAACGGCAATCCCAAAAAAATCCCTTTTTTGCTTGTTTAGGTCTCATTTGACAATATAATTTGGGAAGATTACATAACTAAGAGGTTAAGTTTCACCAATTTCAAATTTAAGATATCAAGGTTTAAAATTTCAAATCTCAAACTTTTTCAAATTTTATTTATAAATTAATTAATTAAACATATATTTTATTAATTAAATATATTAATGTCACAATTCCATATAATTTGATCACAAATTCTATATAATTGGCCACATATTATTAATTGATCACAAATAAAAAATTTATACGTCACAATTTATTCATCGGTCATACATCTATCAAATTAATAAGTTATATATTATTTATTGTTCACAAATCACAAATTTTATATGTCACAAATTATTTTACGATCACAATTCAAAAATTTTATAGGTCACAATTTGTTCATGGTTCACAAATAAAAAATTTATAGGTCACAATTTATTTATCAATCACAAATCACAAGTATTATAAGTCACAACTTATTAGATAGTCACAAATTATTAAATTATCGGTAATATATTAACAATTTTTTAGGTTACACATTATTTTTTTGTCACAAATTATCGAATTTTAAGGTCACATTTTAATAGTTAGTTAGAATGAACCAAATAATTGGTCACATACACCAAAACACCCCTCCCTATCCCGATCCACCATTAATATTTGGTCACAAACCAACCTAATAATTGGTCACAGACACCATCCAATCGCCACCACTAGCACAACTGCACCACAACACCACCACCAACAAATCCACCACCAACAAATCCACCACCACTAGATCAAATACACTTCTAACAAAAATCATCACAACCGTCCCTGCCATTGCCGCCACCAGCCACCACAAAAAAAAAAAAAAAAAAGGTAAACAACTGCGAAAGGATGTGCTTTTGTGCTAGGGGAAAAAAACAGAGAGAATTATCAATAATTGGGGCGTTCATTATGAGTTTTGTGTAAAAAACGCTTCGAGGTTTAAGGATGAAGGAATTGAAACCATGGGAGAAAAGCGCAGAGAGAATCTGCGTATATGCGTGCTGCTTTACGATGTTTTTCACGAAAAGGTTCACCAAAAAATAGGGAAATTTGGAAAGAAATTAATTCCTCTCTGTATACATACAAATACATATTTAGAAATCCAAACCAACCCAAACTCAAATCAAATCCATGCCAAATTCCAATCCAAACCCAAAAAAATCTAACCAACATTCGAAATAAAACCCAAAGTGGCGATCTGAGCCATTGAACGCTGTTGTGCGCCATAGTCCGCGCGGTAGCAACGATCGGCGTTGCGCACGACGGCACTCAGTTTAAGAAGAGAGAGTGAGAAGAGAGAAGACGGAGAGAAGAGAGAATGAGGAGGAAAATTCTAGGGTTTGCCCATTTTGGATGAAATTGATTAGGGTTTGGGATAAAATTGTATAATTAATATTTAATATTTAAAAATGAAATATCTGATTTTTGAAAAGTAAAACCTTATATCTGAAATTTGAAATTAAATCTTAAAAACTCTAGTTTTGTATAATTTCCACATATAATTTCTTGTAGAAATGAACAATTCAGCCCAAGTCTCTCATCAACATTGCCATGCGTTTGCCAACATATCTATGTAAATTTCGATCATGTTCTCTTTGCAAAACTTTGTAAAATAAGGTAAATGAAGGGTAAAAATGGAACCAAACTTGAGAAGTAAATGGCCGTTGTGGACTGTCAAACATTCAGCCAGAAGTGGACCGCTTTCTAATATCCTACGTGAAAATTTCATATTTAAGAGATTAAATATGATCAATTTTAAAACTAAGAAACAAGTTTTAAAATTTCAGAAATCATATATTATTAGATTATATTTTATGAAATAATTAATTAAACAGAAATGATCTAATGAGCACCGGTGCTCATCTTATTCTAAACACCAATGAGTTGGCACATTAATTCATTGGTGGATTGGAACTCACAAAATCTTTATCCACCAATGAATTAATGTGCCAACTCATCGGTGCTTAGGATAAGATGAGCACCGGTGCTCATTAGATCATTTCTGATTAATTAAATATATATTTTATTAATTAAATATATTAAAGTCATTGCTCTATGCAATTTGGTCACAAATTAAAAATTTTATTGGGTACAAATTATCTCACAGTCACAAATCAAAAATTTTATAGGTCATAATTTATTCGGTCACAAATAAACTTTTCTATAGATCACAATTTATTTATCGACCATAAATCAATAAGTCACAACTTGTTTAATGGTCACAAATTATAAAATTAATTAGTCACAAGTTATTTTTTGATCACAACCGCATTTTTTAGATCACAAATTATTTATTGGTCATAATCAATCAAATAATTTATCAAAATCAATCAAATACATGGTTAAAAACTCCCCACCCACCCCACCCAACCCACAACCACGACCACGACCACCAACACATCAACCACAACACCACTACATACTATCTAAACCTATCACAGCAACAACCATCGCCATGACAGATCGTCAACATCACCAACACATCAACCACAACACCACCACACACCATTTGAACCGACCACAGCAACCACATCACCACCATAGCAACCACGACACCATTGCAAGAGCCACCATGTCGTCGCCAACACCACCGCACACAACATACTGCGCCTTGTACCCACACTGCACCGTACTAGACACAGCATTGCATCCACTGCACACGACACTAGCCATACCACAACCACTGCAATCACAAACCCAACACACTATCACCACCGTCGAACCGTCATCACCGCACCACCCATTTTTTTAAAAAGAAGAATAGATCTGCACGGTGGTCTTGTGGGGTCTTTAGTGGTATTCTTCCATGTAATAAAGGCAAAGAAGGATGGATAAGGGTGGATGTTGTAGCGACAACGGTGGCGGTACTCCGATGATTCTGCACACGATAAACCAGCGATGGTTCTGTCGTTGCGAGATGCCATTGCATTGGCTCGTGTGCAGTAGTATGTTGTGTTGTACTGCACGCACGACTGTCGTCGAAGCCACCGGAGAGAGGAAATATGTGGGTTGTGATTTTGGAATTTTAAGGGTTTGGGTAGTTAAGATTTAGAGAAAGACGATAGAGGATATTGAATATTATTAATATTGAAGATTTGAATTAATATCTGATTTTTGTATAAACAAATTTTAGATCTATTTTTTAAATTGGATCTTAAAAAAATCCGGTTGAGTGCAATTTCCACATATTTTATTGTGAAATAGAGTTCTCAAAGTTGAAAAGTAGCAAATAATATGCTTTAAGCTTCATCAAACGGGGCTATTGTTTAATTTTTTGAGTTTTTATAACTTTGTTCATCGAAGATTTTTTTTTGGGAAAAATAAAATTTTATTAAACTATATATATATATATATATATATATAATTTTATTAAACTATATATATATATTGAAAAAGATATTTGAAATTACAAGAACAAATTTTGCTAGAAAGTAAAAATTACAAAGATAATTTTAAGACTTTCTTGACTTGAAATGGAATATCTCCCGCTATTCTGAGTATTCTCAACTTGAGGAAAACAAATGAAATATTCTCCCATAAATAGCTGAAGAAATCCGGACTTGAAAATAATTTGAAGCAAATTGAAGAATCTTGTCTTTAAGTGATATGAACTCTACTTTTGCTTTTGTTTGCCATTTTGATGCTTTTGTATCCATGCTTCTTGGTTTTTTGAAAAGTTGATGGCTTTATTAAAATGTAATAAAGCTGCTTTTGTCAAATCTTCTTTTTGAGTGTCAACAAGGCTGGTAAAAAAAGTTTGTTTCCTGGCAGGACAACTTGAAAATCATTTCTTTTGATTTATGATCCATGTGTTCTTTAAGTTCATCAAGAAAATTGGGTCCGTGTAGTCATTTGGCAGGGGAATTCTTTTGAGTTTCTTCTTCAATGAGTTCATCAATATCATAACCAAAGCACATGTCTTCATTGTTTTGCGCATAATCTTCTGAATTTGAAGGAGAATATTTTGATCCCGATTTTGAACTTGATCTCTTTGAAGATGCTTCAGTAAGAGCTGCAATTTTGTTTGAAACTGCTTGAAGTTCCACTGGAGTGGAACATTGATTGAACATTGCCAAGAATCTAGATTTTTCTGTTAGAAAATCGACCTTTTTATCTGCTTCTTTTTGAGAAATTTTTGGAATACCAAAATTTCATTGTTCTTGAATTCATGAATTCACTGCTTTTGGACAACAATTTGTTTCGTGGAATTTTGACCACCATTTGATTTTGAAACGTCTTACAATTCTTTTGACGTTAAAAGTTAGAAACTCAATTGGAGTTAAACTTTGAATCAAATGGAAATCCCAGCAGAAAATCCAAGAAACTTTGAGACTTTGAGTGAACTGGAACAAAAGATTTTCTTGAGGCTTCAAAAACGTTTTTGCCTCTTTTTTGAAGTATTCAAAACCTTGACGAGTGAGACTGGGTAAAACAGTCTCACTCGTCAATTCCAAAATATTCGAACCAATTTTGAAACTATTTTGGAAAATTTGATAGGCAATTTTGATGAAAAAGGATAAATCAGGAATGAGTCACTGGTCTGAAGAAAAATACATTGAACCACGCCTCTTTGTAGTCCAAGTAATTGAATTTTGACTCGAATAAATCTGTTTTTGAAGTATTCATCAGTTTTTCTTCCCAAGGGTGCAGTCCCCAGTTTTCGTAAGACCAAACCCTTTGGATAGAATATTTTGAAAAATCAATATGTTTGGAATTTTTGTTGTTTGGAGTATGAGTAATAATAGAAGATCCTGTTTTGACAAGGATTGCTTCATAATACTCTCTTGATTTTTTGATGTTTGAAGGTAAAAATTGGAAATTTTGAGGAAAGAAATCTTGAAGGTATTCTTCTAAAGAAGAATATTTTTGAGCCCATGATGTTTTCATTTCAAAAACGGGCAATTGAATTGATTTGGTAAAGTACAAAAATGATTTTTGAGGGTTGATATCTGAAAGTTTTCCTGAACCTAGTTAAGGGCTTTCCTGTAATTTGAGGGTTTTTGTTCTGGAATTGTTTGAGTAGGCTTTTGAAAGGTTTTTGAAGCAAGGGTTGTATTTTGAGAATAAGAAGATGCCTCTTTTGATCCCGAGTGGGAATTTTGAATGTAATCATCAATTGAAGTAAGATGAATTTGAATTTTCTTCTTGTTCTTCTTATTCCCTAAAGAACTCATATTTCAGTCTTCTTTTTCTCTCTGGAGAAATTCCCTTCTAAGAAAGTCTGCAAAAAAGTTTGAAGAACTCTGTATATAAAGAATTTGAAAATCAAAGCAAGAAAGAATTGCTTGCCATCTTGTGAAAATTTGTTTGGAAACAAGGTTTTTTACGTCCTTCTGCAAAACATCTTTTGAAGCTTTATAGTCTATTTTGATAATAAAACTTTTATTAATCAAATCATCTTGAAATTTTGAAATGACTAGCACGATAGCCAGAATCTCCTTTTTGATAGTGGAGTAATTATTTTGAGAACCTGACCAGACTCCTGAATGAAATCTAACAGTTGTTCTTGGCTTGATTTGGAAGAAACCTATTTGAGGACCTCGCCATACCCTAAATCTGAAGCATCAGTCTCGACAATAGTGGAGGCACTTGGGTCAAGTATTGAAAGGCATGGGATACTTTTGATGGCTTTTTTGACCTTTTGAACAGCTAAAGTACACTTGTGACTCCATGGATCATGTTGTTTCTTTGACCTTTTGAAAAGAGGGGCACAAAGGAGCCTTATCACTTTAATAAAGTCGTCAACATAATTGACACAACCAAGAAATCTTTGAAAGCTATTTTTGTTCAAAATTTCATCTGAAAATTTATTTGTAAATTCAAGACTTCTTTGAATTGGTGTTAGTGTTCCTAAGTAAATTGTATGACCAAGGAACCTAATTTTTGTTTGACATAAAACAATTTTCTTAGCTGAGACAGCTAAACCATTTTGTTTTGCAATATGAATGAATGTATGCAAATGTTTGAAATGTTGTTCTAAACTTTCAAAAAAGATTAAAACATCATCAATGTAGACAATGATAAAATTTTGAAATGGATTAAAAATATCATTCATAATTTTTTGAAATTCAGAAGGGGCATTTTTGAGATCAGAAGGCATAACATTCCATTCGAATTGTCTGAAAGGAACATTAAAAGCAGTTTTGTATCTGTCTTCTTCTTTGATTTGAATTTGCCAGAATCCTAACTTTAAATCAAATTTAGAGAAGATAACAGCTTTGACTAATATGTTTAACAGATCTTTCTTCTGAGGCAAAGGATAACAAATCCATTGGAGAGCAGAATTGAGAGGTTTAAAATTGATAACTAAACGAGGGACTCCTCATTCAATTTCAGTAGAGTTATTGACATAAAAAGCCGAGCAGCTCCAATGCGATTTGCTTGGTCTAATGAGCTTTTTATCAAGGAGGTCGTGAATTTCTTTGGTACAATGATCAAGGAGATCACTATTCATTTGAATATGACGAGATTTTGTAGGAATATTGAATTCTTGAAAATCTGGAGTACATGGAAGAGAAACAGCATGCTTTTTTCTATCCCAAAATGCATTTGGTATAGTTGAACATATTTCTCTTTCAATACGATTTTGAAAATCTGATTTTTTTTAATAATTGAAGGTTCCAATAATTTTTCCCCAATTTTTTGAAATTGAATATCTTCTTGAAGAATTTGGATACGATTTTTCTTGAGATTAATATTGTTAACAATTTTTGAAATTGAAATATCTTTTAAAGTGTTAACATCTTTAAAAGAGGGGGGATTTGTGAATTTGAAAATAATTTCTTTCCCAAAATTTTTTGTAGTTAATCCTTTTGTATTTGCAGTAAAATGATAAATTTGAATAATAAAAGGTGTTCCAAGATTTATTTCTTGGTCAAGATCTTTGACCAAGTAAAAAATATTTTTGAAACAATTATCAGATTCACAAACATGTGCCTTTGAGAATTTATATTGAATATCAAGTTTTTTTACCACTGGCTCTGTAGAGTCTTTTAGTAGTTTTTTCAAAATATTTGGTAGGAATAAGTCATTCCTTAATACAATTTTGATCTGCACCGGAATAAATTAAGACTTTATGATGAGTTTAAATTCTTTATTGACTATAATAGTCATATTGTAATACCATTTTTGAAGTTGAATTCTCGAAATAACATTGACCTTTTCTTCTTCTATAAATGAAGAGGAAGATTTATGAGTTTTTGAAGAATTATGAGATCTAGAAGTAGATTTCTTAGATCTTGAAGATTTGTGTGATTTTGAATCGGAATTAGTGTGAAAATCATGAGAGGTTTCACTTTCCGAGGATGAATAAGAGTTGTGAGGAAGTTTTGATTCAAGTTTATCAACTTGAAGATGAACAACTTCCATTTTAACATCTCTAACTTGTTTTTCAAGATTGGAAGCTTGAGATTTCAAAATATTGACTTCTGATCTTAAATCAGAACTAGAAGCTTTTGATTTTTCATTTTGAAAAAGTTTCAAAACATCTTGAAGATTGAAGGCATCGGGTACAGATGATGAAGGTAAAAGAGTACTAAACTTATTTTTTAAATTTTGATCTGAAATTTGATCAATAATTTCTTTAATAAGTTCTTCTTATTTTGTAAGAAAATTTATAGTTTTACAACCACAAATTTTTTTATTTTGAGAGGATGAAGAGGATGACTTTGAACTTTTATCAGAATCAGAATTTTCTTGATCATGATAAATTTTTTCAATATCAGAATTTGAAAAGTCAGACTCAGAATTGACAAGATTGAGAAGTACTAGCTTAGTCTCTTCATCACATTGAAGATTACTAATCTTGTTTTTGAGAGGACACTTATTCGAATAATGCCCAGATTTATTACATTTCCAACATGTAATATTTGTGTTACGTTTTTTGAAGAATTTTTTCTTTGAAGGATTTTTTGAAGTAAAATTTTGATAATTCTCTTTTTTGAAAGATTCTCTTTGAAAATGTTTTTTCTTTGAATGAGAAAGGGAAGATCTATTCTTTGATCTTGATGGTGGGATGACTTTATCAAATCCATATTGTTCACAGAACGATCCAAGTTCTTTACGACCTTCAGACCTTTCTGCTTTTAATTTGGCTTTGAGTTTGAGATCATTATAGAGAGTTAATCCTTCTTGATTAACAAAACTAATTATTTCTCCATAAATAAGATCATTAAAAGAGATTGAGTGCTCATGATTCTTTTTGATGACATTCTTGACTCTTTTACCAAATTGAAGAATCTCGTCTTTCGGTGATTTGAACTCTAGTTTTGCTTTTGTCTGCCATTTTGATGCTTATGCTTTTGCTTTTGCATAAGCATCAAAATGGCAGACAAAAGCAAAAGCAAAGTTCAAATCACCGAAAGACAAGATTCATCAATTTGCTTCAAATTATTTTCTAGTCCGGATTTCTTCAGCTATTTATGGGAGAGCATTTCATTTGTTTTCCTCAAGTTGAGAATAGCTGGAGATATTCCACTTCAAGTCAAGAAAGTCTTAAAATTATCTTTGTAATTTTTACTTTCTAGCAAAATTTGTTCTTTTAATTTCAAATATCTTTATCATTATTATTCTGATTACTTTCAAAAATTTGTTCTTTCTACATACCTTCTCCACAAACCTCTCACCCCAACCTGGGCCTCATTTGGTATTAGAGCCATAAGCGAGTGTTGTGAGAAAACTGTGCCAAACTATTGTCCTTACTGTGTCAAGGGTTAAACTTGTGTGTAGCCATGGATGTCTGTTGAGAGAGTTGGTAAGCTCGTGTTAGCCGTGGTAGACGTTTCCCCTTTTTGTAGGCTTTGGTCAAGCATTGGTGTAGCCTGTAGCATTGTGTCTACAGTGGTAAAATTACTGTTTTCCTTATATCATTCAAATATGTCTTTTATGTCTAACTGATTTAGTCAATGTAGTGGTTCAACAGAAGGTAGTACTAGCTCAAATAATGAAAGCATGTCAAAATATTTTCAAAATGATAAAGATGAAATTGATCAAGATTTTGCATCTGTATCAAATGATTTTAATTCAAAAGAAGTTCAAATTGAACAGAAACTTCAAAATTGGACTATTCCAAAGGTAGACAAAAGTTCTATCTATGAAATATGAAAATTTGATTTTACTCAAAATTATATTATCAAAACTTTGGAGCAAACTATTCCTATTAAGGAACAGATTACAAGCGTGATTTTCTTTGAATGAAACGTTGCCTTACATAAATATGAGGCCTAAGATGGTTGTTTAACTTGCCTATTGATTGAAAACCAACTATATTTTTAAGAGAAAATCTCAAATGTGAGAGATTAAGTATTGGTCATTTCAAAACTACGATACAAAGTTTAAAACTTCAAAAATCGTATATTAATTAAATTTCATTTAAGAAATAATTAATTAAAAATATATTTTCTAAATTAAAAATATTAAGGTATTCGGTCGCAATTGTCAAATTAATTGGTTACAAATTATTTTTTGATCATGAATAAAAATTTTTACAGGTCACAAATTATTTCATAGTTACAGATAAAAAAATTTATTGATCCCAAATCATAAATTATAATTTACAATTTATTACACGGTAAAAATTTATCAAATTATTGGTCACAAATTAACAAATTTTTAGGTTACATATTATTTATTGGTCACAATCAACCAAATAATTTGTGATCACTACCTTATCGTTGTCTCTAGTCGCTACAGTTGGCGCTACCTTCAACAAATTACCATTTTCAACTTCAAAACCACCACCACCGACAAATCACCATTTTCAACTACAAAACTACCACCAGTGTAAGTGCCAACACCACCATCTTACCATCAACGTCACGGCCAGCAAGACCAGTACCACCACCTCCTGTACCAAAAATCACAACCACCATCTCCACCACACCACAACCATTAAAAAAAAATCCCCAACCCGCTGTCGTCGTCGTCGCATCACTACCATCGCCTTATCAAATCCACAGCAGATTGTAGTCTACAACCGCGATGCAGCAATAAGCTGTGTGTATGTCATGTGCGAGGCGCCGAGTAAAGAGCACAGTGCCATGCCTAGTTGCTGTAGCAACGTCGCACACAGGGACGCTGTCGTCGCCTGTTGTGTGCGATGTGTCGTCGCCTGCTGTGTGCGATGTTGCACTGCAAGTATACGATGTCAAGTTTTATAATATAAAATCAAGTAAGGATGTTGAACCTATAGGGATTGATGTTTAATTCCTACTAAATATTATAATTATGTTAGCCTCTATTTTAGAAAATAAAATTTTAGAATCAATATTTTATACTATCCAAAGATGGATGTTGTGAAAAATTCAACTAAATCAACGTAAGTTATATGAGATATTTATCAAAGGAAGAAAGTATAGGGAATGATTTCACCGCTATATTAACAATGTTTCTCGAATTCTATAGCTAATTCTATCAATCTTTTCCTAAGTTTATAAGCAAGAACCATAAAATTAATTTTATCAACTCTCTCGAGAGTCGAATAAAATCCATCTCCATATTTTAATTTCAATATTTCTATTCCGAATTAAAATCTAGAAATTATTAAGTACATGGTTCTTAAGTGGAATAAGTCTCAAAGATTTCATATTTTCTCTCAAAATCTACAAAATCTAAGTTGTATTATTCTTAGATCACGCCTAAATTTTCTCTCTCGAGTACCGAAATTTAAAACATCAAATCATTCAACTATTGATCATGTAATTGAAAGCAATGCGCAACAACCAACACAAATAAACGTAAGAAAAAACTTAAAGAAACAACTATTAAAATCCAAACATGTCTCTAGTTAAGTTACAACAAACCCTAGTTCTAGAATATAGTTCATGAATAAGAGAAGAGACAAACTGATTTGGCACTTGAATTCTCCTCATTGATGTTGTCTCTCTTTCTCTAGATCAATATGTTGTTCCTTGCCTCTCGCTCATCGAATTCCCCCCTCTAAAAATGGTCTCTAGGATTGTATTTATAGTCTTCTCAAGTCTTGGATGAATTGGGGACGGATTTGGCCTTAAAAGCGCCTGGGCGCTGCACTTGTAGTTCACTTCAAGTCATTCACATACTTGTTTGGCTTCTTTCTTTGCAATCTTTGTACGCTTTTGTTCCTTCTTCTTTTTAGCTTATTTCATTGCTTCATCAACATCATATTTAGTTCATTTTCAAGCTCCACACTTCATCATTTTTTACTAATCTACCTCACCAATAAAACAACATGAAAACATACATTAAAACATTATGAAGATCGTAAGAATTACTAAATATCAAGATTAGATGGTGTCTAAAACATGATTGAATTACTCTCATCACACAGCCACCATGATCCAATTTAGAGCTTGTTTGGGAGAGATTTTTGGGGGAAGAATTGATTTTGAATAGTAATATGATGGGAAATGTGTGGTTGAAAAAGAAGAAAAAATTATTGATATGATGGAAAATATTATTTTATTGAAGAATGTGTGGTTGAAAATGAGAATTGATTTACTGTATAAAAATTTAATCTCTCCCAAACAGGCCATTAGAATCAATGAAAGAATAATTCTATTCACGACATTCATCACAAAGTTTTGAATAAATAGAAAATTCATTTTTCACAAATTCATTTTCAATCAGAATCCACAACTTTTATCAACTTTTCATTAACATTTCATCAACTTTTATCAAAATCTACTAAAAAAATGATTTATACATATATATATATATATATATAATGCTTTTATTACCACTAATTTCATTCACACATTATTATCAATATTCATTTATAAATATAATTAATTACGATCAATTCATGCAAAATTTCTCAAATATCGTTAATTACAATATTTTCCCTTTAATCAAAAGGCCTCGACAATAAACCATTTAATAAGATTTTTCCCATGAAACTTCATTGATTGACATAAATCTAATCAATCCAACTTATGACCTTTTATCTAACAAAATGGATGATACCCATGTGAATGTAGTCCAAATTGTCCCTCTCAACTATAAATCAAAATCAAGGGACCTCCAATTCATTCCATCATGGTGTGAACTCACTTTTGCTTGCACGTTTTGCATTATCATTCAACTTCACATTTAAGTAAAGTATGGTACAATCAATGCTAACATCCACCATTAGTACAAATCACCGTGGTACGTACTAAGACGTTAAATTTAGTTCAATTTTTATACCCCGCTACAATTTATAATTTTGTTCCGATCATATTCTATTATAGGGCTTCCCTTACCAATCATACTTCTTAATTTTTCAAGTGAAAATAATAACTCCTTTTTAAATAAAAACACTAACTTGACAGTTGATATATATTGTATCAGTATTTAAGTCATTTTTTTGTATGATAGATAACGTAGTTTGATACGCCCAGACTCCATTATTAAAAAATACATTTTTCTTTCTCATCTTTTTAAACTAGCATTTTTCAATAAAATAATATTCCACGTAAATTTGAATTTTTTCTTATTTTTTAACTGTACATTCTCCAAAATATTACACTCGACCTCTGTACTCAAATCGTTAACTTACGTACTGTCCATTTTGGAATGATCTAAGTCCATCTCACCCCTTATGATTTTCTGTCGTGTCCCCAAATATTCTGACACATGAATTCCGCTTACAGAGAGACTCGAGTCTCAAGTGGATAGTACGCAAGTTAATGATTTGAGTACAGAGATTGGGTCCTTACAAAAAAAAAAAAAAGAGACCCAAACAAGGGCATAATAACTTGATTATACAAGAACGTGAAACGAATATTCACTAAGCCCCATTTTTGGGTATTGAAAATTTTTGGAATAGTGATTGATGGGAGAATGTGTAGTAGAAAAATAATGAAAAGTTTTAAATTTGTGTGTAACATTATTTTATTTGATGAATGTGTGGTTGAAACGAAGAGAGAAAAAATTAACGTAATGTAATGGAAAAAAAGGGGGCCAAACGGGGCTAACTAACATATATTTTAAATATATACCTTGAAAAAAACAAATTAAGGACCTGTTTGGTATACATTATTTTTTTCATTCTCATTCTTCTACTTATTTTCAACCACACACTCTTCAATAAAATAATATTTTTCATCATATCAATAACTTTTCATTCATTTTTAACCACACATTCTCCATCAATTTACTATTCAATAATACCTTCTTTCAAAAGAATGTGTCCCAAACACACTCTAAAGAGATATACTACAATTATTATTACTTTTTATAATTAATTCGAATTTTTATTTCTTACTTATCGTGTATTACACGACAACAAATTACATTTGCGACAGAAAAATCTGTAATGCGGCGAACCAATCGAAAGCAACGTCTCTTTCTCCCCTATGGGGACCACCTACGTGGCGCCTCCTCACCCTCTCCTTTGCCTTTTACCAAAATTAAAGTTAATTTAGCCAAATACCTTTTCCATTTATTTTTTGACCCTTAATTTTTCTTTAATAATTTTTTTTAAAGCATTTGTTTGAGCCCGAGATAAAAGTTACATTTTTGAATAGTGATTTTTAAAAAATATATGATTAAAAATTAATAATTTTTTTGCGATTACTTATAATATTATTTTATTGAAAAATGTAAGGTTGAAAATAAGTTTTAAAAATGATTTTTTAAAATTATAATATTATTTTATTGGAGAATGTGCGGTTGAAAATAAATTTTTAAAAAATGATTTCGGTAAAAAATGGGGCTCAAACATCCCTGAATTGAGATTTTTTTTTTGAATATTCATAATATAGGTGGTCTAAAATAAATAAAAGGAGAGAGCCACTAAGCGTGTGACCAAACAGGCCATTACTTTTTCCTTTGTTGGGTATGTCTTAAAATGCGCAGGGTGCACAATACACCCCACGCCTGATCGCATCTTCTTCCTCACTCCAGTATCCAGACAATAGCAACTCTGCAACTCGCCTTACCCATTACCTTCACGCCCCTGCGCATTTTAGCACATTCTCCCTCTTAGCTCTCTTACTATTATATCTTACATATATACACATTTTCCATTCACTCTTTCTCAGCTGTATATTATAAACAAATACAAGCATATAGAGATAGTTCATATACATACAGTTAATACTATATTTTCGCATTTCTTCTTTGCTTCAGGAATGGGGATTCGATTTATTTTGCTTGATTTACTGTTTGTTTTGTATATTAGCTGTGCCTTATGTGAGAGTACTTTATATTCCGCAAAGCTAGTGCATAGGTTTTCAGATGAAGCAAAGGCGCATCATAGCGCTAGGGTTTCAAGAAATGGAGCAGGAACTGTCGATAGGGTTGGAGACGCTGATGCGTGGCCGAAGCGTCGGAGTTTGGACTATTATCGGCGGCTGTTGAGCAGTGATACACAGCGGCAGAAGCTGAAGCTTAACCCTCAGTTCCAATTCCTCTACCCTTCCAGAGGCAGCGTTACCTTGCCCCTCGGAAATGACTTTGGATGGTTAATTCTCTCTCTTTCTCATGAATGTGTCTCTCTGTGAATTGGAGGGTGTGGGATCTGTGATTTTCGATTGTTTCTATGAATTTTATGTTTTGAGATGTGATATCGTTATACAGTTATTTCCTTAGTTTTATTTCTGCAATAATTCAATTGAATGGGAAGTTTTGGTGGACAATATCCACAAGTCGGTAAAGCATCTATTTATTCTGGACTTCTTGAGAAATTATGAGAAATATCTTGAATGTGAAAATTTAAGGTAATTATAGCTAAAATTATATTGATAAAAGAGATGATAATTTACATCTAAATCTTAAAGAGGGAATAGAGGGACTCCTAGTTACTAGGAAAGGCCAAACCTTTGAGAAATTTTGGAGTGTGCTTGTGCATACAATTGAGATTTGCAATGGGGAAATTGTCGATACCAATCACATTCCTATATAATATTCCTTCTTTTGATGTTCGTGATTTAGATATATTGATTGTTGCAATGATATGGTCAATACAACAGTCTTTCACATTAAACTTGGTAGATACATCCATAAAAATTACTCAAGTTATAGAAATTCATTCATATTTAGAGAAATTTAATTATCCACTTAAAGTTCCTCGAAGTTACAGAAAAATGTAATCTAAAGCAGACATTGTTGTGCTATAGGTATCATATCATCTCCCCACCTCTCTTTTGCTAGTCGTGGCAGTTATATAGTAGAAATTCTTCGAGGTACATGCGTTATGCAAGTCAGTCGAATTGACTTCATGAGTAGTATCTAGTGGTTTGGTTAACAAAATGTGGGTTTTGGTGAATTTAAAATGATGTTTCCTAGACAGAGGTATTGATTTGTGCTGGATGGACTACAAATGAACAAAATATAGTTTTATCTAGGGTGTGTTTGTCTCCCATTATTGGGAGAAAAATAGAGTAATGAATAGTATTTTTTTGGAGAATGTGTGGTTGAAATTTAAAGTAACTTTATTGGTTTGTGGGTAGAATATTTTATTGGGTGAATGTGTGGTGTAAAATTTTATTGTAGCGAACAATTTTTTGGAATAATGGTAGACAAACATGGGCCTAGTAATCTCACAATCACTAGCCAATAGACTTTTCTCTATATGACTAATAGAATGTTGTTATCTAGCATTTCCACGAATAATCAGTCTGGGCTGAGTCCAATATGTCAATTAAATAGAGTGTGCTTGTTTTATTGCTGCAAGTAACTTTGTAGTCATAACTACGAGTTTCTGAGTCCTTGGACATCTTCAGTGGCTGAAGGGAACATTCGTCATTTTGAAATTTACACAAATTAAACTTAAGGATCTTGTGTCTTTAGTTTATTCATTTTCACTCAAAACAGGTTACATTATATGTGGATTGACATGGGCACACCAAAAGTTTCTTTTCTTGTTGCATTGGATGCTGGAAGTGATCTATTCTGGGTTCCCTGCAATTGTGTACAATGTGCACCTTTATCTTCCAGTTACTACAGCAGTCTGGTATGCAAGCTTTCTTTTGTATCATCAATTGCAATTTTTATTCTGGTGATGTTTCCTTTGTTGAGATCTTCTTGTTCCTTCTTCTCCCGATATGAACACAAATAGAGTGCATACCCAAGCATTTGCCACGTGCTAGGGATGTGTTAGCAAATACTCACTCCCTTCAATTTTTTCTGGGATCGTGTTTTCTGGTTTCTTGCTTTCTTGGGTCTTTTATAGGATTGAAGTTCTTAGAATCAAGACATGTTGTAGACTCTTTGTTTCTTAGTTCTTGCAGATCGATGTTTGACTACTGTCATCAACTAAATTAGTTGGATTTTTATTTTCTGACTGCATCGTCAGGCATTTAAATGTTACTGGTTTTTCCACTATAGTTTTGTTTTGACAACTACATTTCAATAATAATAATTAAGACTATTTCCATGGTCTACATTATAGGTACCTTTATCTTCCCATTCTAATTTGAAACGCAGGCCCTTTGGTGGTTCTAATGTTCAATTTGGCATCAACTCAAATTTTCATGTATACTTCAATAATCAAAATCTGTTCATCTGAAGTGCAAGTTTATCGTTAATTGTTAAGAAACATAACATTCTGCGAGGAGGTGTAACAGATTTTGTTACTTGGCAATTAAAAGATTTGTCCTTGGCTTAGTATTGGTTGGTCCTTTGCCTTTTCATTTTGTTTTTTCAGTTTTTCTCTTGCATGCTCACCATTGATCTCATTTTGGACATTTCCACCCACACTTGCGAATATTTATGCTTGCAAACTTCTCTATATGATGTTCTGAGTTTATTTCTCTTTCCCTGTGATTGACATAATGGTTGCTTGTAGGATCCATTTCTTTTGTATTTTAAGTGATCAGTTCTATTCCAGCTTAAAGTCCAATTTACATAGGTATAACTCTTGGTTATGAAGCACAAAAATGACATTGCTTGTCATATTTCAGATATCAATAAATGGTTTTCCTTCCCCACACACCCATGGTGTGCTGGAATTTTCTCGTTCAGATTTATCTGGTATGGTTTGAATTAAATTAAATTAATTAAATGGTAGAATACCTAGCAATAACTGAATTTTCAAAAGAAAAGGAAATGTTCTTTGTCATTGGCTGCAGCTATCCGAGCATAATCCAGTGATCACCTTCTGTATAACTAAGCTTGTTTGGTTCTTTCATATATCCTTTTCATGGAGAAACCTTTACCAGTTTTATGATTTGGTGGTACTCATGAGGTTATTGGTCTTGGATGTGATAGACACTCTTATCTCTAAATTGTTGTGCTCAAATTTGAAATAAGGCTGTAAAGAATTAATTTTAAACTTGGTTCGGCCCTAGGACTTCCATATTTAGTGGCTCAGTATTTTTTACTGCCAAAATTTATATTCTGCTTGACTATCTACCTGAAATTAATGCTTGTTATGTTGCATTGGGGCTTTACACTGTAGCAGCACAAAACATATAAACTTTTGAAATACTTGATGTAGTTTAAACAGCTGTGAAGTAGTTGTTCATACAAGTAAGAGGTTTACCACTTATTTCAGATGATTGATTGGCAGGTGCTCCCTGGTTTTTGGGGCATCTATTATGCAGGATAAGGATCTTAGCGAGTATAATCCTTCTGGCTCTAGCACTAGCAAGTCCCTCTCTTGCAGTCATCCATTATGTGAATTTGGTTTAAATTGTGAGAATCCTAAGCAGCAATGTCCATACACTGTCAACTATGCTTCAGATGATACATCTACTTCTGGAGTTCTGGTTGAAGACGTATTACATCTTGTATCGGGTCACACTAACGCATCCAACATGTCTGTGCGGGCCCCAGTCGTTATAGGGTGTGTTTTGTATTGCTGTTACAAGTGCATTCCTTTTCGAATAAGATTTGTTGTGCAGGAATTACCATCTTGAGATATTGTTTCAACAAAATTGTTTGGATCCAGAGTAATTTTCTTTATATTTCAGATGTGGTAGTAAACAAACTGGTGGTTACCTGAATGGAGTTGCGCCAGATGGTCTTATGGGTCTGGGGCGTGGTGAAATTTCAGTTCCAAGTCGTTTAGCAAAAGCTGGATTGATTCGGAACTCTTTTTCGTTATGCTTCACTGAAGATGACTCAGGGAGGCTATTCTTCGGGGATCAAGGAGTAGCTGTTGAACAGACTACTTCATTTTTGTCTTCTGATGGAAAAAAGTAAAAAATTGAACTTGCACCATATATTCTGCTCTTTTCTTGCATCATCTACACAGGAGTTATATTTTTTTATGTTCGTGGTCCAGTTTAACTTACATTGTTGGAGTGGACTCTTGCTGCATTGGAAGTTCTTGTCTTGAGCATACAAACTTTGAAGCGCTGGTTGATAGTGGGACATCATTCACGTTTCTTCCAGGTCAAGTCTATGAAAGAGTTGTTAAGGAGGTAACTTTCTCTCTCCCTCTTGCCTTTTGAGTTATCCTCTGAAGTATAAGAGTTTGTTTTGATTATACTGTTTTTGGTTGTAGTTCAATGGACAAGTAAATGCGTTGAAATCAGATTTTGAAGGATACCCATGGCAGTATTGTTACAAGACCAGGTAGTCTTGAGTAGACTGTACGTCGAGTCCACTTTCTCCTTTCTATCTTATCTGTGCACTAGGATTTACTGTATTTTTTCACAGTTCTGAAGGGTTACCTAAAATTCCTTCTGTGACTCTGAAGTTTGCAACGAACAACAGTTTTGTGGTCCATGATCCTGTTTTTGTGATCTACGGTACTCAGGTTGGTTCTTGCAAACATACATATTTTGTATTGGCAGAATTAAGTACTTATTCAATGCTGGGCACTTTGATATTAATAAATTTTGTAAAGCCAAATTTCATGTGCTACTTTGGCCAAAAAGTCGGACAAAAACTATTATTTATAATATCTATGCACTTATGCATGTGGAATGCTTATTAGTTCGTATAATCTGATGTGAATATGACGTTCTGTAGAAATTCTCCATTCATTTAGATATTGGTTCATATTTAGTGGTGGTAAACTGAGTTTGTATCATGTGTAGAACCAATAGTTTCATTGTAAATTAAATTTGGGAAAACCGAAAAAGTGGAGTTTAGTTTTGTGGTTTAGGGAGGCAAAAGTGTGTTGATGATAGTTAAAGATTCTCATGGTTATGATCATGGAGCTTAGGTACTTTGGCTGCAGGATACTGGATAACTGGGTAGATATTCTATTCAGCAGTATATGATAACCAGTTCGAGAGTTGATATTGAAATAATTGAGGAATCTGCATTGACGTCTGAAGAAAAATAACATTTTTTTCGTAAATTTCACCAAGTGTACTAGGACAACCTGTTCAAAAAAGGTATCATCACCAGTAACAAGTTGCCAAGTTGGTTAAAGATATGTCCATTGATTCGTAAGTTGCTTTTGTTTCGCCAGATATTGCTTATTAGTTATTTTACCCATGCATCGATACCTAAGGTCCATTTAGAAATTTAGAAATTGCAGAAATATTCTAGTTACATTATTGCACATTATAATTTGAGGGATTACCAGTCGAACTGGATCGTGGACCTAGATTTGAGTAGTAGTTCATTTGATCAACATGTTTTTCTTGTATATGAACTAATCAATAATAACATTTTAGTTGCTTCCCTGTTTGCAATTTCTGTAGCTCATCAATATTAAACCTTTAGAACTGGGGATTTAGCCTATGTTTGAAATCCATTCTTTTGCTCATTCTCTTTCTCATTTTTTTCTCTTTCTTCATTTCAACCACACATTCTATCAATAAAATAATATTACACATAAACCCAAAAATTCTCCTTTCTTTTTAACCACACATTCTTCCATCAATCACTATTCCAAATCAAATTTCTTCCCTAAAATGGGTGTCAAACAAGGCCTTAAATAGCACAAACATCAGATGCATTATGAAGTAACAAATTGAATGCTTAATTCTTAACTCCGACTCAACTGATTAGAGACAGGACTCTGACTTGACCAGATAAGGTTTGTGGCTCAAGGGTCTGAATCGTTTTTGGTATACTTTTAATTTACTATATACCTGCAAGTGAATAAGAAAAAATGAGTTTCTGAAGCAAATATTTTAATAATTTGTATGATTCTATGATGTAACTCAGGCCAAGACTTGATTATTGTTAAAATCTGGTTATGTGAATGAAAATATTTGCTACTTCTGTTGTGGTTGATTTCATGTTTTAACATGTGAACTACCATGTTTGTGAATGTTACTGTCTATATTATGGTGCAGGGTGCAGTTGGATTTTGTTTAGCAGTACAGCCAACTGATGAAGACATTGCGACAATTGGACGTAAGTATTACTTTATTTGCATTTCCTGGACACATCTGCTACAGTGTCAACCTACGAGTTTATTTTCCTGCCATTGTTACCCAGAATATAGAAAATCCAGCAATACATGAACTGCACAAAAAAATGAAAAATTCAATGAACTAAACTTGGTTTTCAATTTATTTTCCTCAAACAAATTTCCCTGTGCAGAGAACTTCATGACAGGATATCGAATGGTATTTGATAGGGAAAATTTCAAGCTTGGCTGGTCCCGTTCGAATTGTGAGTATTTGACCTTTTTTACCTGTATACTTTTGCTCTTGAAGTTCACTCTCTTTTTGTATGGTGGATTATAAAACATGGTATTCATTGGTTTGCTCATTCAGTGGTTTAATTTGTACATTTTGCTGATATCTCGCCATTGATGAATACCTCTTCCATGTTGTGTTGCCTAGTTCAATAAACTCTATCCTACTCCTACGTAAATGTACCTGGAATTTAAATAAAAAGAAGAAATAAATGAATGGACAATGCAAATGAAAATCTCTGAAGAAAACCACAAATAAAAAGAAGACCTGAGCAATGTCACCTAAGTTGCTCCAAAAGGTTTTTATACTCTGATAGCTGGAGTGCTGCTCTAAATCTTTGCATTTAGAAATGCAGTGGCTCTCAAATTTTGCTAAACCCCCTCTAAGATCCCACTTGATTGCTATATATCTTTGCTCAAGTTTTGCTACTTTCTGAATTTGAAGTTCTAATTTACTAGTTTGGTGGCACATTCACTATATTACACTTTTGTCCTCTGTAAAGCATAGCGGTCAATCTTAATATGTGCGAATCATCTCAGGTCAGGATCTCGGTGAAGGTGGCAGAATGCCGCTGACTCCATCAGCTGATGGCACCTCTCCGAACCCATTGCCGACAACAGTGCAGCAGAACTCTCCCAATGCTCATGCAGTTGGTCCTGCCGTTGCTGGAAAGACACCTTCCAAATCCTCAGCTACATGCCAGGAGAGCTCATATTTTGCTGCGAAGTTTTTCTTTATTATGCATTTGGCGTTGCATACATGCTTATATAAATATGCTCTTTAAGTTGCTTTTTGTAGTTTTGCATGTAAATTCAGAGTTCTGTCGATCTCTTCCTTCTCACTTACCAACTTCTGATGCTTTTAGGGTTATCATATATGGTGTTATAGGTACGAAAAGAGTTATAGTTATATTCAGTACTTCTCCCTCCGTCTGTTCTTCACCATTTACGTATTCATGTATGTAAATCTAGTTTTTCTTTTTTATATGTAGATGAGTAAATTCTCAGTTTTGTTGTATTATGTAATTTTCATTTTGGTAGACAATCCACCTATCTAGTTTTTACATATTTGAGGTACTGTCCATTTATCACTCGCAATTTCACAAGTTAAATGTCATTGTGGTACCGTGACATTCACAACTTTGCCCATGTTTTCGAGTTTTTGTGCCAAGCAGCATCGAGGAATGACAAAAATATGTAAATGAAGTCTTATTTTCTCGACAATTAATCTAGGATAAAGCAATTCTCTATAAAAAAATGACTTCATTTTGTGATGGATTAATTTGTAGGTATAAATGGACACCGTGTTTGTATGATGCAGGAGTATTTTCTATTGTAAGGAAACATTATTGTATTGAAGCCTAATATATTACAGCACATTCGTCCAAATGACAGCCTATGCACAAGACCTGACTGGGTTAACAAATTTAGCAATTGAATAAAGTGCCAATCATCAGTAATGGACATGACCACCGAATAATTGAAATGACTGCTTCAAAGTCTTGTCGGTGGTTACGGTGCTCGTTATCCATTGCTGCATTTGTTGTTTTGGTTAGAATACAATAAATTAGGAAATTTTAAACCTTTGCAGGTGGGGCAATTCTTCGAATCTATTGTCAAAACCTTTTAATATTCCTTGCAAATGTGTCTCTAGCTATTATCTGTTTTGCAATCGAGAAATGCACACGAATTCTAATTCTAATTTCTCATTGTTTACTTTTTCTTTCTTTTCATCGGGTTGTTGTACAAAAATGGGGTTATGATTCAGCACAATAATGGTTAATCAAGAAATAAACAATGAAATGACCTTTAAATTAGCGAAATTGTTTGGATCTTTTGTTTTCTTTTCAGTAGGTGTTACTTTCCCTACCAAATTGGAATCAAAGCAAAACCCCATAAGATTGGATACGGAATTATATTAAAAAACTAATGGAAACTTAGAAGAACAAATTGATTAAAAACATCCAGCAATAATGCATCTTAAGACAATGATTGAAGGCCTTAGGTAAACATTATTGCCAAGTAAAGCAAGCATAGTACTGCCTCCGAGGTATAGCTCAGTAGTGCAAAGGACAAGAGTGAGGTAGTTTCAATTGAGCTGGCAGCTGCAGTGTGAGGATTCGATTCCTACCTCTTACAAGGTATGGAATTGAACTCTTTGTGGACACCAGTATAGCAATTCTTGTACCCTGACCTGTTGAGGCACATCCTGCGATTTACCTACTCCAGAATGCTCTAGGGACAGGGCAGGGTTCAACCCCTTTTTAAAGCAAGCATAGTACTATTTATATTTTTGAGGAAATTGCACAAAATGTCATTTTTTGGCTTTTCATTTTCAAAAATGACACTTTTTAAAAGCCTTTGCAATATTGTCATTTTTGGACAATTTTACCCCTTTAGAAAATTTAAATACCCAATACATGAGTTGACAATTCAAAAAAAAATAGTACCCTGTACATTCTTGAGTTGACAGAATTTTCAGAGGTCATTTCTTTTGTTTTTTTTTTTTTAATTAACCTAAAACTTCCCACTTCAACTCTCCAGTCTTCACTTTCAACTCTTGCGTTTACTCCACCACGCCTGCCTTCAGCCCTTTTTCGCCACCCGCCTTGACCCTTCACGCGGCAGACGGAAGTCAGGAGACTAGACGGCGAGCCGCCTTCACGCCCGAACTAGATTTTGGGGAAATTTTTTTTTTAAGCGACGGGGGTAAGATTGCGAGCCGGTTTGGAAAAGGAGAAACGTCGGAGAAGATAACCGAGAAGAAGAAAGCTGAAAGCAGACTCTGTTGTCATTTTTTTTAATTTGGGGCGGTTGGGTTGTGCACTTGGCATTGGGTGAGTATTGGGTAAAAAGAATTAGGCTCAATAATGGAGGAAATGGTCGATTCCAAAACGAGGCAAAGTTAACCCTTATCTCCCAATTCCCAATTCAACAATTCCATTTAGAAGAAGAAGGTTGCGGCGAGCGAAAGCCGAGTCTCCGACTCCCATTAATTTATATGTAACAATTAAGGTTAGTTTCTCTTGTGTGGCATAAACTACGGGTAATCTGATCTATGGTATCATTATTTAAGGCTCACCTGGATTTGCAACATGTCTTTATTGAGGAAGAAATATAGTTGAACATCATATATTTTGTAGATATGCAAGGATTTTTGTTTTTGTTTTTCGTTTTGAGTTTTAGTAAAAGCAGATGCTTCTCTTTTGGGGTCTATCTTTGCGTACTTATTACGATAATAACTTGGTTTTTATGCGAAGATGATGGTGTTGAAAACGTGAATACCTATAATCTTTACAATGCTAAAACGCTTCTTATGAAATGTTTGTATAGTTTTATTGCAAGAACTTCGGGATTATGCTTATTTTCTTAACTTTTTGGATACGAATATTCGTGTATGTTGAATTAAGCGGGGATGAGTTGATGGTTTTAAAGCAATGTTTGGTAATTTCTACGAAGAATAGAGATTCTTGCATTTTCATTATCTTTGAAGTGCTCTTGAGAATTAGAATACCTCGTGTTATGGTGATTATTTTCGAGGTCAAATGTTGAATTCGGAAAATTGGCTAGATGGTGCAAAGAATTTTATACTGAGTTCAAGAATGAACATAGATCATGGCAGTAATTTAAATATTTGAATATAAAAGCAGCACAGAACGTTTAAGTTGCAATGTTGGCATGCAGATGCAGTACTCTACAATACAATTGACAAATTTTTTAACTTTATTTCGTACCAATCCGTCAAATCCCAAACACAGTATACGTTATCAGAGTTCTCAAAACACTAATAAACAATTAGAAAAACAATCCAATTAAAACATCAAAATGTATAAAATGGCCCTATGATTCATCTGAAGAAATACCCACAAACATATAAAAAATGTTAAAATATGTAAAAACTTATTTTATATAGTAGAGTAGGTAAAAAATAGAGCAACTGTTAAACCATATGTACCTAAAACTTCCACTTGCATAGTACACAATAATAGTTGAACATTAGGAAGTTGTGATATCTACCAACGAGCAAACAAGCTCAGAATTTAATAGCTTTCACTTGTGATCGAAGGCCTCAGTACTCTTCATGATATCACGAGAAAATTTAGTTACACATATTGAAAATATGCAACGAACTTTCTCTAAGAGACACTATGGAAGAACCGACAATTCTCTCCTTTCTTTTGTTTTTCTCTTTCTCAAGACACCAAAATGACTCTAAGCATTCCAAACCTTTCTTTCTTTTTTCTCCCCTTTTTACACGTCCCCTCCCCTCCTATTTATAGGAGAATTTTTGTGTGAAACCTTGAAATTTGTAGCCTGAAATGTTGAAGCATTTGAGTGAGTGGACTTGGTCCAATTTTTCGGCTAGAAGGAAGCTTGTGAAATGCAATGGACGGCTTTGTCTTCCTTTTTAGTTGAACGACACTCCCAAGAAGATCAAGATAGTTGACCATGCAGGTGTAGCCCTTAGTGCCGTGTGTCAGCTTCCATGGAGTTGTTGGTCAGCAATTTCAGCTTTGATGATTCCATTTTCAAGTGTTTTTGTCTTCAAGTGAGCCATGCATATATGGAGGTGCTGTGTATTTCTATTTATGGCTGATTTCCTTTTGAATTGGAAGTTGGATTAGCAAATGGATGATGTAGTGTAGGCGCCGGTTTCTTGAAAGATGAGGCGTCGTGTATGAATTTGCATCTTATTTCAACTTGTGGCTGGAATAAAATCAGATTTGGTCTGATTTTTACGTGGAGCCTTGAAACTTCCTATGACTGCCATCAATAAGATAAAACCAATTTTAAAAGCAAAATAATAAAAAATATCTAGAAAGTTAGCTTTTAAAAATAAAAGTGACAACTTCGGATTTTTAAATGAAATGCATGGGTGCAAATGGATGTTGGTGCCAAGTGCTTTGAGTGAAACCGTCTGTGTTTATTCATCTTTCTTCTATTTAATATTTCAAAGCAACTGAATATAATAAAACCATGCTCAAATATGTTTTAATATGAATAGAAGTAAATTTTAATAATACAAGTCATAATCCATTTTTTCTATTCATATTTTAACAATTTAATTCAAAGATAGAATATTTTGAGTGCACTTTTTGTGCACTCATCACATTTCTTCATGCCATTGAGCATAATCTTCCACACAAATGATGATCTTTTGATTTTTCGTAATTTCCCAACAGTGGTTAGTGGTCTAACGTCTTTACTAGCTTAATACTTATTATTTATGTTTTCCTCTATGTATAAGTAATGTTTCTAAGAAACTGACTTTGTTCACCATTATATGTAAACTAAAACAGTTAACATGAAGATTGCTACAATTCGTAATGGGAAGTTAATTGCGAACAATATTAAATCTAGAATAGCAAGTGCAATTTGTGCAACCAAGAAAACTAATAGAAGACCTAGGAATGTGCTACTCAGCATCAAGAATTATTTTTGTTCTTATCGCCTTACCGGCATTATGAATTATTTTTGTTGCCTTGTCGGCATAATGATTGAATCGACTGTCATGCTTTGTTCATGGATTATTTTTGTTCTTATCGTTTTATCGGCATCATGAATTATTTTTGTTGTTTTGTGTTTATTTTTGTTGTTATTGCCTAGCTGGTATCATGAATTATTTTTGTTGTTATTTACGTTGCTTTGTTCGAACATTATTGACTTCATTGATCGTGGTTGTTAATGTAGAGAAAGTTATTTCTAAATTGTAATGCTCAATTTTTCTTCCTTGTGAACAGGGGATTTTCTTGAGGACGACGGAACAGAAACCATTTCACACCCGTATATCACGAAAGCGAAGCTTGAGTACGAGTTGTAAGTCATGTTGCTCATCTCTATGCTAATTGAGTTGTGGGGAACATATTGAATTCAATGTTTTCGCCTAGTTGTCCTAGTTGTTTTGTTGAAACGTTGCCTTGTCGGCATATCGGGTCGTTGTTATTGCATTGCTTGCGTTATGAATTTTTTTGTTTCGTTATCCGCACAATGATTGTTATTATTGCCTTGCGCTTTGAATTATCTTTGTTGCCTTGTCGTCGCATTCATTGTTGTTATTGCCTTGCCGGCACCTTTGAATTATTTTTGTTGCCTTGTCGGCACAATCATTCTCGTTATTGCCTTGTCGGTATCATGATTTATTTTTGTTGCCTTGCTACATTACTAACCTAGCAACGTAAGAATGTCTACTATTGGACGAACCAAAATTTGACTACTTCAGCAGTTACATCTACTACTTTGTCATGGTCATTTTCACTTAACATTTAATTTGTGATACATTTGATCCAACATTCATGTACATCAGCACAATTTATATCCACGGTTTTTTGCTTGCAAAATTTCACTTCATCTAACTCCGAGTTGATTGATCCTTCCGAAGTTTCGTTTATTTCATCTTCTTCTGTAAATGCAAATCTCAAAACATGTAAAGTAGCTTCGGTATCCAAATCTCACACACGTATCAGGAGGTGACTGGCTCCATTTGATTGTCCCTGTTTTGAGCACTATAAATCTCCAATAGAAACTGCACAAGTTAGAAAAGATGACAGGCGTGTACGAGACAAATTATTTCATGCCCTGCAATAAATGATCATTGATGTTTTACTTGTTTTACGTTATGTTTTACTGTTGTCCATCGATTGCCATGCTTTGTTCAGCTAATTTTTTTTTCGTCGCCTTGTCGGCATTATGAATTAGTTTTGTTGCCTTGTCGGCACAATGATTGACTCGATTGTCTTGTCGGCATCATATATTGATGATGAATGTTATTGCCTTGCCGACATCATGAAATATTTTGTTGTTATTGCCTTGCCGGCATGATGAATTATTTATGTTGC
Organism: Fraxinus americana; assembly: GCA_035079005.1. Lineage (NCBI taxonomy): Eukaryota > Viridiplantae > Streptophyta > Magnoliopsida > Lamiales > Oleaceae > Fraxinus > Fraxinus americana. Next base: position 29,282,401 of record CM068712.1, on the reverse strand, counting down.
CTTGTCGGCATCATGAATTTTAATTGTTATTATGACCTTGCCGTCATCGTTTCATTGTAATTGTTGATGATTGAATCGATTGCCTTGCCGGCATCATGAATTGTAATTGTTATTATAGCACTTTGGCATCATGAATTAGTTTTCTTGTTCTTGCCTTTTCTCAAATCAACATTCCGTAGCCGAGTGTCATGAATTATTTGTGTTGTTATTGACTTGCGGCTTGGGAGTTATTTTCCCATTGCCTTGTTGGCTTACGAAATTATGTACATATAATGTCAAAATTACATTTTCCGAAAATGATTCACTTCGGCGAAGATGACGTGAACTACGGGAAACGGCTTACGACAGTTGGCCTCGATGGTAATTGTGCGTGAGCGCCGGAACGACGATTGGCCTCGGTAGTTACGAGGCGGCATCGTTCAGATTCTGCATACGAGGCCAAGCTGTCGTACCCGATTCCTCTTCCCGTGATTCGCCTCATGGACTGGAGACACAGTTGTTGATATCAATTAGAATCTATTTAAAGTGCACCACATTCCGTGATATGTTAGTGTGCATTTGTAATATATTGTTTATGTGTTATGAATTCCGTACTACGTACTATTTTTGATGTATTTTTTTGTCGTGTCGCTTGCGCTCATTGCTCTGCGAAAACAACTGATCATTTTCCTTATATTTCATGCACTACGGTGTATGGATTTCAACTATTTCGTTCACTGAAGACGCAAGGTTATGCTGCTAGGATTTCCCAATATGACAACCTCGAAGTACATGGGGAAGGTCATGGGAATTTTCGATGAGCGCAGTGCGATTTTTCGTGCGTCTTCCCTCGGCTATACGGCGATGTAGCGGACATCAATTCTCAGCTCAACTCCTACAACAATTTGTGTTCATATGCATTGACGAGATAAGAAGCAGGAGCTTTGGTTCAACGTTCGAGAGTCACTTTGTGTCGGTTTGGTTTGCAAGAGTATGCGTTGGTGACGCGGGGCTACGTTGCGGTGTCCTTGGGATGACGATCGGTTCCATCGAGTCGTGGAAAAAACAAGATTGAAGGACAAGTATTTCTAGTCTTCGGACAAGATTTCTTGCGCCACGGCTTGAAAACACATGTGCTCGTGCAACCCACGAGCGACAGATACAAGCTTGGCCTTGCTCATGAGTGGAAGGTATTTTCAAAGCCCGGATAATAATGTTGGGATAGATGTGGAGACACTTTCCTCGTCGACGACCTGGACATATTTTCGCATACCCTTGGGGGAGAGTGGGGTACAATCGTCGATTAAGGGATTTGGAGGCGGTTGGGCGAGGAAATTTCAAGATGCAAAGAGGAGGCAAGAGAAGGAAATCGATTACAACGGTCACGGGTTTCCCGTAGCCTGCGGGTACTGAGCGTTTGTTTAATTGTTTTACGTAGCATCATTTAATTCACAAACGTTTTCTATTTTTAATAACAATTCTTTATGCGAAACAATGGGACGAGATATGGGCATACGAGCGATACGGTGGTACCCGCCCGGGCGCGTATTGGTGACCGCTTCCCTGTTGCTCAATGGACGGCCATTAAACAATCGCAGATGCGCACGTACGATGCTTTCTTCAAGAGAGTGCGGGTAGCTGAATATCAACTCCTACTTTGTGAAATAATTTTAATTACATTCGAACTTAGTAATATCCAGACATAATCACATGTCTCTCTTCTTCGGCGGCTTCATGTGTATGCCGCACGTCCGTCAGGCCGATCTAGAGCGCAACCAACACTACATGTCCACTCTTGTGCCTTTCGATGATGATCCGTTCCCGTTCACGGACAACATAGTAACAACCGTCGTCGATGCGCGGTTCGAATCTAAGGCCGAACTTAGTGGAGGAGATGGCCATGCCGAAATAGAATCGTAGGAGGAGGGCACATCTGGAATCGGACGATGTGAGTGCCGTTGCGGGGGGGTGTTGAGGGACCTATGTGCTGCGACGATGCGCCTCCGGTTCGACGACACCGGAGACGGCAATGATGGTGCCGACGACGGTGCCCGTGAGCGTCCGGATGTGTGACGAGTGAAGAATGATGGGTGGAACATACGTTGGAATAGACGGTCCCCAAGAAGAGCACGTTGGGGTTAGCGCACCCTCCACATCCGAAATCGAGGTGTCCAATGCGGAGGTGGGTTGAGTAGATACGAGGTCGAGGACATGTTGTTCGAGCTACGAGTCCTAATTGAAATGCGCCTCGACTCTGAAACTCGAAATGTTTGAGCATGTCGCACGCGAATGTGAAGGCTGCGCGAGTTCATGGAGACAATGGTACGACCACCGTTTCCACCCCCCGACCGCTCCGCACTACGTGCATCCAAATCTTTGCACCGTCAACATTTTCACACGAAGGTATACATACGACAACTTGAGTACATTGTCAAATACGATGGGTTTTAAATTCTCCATTCTTTGGTTTTTGTAATACTTATTATGCGTTATGCTTATCTTTCTTTGTTAGTACCGGAGGAGACATGGGCACGAAATGCATGGCATACGGAGTGAGGACGCTCCTTCAATCCATGGCCGGTCGACGCTCCAGGTATGGTACCAAGTACTTCGATTGTCATAATGTACATGTGCGCGGTGATATAAACTGGCTGATGCTCCTTCTTTGTAGGCAGTCCGATCCTGGATGACGATGACCTCGAACTTCCCGATGCTGGTGACGATGTTTCCGAACTTCACATAAAAAAATGTCATGTTGTTTAAGTAGAAATCTACTAAAAGGTTGTATCTTTTTTTTTCAGTACCCGGATTCGAAATGGGGCACTTGATTCATTGAATGCAGACGGATTACTTAGATACCACACACGGATCGCCGACTGCGGGAGGTATGGTAGACGTACTTGTACTAGCGTTAAAAGTACATGTGCGTAGTGCGCAGAAACTAATGCGCCTTGATTTTTTGTAGGTGATGCCTTTGCATACGTGGCGATGATGTCGAACTTCCCGTGCGGTGACGTCGGACAGTCCCTACTACAAGGCGTCGTTCGTCGCGACTTCGAAGGCAGCGGCAACCACTAGGACACCTTATACTAGGGTGCAAGAAGGACGAGAAACGAGAAATAGGAGGAGTAGGCGGGACCAAAAAAAGGGCAGTTTCGCAGGTATGTTTATGTCATTGTCCAATCTATGGCTGCATCCGTAATAGTATGAATAGTTGTGGTTCAGAATCGACAACTAGAAATAGTAACGTATTTTTGCTATCCCATTAACCCCTCGAAGAGCATAATACTGTATTTTATTTTGCATTCTCACAGGCAATTGTACAAATGGTTAGGAAGTCGTGATATACATAGCAACATGCCGAGAATCCCTGACTCTGTATGAATATGTCGCAGGTTGTTCGATTCCGGCTGAACTTGTCATCAGCGATTGATGACAACATCCAGGAAGAATGTTGTGGGCGGCAATTTATAAGTTCAGAACATTGTTATTTTGTTTTCATGTCGAGGGCTTGCACTACAACTGGCAAAGCTGCAGGGGTACTTGTAAATGATTTTGTAATCAGGACACATATTTGTCTACTTATGGCGGATTCGTATAATTTAGTAGGAAGACAACTTTTTATATTGCACGTTCACAGGTGTTTGTGAACGTAATATATGTTGGAATTTTGTAAATGCTATTATTCCTCGCCAACCGTAATGTTAATATTCATTGTTTCGTTTCTTTAAATCTGAGGAGTTAGTGACCAACCAGATTATTTTGGGCAATAAGCATATTCGGGACGGATATGGCAAATTCATAGACAACAATAACTTATTACTCGATGAGGAAATTACGAAAATAATGATAGGGAGAATAACAAGTTATAAATCAAACTAAATTGGGAGGCATATACAACTTACCACGGGTGCCCGAAAGGGAGGTAATTAGTTCATGGCTTCAATTTTAATTGAAAATGCGGTACCCATGAATTAATGGGAATGTCACACCAAGGGTCATGTACATTTAAGTTTGACATATTGGATTTGGTGGTTGGGATGTTGAGCATCATAAATGATGTATCACCTCCGAGTATAAAATAACAAGTCCATTTTTCATGGAGGCAGTAATACGACCTTGCAATCTAGTTCATGCCTTTGGGCAACCTAGTTTGCTAAGAAGTGAGAAATACGCATCAATGTCATGTTCCCTATGGCATCCTCCTGACAAGCAATGACACCAGTGGTTGAACATGCCGACAGCGACGCCCTTAGAGTTCATCTCAGGATTACCCATCGTCATCGTCATCGTCGGACGATGAGGACGATGCTCGTTCAAATGGTTGGAGAGTCATGTCCCCAATTCCGTTTCCGGACCTCAACGCATTCGCAAGCATGGAATCACTATCACCTAAGGCCGTCTTTGCAAAATTTTTCGATGTCCCGGTTGAGATATCCATGATTCCGATGATGACGAGGTGGGCCACATCGCGCCGGCTCTGAAATAATCTTCATATCGTCGGACGACTCGGGCAGACAGTGGTGCGAGATGGGGATCAAATGCGTCTGCAATGAATAGGACATCGGTGATGGTATCCTGTGGGCGGTAATAAGTGATGGTCATGTGTGTATAACTTTTCTTTGTGATGGACATGCACTTTCATGGGGCATGAACGAAGTGGATTTAGTTGTCGTAGGATGTGTTACAAATACCGTCTTCTGGAACGGGCTCTCATTTTGTACGTTTTGATTGGGAAGCCGTAATATATGTTAACAATGTGTTCATCGTTTTTTTTTCGCTCATATTTAGTAATGATCACATGTCTTAGCAATGTAGTCCGTTTCGCATCTTTGCCGCAGACAATGCGATTCTTTGTTACATTCCAAGTGAGAACTACGGGAGACCATGTCGCGCCGGACAGACGGATGAAGTGTCGGGATGTGTTGCAAAATCGCCTAGGTACGATTACATAATCGGCCGTACGGTGGCGTATCCACCCCTCTCATTAGAGTATCCACCCCCTCGCATGGCTACTACTTACGGCAAATTATAAGTTCGTATAATGGGAATGTAAGGTCCAAATAGCAATGCAAGTTGAGAATAATAACATCACCTAAAGGGTTACAACGCAATTGGGGAACATAACCGAAAACACTAATGCGACATGATTTATGTGTTCGATGAATGAAGTTAAGTCAACATCGATTGTGTTACGGTAGCCGTGAACATGTTGTCCGGTCATGTGAAGTCTACCACAACGAGTGCATTTCATTGGACGTGTGGTGGACTCATATCAAGAACGCTTGCGTCTTGGGGAGGAATATACTACAGAAATGAGGACGACGCACAACGGGGGCAAAAAAAGGGGGACTTGTAATTTTGTTCGTATCAACTTGATCGGCGTCCCGCGAGGCAGGATATATTTCCACCAATGTGTTCGTCGTTTGATTTCGCGCATATTTAGTAATGATCATTAATCGCATGTCTTAGCAATGTTGTCCCTTTCGCCTTTGCCCGTAGCGAGGACATCTTTGTTCTGTTCAAGCTGAGAACTATAGAGAACATCATCGGGAACGACAGATGAAGTGTCGGGATGTGTTGCAAAATCACCTTGAATGTACGATGACATAATCGGCCGTGCGGTACCGTATCCACCCCCTCGCATGAGGGTATCCACCTCGGATGGCTACTACTAACGGCAAACCGTAATGAAATAGAATGGGATTGTAAGCGAGGAAATAGTAATCTGAAGTTGAAAATAATATCACATAAAAGGTTACGACGCAATTGGGGCACATAACCAAAAAGAGAAATGCGACTTCATTTTTGTGTTCAGTGATTGAAGTAAAATTACATCGGTTGTGTGACAGCGGGGCTTGAACATGTTGTCCCGGGTTATGACCAAGTCTACCACAACGAGTGCATTTCCTTGGACGTGTGGTGGACTCGTATCTGGATCGCTTGCGTCGTGTCGGTGGTCTCCCTGGAGGACGACGCACGACGGGTGGCAAAATATGGGTACTTGTAATTTCGTTCGGAACAACCTGGTCCGCTTCCGCGAGACGGGATATATTGTTTATTTATGCGCACCCATCCCGATATACCGATGTGTAGTAAGGGGAGCACAAATCATATAATGAAGTACCTCTCAAGCAAGCGTACGAGTTGCATGAACACAAGGCATACGATTTGCATTTGGAACTCGTGACATGTGCAACTGTTTTCAGAAAAGTCTACAATGTCCGTGTCATTGGATAGTCAACTTTGTGTTAAGTTATGCAATCAAGGCATGAGCTCGAAGCACAGGAACGGCTTGAACGTTGTCCGTAACTCGCTCTCCATCCTCGACGACAGTACAGTAGTACATGCTGTTGCGTCGCTTCGACGTTCATAAAACCACCCTGCATAGTACTCGAATTTGTTCAACCAAGCACGTGATCGGTGACGACCAGGGCATGTCGTAACAATGAGTTTAGAGATTCAAGCGTTATTGTTTGTCATGATATTGTACCGATGGCCAACGAATAGTGCTCGTGACCAAAATGAAAAACACTCGCTCAAGTACCGTACGATCTTGCACTTACCCTACGAAGTGACCCGTGATCGGTCGAACTCTTCGATCCGATAAGTTGTATGCTCGTTTGAATAGAAATATTGAACTCGCATTCTTTATGTATTTGTATTAAGTTCTTTTCCATGTGCCACATACAACAACCATGGTGCGGCAATGGAAATAAGTGAGAAATAGCTTTTTCAATGCTCGTTTTCTGTCGAAACGAATACGAGTTCATACGAATCACTTGATAAGATCTTTCAAGTTTGACAAAAACCACATCCACGATTTATTTGTTTCTGCATCCATGATCCCCCATGCTAACGGATAAATACGTTTGTTCGCATCTTGGGCGATTTGCCGGTAGAAGAGTTCCTTTGTACGGACCTTTCAAGTGACTACAGTCAACACAAATAACGGGCCTCATATGCGTATGTAACCACGAATGCTTGCACCGAAAGCTAGGAAGAAGTAATGGAACCTATCATGAGAGTCAACCGATGTGGGTAACCGTCCCACCGGGTTACACTCTCCTAGAACGTGTGATGTGAAGACGTTTTGGAAACTATCCCGAGGTGTTCCATGTAGCAAATGTAAAGCAGCCGACTTTCCCCTACGTGCTTTGTGGTAACTTATTTCGACACCAAACTCACATTCCATGTCACGTGCAATATCAGTAGGGTCATAGGATCGGTATGGATTGTCCAATTTTCTCAAAATATGCTCAGCAATTACTGAAGTAGTGGCATGTCGATGTGCGTTGCGACGAAAATTTACGGAACATGTGTGAACATTGTTGAATTTACGGATCATGAAGGCTGAGACTTTTCCACAGGACGAAGCACGTACCATCCATACAGTGCAATTATCGTCAGCACATACAACAGTTAACATTTTCATACTTGACCTGATGACCTTAAATTGGAACTTGTCTTGCAAAGCGAGTACACGAATTCTCGAGTACACCTCTTTCTTGCTTAAGAATATTTGTCTTTCCGCAAGATCGGATGTATTCACTCTTTGTAATCCAATCGTGTCTGTTCAAATTTGTCGAAGGTGAGGACATTTGCTCGTCAACGTCATCAATATTAGTAGCCTACATGTACCATGCGTGGGTTGTCCAACATCTCATCACGAAGGTGCGGTCCCATTGGAGGTTTCGAATGCATTATTGTTGGCTACCCTATGCGATGATTGAACTCCTCATCTTTGTAAATTTTGGTGAACATCCGCCACGGAAACGAACGATCTGCGCAATTTCTATCCCTCCCCATGCCAACACTTGGGAGCTCGGCTTCCGAAATAGTAGCATAAAGCGATTTACGTTGTGAACTGATATATACCATTTTAAGTCTTCTTCTTCACGTATTTCGGCCGGAGGTATATTCAAGTTCGGGATTTTGAACTTCAATTCAATTTTAGTCCGGGGATCAAAGACGAAGTTTGTCCTTCAATTGTAGCACGAGTGCGGTTGGGTAATACTTGTCAGCACTAAAATGGAAGTAGTTTTATCTCCTCTCCACTTCCATTCGTCATCCACATGAATAAACTGTCCCCCATACGACACTATAAATCTCAAATGATTACTCATACCTGAAACGTTGAAATTGCAACGGTAAGAATTATTCACAATAAATATGTCTACATTTAATAATATGAATGTCGAACTTTCGAATATTCAAATCCATGGAATAGTAGAAGGTGAAATCAACAGTGTGTTAACATATTTCAATTGTGTCGAATTAAACGATTCGTAAATGTCGGGTCAGCCAGTTTACGTGAGATGACGATGTAGAAACTACCAGGAATTTGGAAATCCCGTATGTTTGAAGAAATTTTTGAAAACATTAATGGTGATAATCAATTTTCAACTACCACATGAAAGCATCTTCTCATTAATAAACAGTTCAATGCTTCATTAATTATGTAATCCTTCATTTATGTAAAGGATATTGATGATTGAATCTTTTTCACAAATATTTCCAAAATCAAACAAATGAATATAGTTTCAAATATACCTCCCATTGCATTTGAAGATATTTTATTTAAACATTTAAGAAATAGTAATCTATAACATGAATTTATAAAGTTATAAATAATTTGTAATGACTTACCTCGAAATATTGATGATGAATAATGTGTTCTTGAGCAAGGAAGAATGAAGAAGATGAAGAAAATGTTAGGGTTTGATAGTGGAGAAGAAGAATGTATGATTATGTTAATATTTCTAATTCTTTTCTCTTTTTTTCTTTTTAAGAAAACTCATATTACTCAATATAATATACTATAAACAATTTTTTTAATATTTAAACTAAATCATCACATCACAACATTAATTACACTCAAATCAAACATTTATTGCTCCTAAAAAGGTGGTAACAATGATATTTTGGACATTTTGCACCAAAAAAGTGACATTTTTGCAAACAAAAAGTGAAAGTGACAATTTTTTTTGGATTTTCAAATTTAGTGACATTTTTGAAAATTCCCCTTATATTTTCTACTACTGGTATAATTTTCAAACTCCCAAACATCGTGGAATGTGAAAAAAAAATCTAGATATTTAGCCCCTTGGTACTGATTAAAATAAAGAATTTAATTTGAGTCAAAGTCAACCATTCATTTCAACTACATATTTTATGGATCCCATAACTTTTCAACCACATATTTCACCCATTGTTACCAAAATCTACTAAAAATTTGATTTTAATCCCCACAAAACACGTACTTAAAGTTAACTGGTCACGATTTTTTGATATTTAGGACTTTGTAGCTCAAATTCATAACGAAAAAATAGTGGGGCTTTAAGTAGTATTTATTGGATGATTTGGAGGGTTTGGCCTATATAAGCACATCGTGTAAAATGAAGGGGAAAAAAAAAGTTAAAAGCAGGAAAAGGCATTATATTGAGAGTTAGAAAAAGGATGCATGACATAGCTTTTGGAACCGCCTCTACTTCCAAAAGCCATTACTTTTGTCACGCATAAAGAGTAAAGAGAGTTGACGGTGCTTTTACTTTAGGTTTTTCACTTTTTTACGAACCGGGTTCTCTATCGAATCAAAAAAAAAAGAAACCCGACGCCATTTTTCTACTTGATCCACATTATGGGTTGATCCATTTACAAGTAGAATTGGTCAATTCCCCTGCAAGCACTTAACTTTGATAGCATGAAACCAGTAGCGTGTACATGAGCCATCACCATAGAGTTAACCATAGTGTAGACCAAAGCCAAATCAGACAAATTGCTTCGCGATAAAATGCCGTTTTCTTTTATTTTTGTCAAAAATATCTTAAATATTTTTGAATGAGACAGTTCAACGTGATATTTGAAGAGCTAAAAATCTGACTTCTAGTTCTTATAAAAAATTGTATGTCGAGCATTTGATGTAAAAAATTAGTTGCGTATGTACATGAAAGACTTGTATGAACAAAATTAAATAATTAATGATAAAAATAAACATATATAACTGAAGATATTTTCATCATTCAAGACCTTGTCCATAATAAATATCTAAGAACAATTTTTTTAATTTAAATGATACAAAAACCTAGATTATTGTAATCATTTGGGTAGAACTCAGCTGAGAAATTTCTAATCTTTCTTTTTTTGTCTGTAATGTGAAACTGAGCAACTTGCATTATAGTATATAATAAATTAACAAAACTTTCCATAAAGAAAATGTTAGGTTAAATATTTAGATAACACCTGCATTTCTGGATAGAGACACGGCCAAAACTCAACATTTTTTTATATATTAATGCTTGGAGCACTAGTCATTTTCCATATACAAAACAAAATTAAGTGGCATGTTTGGTACATAAATATATTAAAATATAATAATGTATCAATTTCATCGAACAAATTTTATGATTATCCTCTTTAATTCATCTGGTGCATATCATAACATGTCTAGATAGGGTAATAACACAAAGTCATGCATATATGTGTGTGTGCGCGGGACAAAATATTAGCATCATGTTTGTTCGGTACATTAATTTGACGTGACAGTGGATCAATTTCATGAATTATGCTGTTTTGTCGGAGGAATTTAATACTTTGGTTGACAGATGAAGTTGCAGCAAAAAACGATTGGATGACAATATTGACTATTTTTAAAACAATCCAATGATGTAACTTCATGTAACATTCTGTCATCCAAGGTGTTAAAATTGTCCGACAACGTAGCAAGATTGCAATTTCATTATGTTCTTGAATTGCGAAACATTGGTAGCCGACACAATAATAACACAAGTCGTGCATTATATTATTTCAAAGTATTTTAAATTTTAATTTGTATAATCCATTTGGTCGTGACAAGCAATATCAGGCATAATATTGATGTATAATGGTGTTACCAGCCAAGCATATTACAAAACATAATTGAATAATAATTGTAAAGAATCTGAAATACTACATAGGAGACAATGCTTATTTATACCCCCTGATCAGCACCCCACCCCACCCCACACCAAGCACATAAACTAAAGGGGAAATAAAGGTTTATAAGATTGTGAAGGGAGCTTGGAAGCTTCATATATTCCATTTCAAAAGTGTTTGCTATAACAAATGTTTATCGTATTATTATTATTATTATTATTACATATACCCTTTTTCTGTATATCCTCATATCAACCGTTGATTTCATTTTACTCTATGATCAAACCTTTCTTTCAAAACGTGTCACACCAGACACCTAGATACGTGGCAGCTACTCCCTCTATTATTGGTTGTTTTCTTCATTCCATTATTTATGAATTATGCCCCACCATTTTGTGTATCCTTTCATCTAGGTCCCTGTAGGTACTAAATTTTTAGAGTTAAGCCAAATGTACAGAAAATTGGTTTACAAAACTTCTACCACCTCTCACATGAGGTGGGTCCCATGTGGGATTGAGTTCATTAAAAAATGGATAAAAAATTTGCCGACCCATGCCTTGTGAGTGAACCCAAATTTTTATTGTCACACTTTAAAAAAAATATTCTTTTAGCTCATTTCTATCCTTTTCTTCAGCATTGAGTACTAACGATACTCTTAAAAGTGAATTTGATTTAAGCCATCCTTATTATTTTCAAAATACATTTCACTCTTATTTTCAACCCTACATTCTTCAATAAAAATAATATTATACGCAAATTCAAAATTTTTACTTCCTTTTAACCACATATTTTTCAACAAAATACTATTCTAAAATACATTTTGGACAAAAAAAAAAAAAAGGCTCAAACAAGCTCTACAATTCTTAATTTTAGTTTTATAATAGTTTTTATTTGAGTGGGCCACCACCTCTTTTTCTAATAATTGGACATGTACCTCTATATAAGAAGTAGCCAGTGTAAAGAAAGGTTTCAAAAGAAAGTTTAAGAGAACAGCTTTAGAACCCTTTCTTTCTTCTCTTTATTTGTTGGTAGGCAAGAAAAGAATCCATTTCTTGGAGGGAAGTTTCTCTCTTGCAGATTCTCAGTACTGTTTAAGTTATAAGCCTTTTTTTGTTTCTTCAAGATTCTACTTGTTATTTTCTTGAAAGCATTAATTTGCTTAAGAATAGAGAGTTTAGAGTTATATGCAAAATGGGAGTTTCAGGGACCTTAGATTACCTGTCTGATTTGATGAGCAGTGGACATAAACACAAGAAGAGGAAGCAGTTACAAACTGTGAATCTCAAGGTCAGAATGGACTGTGATGGCTGTGAACTTAAAGTCAAGAAAGCCTTGTCTTCATTAAGTGGTGAGTTTTTTTCATTTTCTTGCTGTCTCATGCATGCGTTAGGTCTTTGATGAAAAAAAGAACCCACTCTCTTTAATTTCAATTTTGGCTTTAGACGAGGGTGTTCAACATTTTCTAACAACTCACACACACAGAGAGAACAAGTATTTATGACTTATATGAGAATGTATGCATAATTTTATGTATAGAAATGTTTTTGAAGTGAAAAATTGTGTTAATTTCTTTTCAGGGGTTAAATCTGTGGAGATAAACAGGAAACAGCAGAAGGTGACAGTAACAGGATATGTAGAACAGAGCAAAGTGTTGAAGAAGGCAAAGTCAACTGGGAAAAAGGCAGAGATATGGCCGTATGTACCCTACAATCTTGTGGCACAACCCTATTCAATTCAAGCTTATGACAAGAAGGCGCCCCCTGGTTTTGTCAGAAAAGTAGACAACCCAACAACTGGAAATGGAACACTAACCAGAATTGAGGACCCCTACATCACAATGTTCAGTGATGATAATCCAAATGCCTGCTCCATCATGTAATAATATAATGGACTGGATGTCTGTCACTCAACCATTTCTGGGCTTCTTTTCAAGCTATTTTACTTTTGTTTTGATTTTTATCCTTTTTGGGTTAATTTAGGTACTTTTCCCGAGTGGGACTAAGCAGGGTATTGTTAAATCTTGGTTGCAACTGGTTTTGGTATAATGACCGCCGTAGAATCAAGAATGCATGGTTTTTTGTAATTATTTAAAAAATAAATAAAATATTCTGCTATTGAGAAACCCCCTTTTTTTTTTGGTTTTTTTGCATGCATGAAAGCATATTTGACACCATGGTCAACAGAAGAAGAACGTGAGCTGCTAGCTCGGCCTGCCTCGGTTGTGACTGTGCTACAGGACATCGTTCGGTGATTAAGCTTAACACTTGGTATAAAACTGTATTAGACAGTATAATAAATTATATTTTAAATTTTTTAAATTTTCATGTAAAACAAAGTCAAACGAATGATATTCGGTATGGTTATTTTTTTTCAAAATTTTTTTGGCAATTGAAACAAATTCTAAACCCAATGGTAGAAAACATTGTCATTTTAATGGACAATTTCTATAAAAAACGAAGTCAAACGAATACCAAATTTTCAATATTTTCCATAGAAAATTATACAAATCAAATACAATTAATTACAATTATCAGTAAAACAATTTCTAGACAAATTAATTTCCTGTAAAATATTTTCTTTCCACCTATTTTTCACATTTGGAATCAAACAGGCATTAACGGAAAAGTAGCAGAAAATTATGATAGAGACGTTCTGAAAATTAAGGTACCCTTACTTTAGTGCACGTGAGTCTTTTGAACTTCTTTAATTCTTATCTATCATGCAACCTTTCTTTTAGATGCAATTTTCAAAAGGGTCAACACCATGAGAAATCTAACTTATAGGCCGGTCTCATTTTGGTCGAACATTTTTTTTATGAATTAGTCACTCGTTCTTTTTTTTTTGGTTTTTGTTTCAGTTAAATCATCTCGTCCACTCCATCTCAAATAGTAATGAAAAAGAGTCATGCTACTTGTACAAAGTTAGGTTGCAAAATTGGTTTACAGATTACGTGTTGACAACATTTTAGCCAATGATTTAAAAAACAGTTTTTGAAATCAATGATCTAGATCTTGCCACATCATTTTCTCAACATACTTTTGTAAACCACCTTTGTACAAGTAGCATAATTGAATGAAAAATCCAACGTGTTAGACTAACATCATATCCATATTTTGTTAATGACATGGTTGTCTCATCCAAGTGGTCAAAGCGTATTTCATTTATTTTCGGCTTTCCTTGAGCTTAGAACAGTTCAATTAATCTGTTGCATAAATAAAATACCTTTTATGCAACAATTTTTTACATTCAAAATCATATTTTCCAAAAGTCGATTGAATCTCTAAGGCTCCATAAAGGCAAGGCAAAAAAGGAAAGATGCAAACTAAAGCATTTCCTTTTGTTGTTGGGAGAATATTTGCAAAACAAAACAGAGGTTTGAAATTGTAAAGAAGAAGCTGTTGTGAACCCCACTTATCATAGTTTAGGCACCTCTCTCTTCTTCTTTAAGATATGGTAGATATTATTGTAATTTAAGTTCATTGTCAAGGCTACTTTACTGTTTCCATGTCTAGGCTTCAAAATGATTGAGATGTTAATTAATTTCAATTTCAACAAAAATTCTAGTTGTACAGTTTTTTTTTACGGCCATTTACAAAGCCCCCTCACATGGGGTGGGCCCCACAATTTGTGGGGCCCACCCCATGTGAGGGGGCTGTGTAAATGGCCGTAAAAAAAAACTGTAAATGTAGCAAAGTTCCAATCTCAAATTCCAGACAGGCTGTTCGTTTCACAAATTCAAGATTAGTCACATCACGAGGAAAAAAAATCCATCATCCACTAACAGGGCTGTGACCAACAACTGTATGCCTCTGTTTCCACACATCAAATTATAGGGTGGTTGGTTTCAAGACCCACCACCTTAACCATTACAAATTCACAGCCATATATCGAGAAAATAAGGTTTTAAGGTTGAAAGCATGAAAGGTTAGTTCTTTGCATCCTTCTTAATCATAATACATTTCTGTACATACTCGCGCCGATAGAATTGGACAGGACAAGTTTAAAGTTTAATCTAATACCCGTCTTCCTTAATCTTATCCAATCTTGTATACTCAGCATACCACGTATACAGTATGTGTATAACTAATGAATGGCCTCAATATCAACGAAATGAATCTGCACTGATTCTTCTACCTTCATACCAAACTATTTCTAAATCAGGTAATAAATGGAGTGGTCCATGAGATTTTTAGACCTACAATCTTCAATAATTCATTTGAATTGAAGTATATGATATGTTGCAGCCATATACTTCAAGAATCAAATAAACAATGAATTGTTTATGGAATGCTAGATGAGTGCAGAGTTGAGCAATTCTAGTAAAAAAAGTACCTCTTAATAGGGTCCATTAAATTATGGCTTTTATCGCATGGACTTTAGCATGTGCTGCCTTTGTATCTGCCTAATGTGTTCAAACTGGAAAAGGTGGCTCTATATTCTTAGAACCCAGCAAAGTGATTTCAAGCATCAGAGTACAACAAGTTGCAAAAAATGGTGTTCTCCATGAAAAAAGAATACAGTGACCTTTTCTCTTTCAGGACAATTGTAGTAGAGGTTGCAAACCTGTAGCCGATGTTGTTAGTTGGTCCTAAGATTTTAATTCTAGAAATTTAATCTTCAACCTTTCAAATATGTAGTACTTTAGTCCCTGATAGACAGACGGATTGAAAATTTAAATGCAAAAGTTAGGGCAAATGTCATAGGCTGGGAAGTAACTTTCCCATTTCTGTTTAAATCTAGGTAAAACCATCCATTCATTATAGAATTCAGAGGTTAAGGTGTTGAACCGTCATGCGAGAATCCTAAGGTCGTTGTAAAAGATAATGAATCGTATGAATAAGGTATCTCTGTTTTTCTGCTTAGAACAACACATGACTATATGTCTATATCGAAGAGGAGATTGGCGGCATTGTCAAAAAATGCACAAATGCATTACATCTATTATCATTTCACAACTAGCTTTTACAATAGGATTTCTATGGTTGAACATCGATAAAATCAAATTTCATTTTTTGATTAGGTTTTTAACTATTGAGGGTACATAAATTTCTAGAAATTTTGACACGAATAGCACCAGCCATCTCCTGTCAAAAGTCATGTAATTAACGTTTCCAGTTAGACAATGTGCACAAAAAGAAAACTTGATATTCATAGAAGTTATCTTAGAAACTCACTTGGTTTTGATGCTTAGATTCACAGATCTTTATTTCCTATTTCCTTTGTAGATATCGACAAATTTGACGTCATAAACAAGCGTTGCATTTCCAGGTATGTTACAATCCCCTGTGCAACAAGGTGAAGGTTTTGGTAGGTAATACATAGTCGCAACAAAAACAAGATTTTTCAGTGTATGGAAATGAAAAATAAAAAATAAAAAAATCTTCCAAGAATATTCAAGCTTATGGTATGCAGAACCTCAGAATTTTAATTCTCAAATATTTAGGACAAGTAAAAATCACCTGAAAAGCAGCCGGCTGGTTCAGGTCCATATGCTAAATGTGGAGGGATCTGAATCTTACGTTTACCACCTATTACAAAATGTCGAGATGAATTCTCATAGTCCTATAGAACTGCATAAAGAACACCATCATGAAGAAATAGAAAAACGAGTTTTTTTATATATCATCTGCGTCTTACCAACTTGCATTGGGGGTACACCTCCACCTCCCAAGATTCCCTGATCTAATCCTTTAATGACCTGTACAAAACAAATTCTTATGATATGACCATGCCAACTGAAAAATTAGAAGCAAGCATCAACTGAAAACAGAGAGTAATCAGCTAAGACACATTTTCAGACAAAAGGGTTTATTGCTTCTCTCATCGGCAGAGGTAGTGCATTAGAACTCTTAAAGCATACCAATCTTTTTTTTTTTTCTTCCATGTATTTTTGCTATATTGGTTTGAACAAAATTAAGTTCCAACTCAACTCTTTAATTGAGTCAAGCAAGAGGCTCTTCACACTTTTTCAAGCATAAAAAGAATATAATATTAAAAAAAAAAAAATTGATTTCAAATACAGCAGTTTCATCTTGAACTACCCCCTAAATGAACCAGAACGTGTCTCTGATTTATTTGCCTCCAGAAAAATACTGAACCTTCTATCCAGTTTAGCATCAGCTTTTAGGGGTGTATATAATATAGTTTGATCATACACCATTGAAACTCTATTCATGTGAATACGGAGATCATTTTTTTACATAATGTATTCACTAAACAACCATTAATTGCAATAAAGTCGGGGCAAATCTCCACTCTGGGTCTAGAGCTACATCTACTGAAGCATTCAATGAAATTATATCTTCACTAAAAAGGTCTATAAAATTTGCCACAGAGGGTTATATCATAATTGGCCAATCTATTGGAGAAAACTACAAAGAAAAATCTCATGATTTGCATTATAAGTTCACTTTTGTCCTTTTCAAATACATCCACCTTGAGATAACCTTATAGCTGTTCACATTCCTCGTACACATCTTCTTTGAGTTCCAAACATTCCTTATTTCTCTATCTTCTACTGATGCATCCGCGTAGAAGTATATATTTAGCTGTCTTCATTCCATGAATACATATTTTTTTTACTTCCATAACATATATTTTACTAAATTTTTCAACCTCCAACATTTATAATACGATGATCATTTACCACTATTTCCATCAGCTTAATCACATCACACAGATATAAACTTATCAGGTTATTACTAATTTTCTTCATCATATTACTAATTCAAAGCCAATCCATGGTAAAAGAGTTGTTTCAAACATTAAGATAATATCATAAGAAGGAAAATTTCTTACATAATTGAAGTGACAAAAAATCTGATCATGTTAATTTCATTGGACATTAGTTTCTAGATTAGAATGGGATGCATATAGCATAAACAGTTAAAAATGTAAACAATGTTGCACGTAAAAAGAGTCATCCTTTACATCTCTGTAGCCATTACTGCTTGTGATTATTTTAGCTATACTATGCTTCTTGTAATTATTTTACCCAAGCAAGCATAGAAAATTTTCTAGAAATAGACGAAGTGTGAGAAAAAAGAAACAACCTTGCCGAGACCAAGGCGCATGGTAAGGGGTCTAGCACGTTTATAGCTGCTATCAAATACTATTCCATCCGCAAACCTTGCAGTATAGTGGACCTGCAGCAAAATACCATAGAGTAAAGACATTTTTTGGCTTCGGGAAAGGGAAAATCTTTAAAATCCATAAAGTTTCTATATAACTAGATAAGATGATTGATTTTGCCTGTCTTCCTATCAATCTACGACTTTTGATTTAGTCATGTCTTTCATTAAGCATGGGAGAGAACTGAAAATGAAAGTTGTTAAAATTACACCCATTTATTTCTTCTATTTTTCTTTCCTAGCACGAAATATCCTGACCAGTTGTCATAACATGAAATCTCTGCCATTAATTTCTCTACTTATATATTTTCTTGTCATTCCCGTTTTATCTCTTGATAACTGTTAGAATATGTGCATGATTGGCTCCAGCTCAAGCAGCTCACGTTCCCAACATGTTCCGCAGCTCAAACTAGCCTCTTTTAGATCCTTCTTCCAACTGTTAGTTTGTTAGATTTTACTCTATAAATAGAGCAATGTATTTCCATTATCACTTGAGTTTGATGATTAATAAAGTGTTCCTTTCCTTCAATATGTTTTCATATTGAATCTATCCTTTTATTTTCTCAATATGGTATCAAAGCAGTTCAGTTTGCATCAAGAAATTATGGAGTTGTTTTTTCAGTTTTTACATTGATGTATTTCCTTCAAGGACGTTCCCAGCATGTTCAGCAGCTCATACTAACCTCTTCTAGATCCTTCTTCCAATACTTGCATCTCTGTTCCTTTCTCCAAGTTCAAGATGTTCCATCTTGAGGGGGGAGTGTTAGAATATGTGCATGATTGGCTCCAGCTCAAGCAGCTCACGTTCCCACAATGTTCAAGCAGCTCATACTAGCATCTTCTAGATCCTTCTTCCAGCTGTTAGTTTGTTAGATTTTACTCTATAAATAGAGCAATGTATTTTCATTATCACTTGAGCTTGATGATTAATAAAGTGTTCTTCTTCTCAAGTTCCTTCAATATATTTTTATATTGAATCTATCCTTTTATTTTCTCAATAATAACCTTAGTCAGTATAGTTAACATTACAATCTGGAATCATGAATATGTCTCAAAAACTAACCCAACAAATGGAACAAGTTCATTATTTCAAGCAGACTGTTTCTTTCCTAACCTACATTAAGAGTTGAAGTTATTGAAAGCGAATCCAAATTTGAATTTGATATATGATTATTCCAACCCCAAAGATCTGGCGCCACATAAAAAATGCAGCATAGTGTGATCCTGTTTTTGGGTAGCAAAGTCAACTCAAACAAGCAGAAATTTATAAATAATGATACAATTCTCAATCATTTGGTTACACCTAGAACTTCCATTATTTATTTTAATTTCATCCTTTTACTTATGTGGTATCTAAATGAGTCCCTACCAGTTAATATAGAACATATCCATAGACTGAATATAAACTCCCAACTTAGAATAAGAGCTTTGAAGGGCTCTCTACTCCATACATATTGGTTTTGAGATGGATAATGTAATGTGAAATAGGGGCTAGTCTTGAGGTGTCCATCAGCAGGTTCTCGCATTGGAAATCACACCCTAGGCATTCTACCTAGGAAATTTGCTCTCTTGGATACACATCAAATACAGCATTACATACAGGTCAATGTCCCTTATATTCGAATTTCCGAGGCAGATGAGGTTTAGAAAGAATCCATCAAACAATGACAAATAAAGCCTAATTCCCAATAATTTGGGTCGAGTATATGAATAATTTTTTTCACTCTGTACGCTATATTTACTAGCAGATCTAATGTAGCTAGATCCTTAACAACCACAAGAGACCATGTCCTACCGTCTTCTAACCTACTCTAAGGAGGTCGCTGTTCAAACAAGAGCCTCTTTAGGTAATTTGATGAGTATAAATGCAAGAATATACAAGACAATTTACTGAGTCCAGCATTAAAAAACGAAGATACCGAATATTTGTTTATGAGTTCACTTTACTGCTTGTGCGAAGATGGTGCACCACACCATCCGTACCCATTCACATGCCATGCAGACGCACTTCCATGGCATGTAAAGTACCAATGGTGTCGTTTATTTAATTACATTTGAGTTTATAGTTAAATGAGATCATTACATCTATCATCTATGAAGGGGTATTTTATTTTTTTCTCCATTCCACAAAGGATGAAATGCATAGGGACCATCCTTTTGTCGCAGTATGCTCCTTAGATTTATGAATTAGCAAGAGCTTCATGCCCTCTTAGTCGACTAACAATAACAAAGGCTTGCAAAACTAAGTTTTAATGACTGAGATTTGGAAAGAAAAATATATTTGTCGTTCATGAAGAGAGATCAAAAGCACTAAAATAGGTAGAATTTTCTTCTATCAGAACACACGATCCCGGTCTTTGGTCATTTCTTTCTTCCCTCTTACTAAGATTTTACAAAGAAAATTAGTTTTTACAAAATAACTTCTTCTCTTTTGCAATGAAGACTATTCAATTTTCATTGTTAGAATTAACTTTGTTAGCGTAAATCATAGTCAATTCATGATACAAATTTCACAGACTCTGATCATAATTAGTTGGGAAGAACTCTGCTTTACGAAAAGCGTCATTGTAGCATGCTTTAGAGATCCAAAATTCTGGGACTTAATTAATCAATTTCCAATAATCTTTATCCATTTAGAGTTTCAAAGTTATAATAAGAAACAAATTTTCAACAATCTTACAGATTAGTCAAGGTGGGCACACATTATCAAATTACAGAGGTTCAAGGGGAGCAAGTGCAATTTCAAGTATTCTAGACACATTACATTTTCTTCTGGTGCAAATGAATGTTGCACACACGTTAAAATTAAGCAAGCTGTTAGATTAATCAATGAAACAATCACCTTTTGTGTTAAAATTATGTGTAAATTTCATGAACTCACATTGATAAGCTGACCGAAAGGAACCTCCTCTCCAGACCCAACAGCCAAATCACAGTATCCAAGTCCCGAACGAACGAAGTTGAACTCACAAGAAGGCTCAGAAAAAGTGGCGTAGTACTCTATTCTGGTGGCTTCAGCTTCCAGAGGGGTGGCTGCCACCACAGAAGCGGCCAAAAGTCCAATGCCCACTTGGAATATTTGCTTTTTAACACTGGAAATGGTATTTGTAGCACAATGTCGTGAAGATGAAGCTCTGGTTTTGAAGGTTTGCAGGTAACGGGATTTTGGTGTAATGACAGTTAATGGAGAGGTTGCTGCCATTTTTTGATCTTATTAGGAAGATTTTGTAACTGTATTTTGAATTTGGGATATCCGGAGATTGTCTGCCCGGATGAGATTTCTGGGATAATGGTTATTTCAGTTGATGAAAGTGGGGATTGATTTTGGGTCGCAAGATGCTTTGGGTGGTCTAGTACTAGATAATGTTATGAAAACCGACCATAGCTAAGCTTAAGCTCGAAAGCAAATATAGGCAGTGCTCGATTCTCATTTTTCATTCATAAAAATGAAAAATATGATCGTTATTCATTACATCAAGCCATCAATTTTGAATTTCTATCTCTTGTGTGGGGGCACAATAACGATTATATTTTTCATTCTCATTCTAGAATAATGAGAATCAAACGGGGTAATAATAACTTACTTTTATTGTTAAACTATAATATATAATACTAGTGGTGTTAAGATTTGTAGTTCTATCATAAAAGTTGAACCTTATTACGAGGAGTAATCCAAATCTTTATATATTTGTCTATATTTTCATTTTATTCGATATGTCACTACACCAAATATGGCCTTTTGCAACACGCAAAAGGTAACATTCGTTGATTAAATGTTGCTAAAGGGGTCTATTGCAACATTTTAGCAAGTGAATGTTGCTATTGACTATTGAGCTTTCGCAATATTTTTTAAATAAATGTTGCTAATGTTGCCTTTTGCAACGTTTTATAAATGTTGCGAAAAGTTTAAGTTTTTACAACGTTCAAAAAAAGTTGCGAAAAATTCACTTTTGACAACGTTTTTTGAACGTTGCGAAATGTTCACTTTTGGCAATGTTTTTTTAATGTTGCGAAAAATTTAAGTTTTTGCAACGTTTTTTAATTGTTGCGAAAAATTAAATTTTTTACAACGTTCAAGTAACGTACTTTTGGCAACGTTTTTTGAACGTTACGAAATGTTCGCTTTTGGCAACGTTTTTTAAACGTTACGAAAAAAATTACTTTTTGCAACATTCAGAAAACGCTGACAAAAGTTTTGCACTTTTTTCCCAAATTAAATTATATACGTGCTCAAATGATAAAAATAAACCAAACCATAGACTAATTCACACCTCCCTCCCAACAAAATCCCTCCATTCTCGCCTCCCTCCCTTCTCGGCTTCTCCCAATCTCTTTCAATCCCACCATTTCCACCGCTACCTCACTCTCACTTCTTTTTTCGCCTCTCACTCAAAGTCGCCATTGCCGACCCATACTTGATGGAGACAGAGAACGAAAATGCAGATGACCCATCACGGATGAAAAGAGAAAACAGAGTTGGAGAGTTCGATTTGTGAGAGAACGAAAATTCAGTCCATCTTTCTCTCAGCAGCCGTTGTGAAAATCTGACCAAGATTCTGCAAACCAAATTTTCATCTTCATTTGTAAGTTTTGATCTTGATTTCTTAATTTTTCCTTGTTTTTGCTTGTCAAGAAATTCAATTATTCAATTTCTTCAAGTTTTTTTAGAGGCCCATTTGCTAAAAACTTATTTGACTGAAATGTTTGATGTATTTAGGAATTTGTGATTCAATTTCTTGTGTTTGATTAATCTTTTATAGGGTCTTGTGTTTGATTTAAAATCATGTATCAATTTTGTGATTCTTATGAAATTCATTTGCAGGTAGAACTTACAAGCCACTGGAGGAGCCTGGAGTTAATTGAAGCGCCTGCCCTGCCTGAGGTTGAGGAGAGGTCATAGGTGAACTTAATTCAGTAACTTGATGTTGTTTTAAGGTTAGACACAAGCTGTATAGACTAAAATTAGTTAGGCTGAATTTTTATTTGAGTTGGTGCAATGCCAGCTGAAGTATCTGATGCCTGATTCTGGAATTAGGAGGGTGTGGGTTTATTGTCTTTGTCTGCACATTAACTACCTTTGGAACACCTCATTGTTTGAGATTGAGGCATTGGATAAGCAGCCTTACAAAAGCTGATTTAATCAATTTTGGAGGCTGAAACGATGTGGGAATTTTGGGATTATAATGAATAAGATGAGCTGGGTTGAGTGTAAGTTGGAGCAATAAAGTGATGAAGAAGATAACTTTTGTGCTCTACCTGGCTGCTGTAAGCAATTCTCATTAAGTGTAGTATTTGGTTGGTGTAAGCAATTCTCAGAATAAGACTCCTACTTTATTGGAAAATGACTTCAGAATAGGACATTGCTCAGATGTGCCTTAAAGATAAAATGATATTTTGTTAGTATTAACTTTAGGGAATTCATATTAAACAGGTTCAACCAGCTACATATAGGTCTTCAGTTGAAATAGGCAACTGCCTGGGTTTCTTCATTTAGCAGAGTAGTTTCATTTCGCAGTGTAGGTCTGGTATATATAATACAGTGATATGCATTTCATAATTTGCCATTTCCTTTTTTTTTTTTTTTTTTTATTGTTATGTAGATTCATCACTGGAGAATAACTGATTTCCATCTGTTTCATGCTTTAGGTTGTGATATGATGTAACTAGTTTGAAGATGTTATTAGGGGTTAAGCTCTTGACTATTTTTTGCAGGAACAGGGAGAGGAGATTTAACTTATGTGAACAAAATGCTTAATGCTCAATCTAGGCTTTGGCTTACTTGCTAATGCCACTTGGAGATCATTTCCAATGCTTTTGCATTAAGTAGTTATTATTTCAGGAATAATTCAAAATGAATACCTGGTAGAATGAGATAATGATATACCTATGAAAAACTATGGATTGGCCTGTTATCTGAGATTTTTCTTTCTTTTCCTTGGCAGTAGACAATTTCATTCATGCTGACATGCATTTCATAAGTTACCAAACCGTAGCAGAGTGCACACTGAGATTGTCAAAGAAACAGAACTGCCCAAAGCCAGAGGCCTTCATTCAGGTGAATTTCATCATCCACAACCACTTATTTAAGAAACAGATAAATATTGTAAAAGATGCAGCTGGAGTTGAGTATAGGAGTCATTTCTGCCTTGCAATTTTACTCTTTGTCTTTCCTAATAATGGTGGGATTGTAAATTGCAACAATGTTTTTCATTCTGGCACTTAATGAAATGGGAAGAATGAAAGGGTTTTCATCTTCTATTTTGCCTCTGCTTCTGCCATTAATCCTTTTCATTTTATGCGAAGAATCTTCCGCCCAATATTCGACTTTGAATTACACAAAATATAGAAAAGTTAGTAGCTTGAGACTTGCTAGGATTTAGAAGCATTTGGAAGAGATTTGGGGTCGTATATATTCAGATAGTTACATTTGTTAGCTATATTCATATCTAGCATCCTATTTTTCCATTTAGCGAAGATGGTGGTTAATTTTGTTAGCTATAGTATATTGTGGTCCTTTTATAGTATGCTAAATGATGATTAAAATGATGCAGGTAGCAAGCCCATATAGGAAAGGGTGGATCTACTTTTGATTGTGGAAGAATTTTGCGGATGGTTATCATTTTGAAGTTCTTGTTCACTACGCAGTTGATGTATGACATGAAATTTTTAATTCGTCTTCTTTAATGGATAGACTTTAATCATTTCCTATGTAGTTTCTATGCAACAAATTAAGGTGAAATCAATGTGAGCCGTTGCTTTAGTTTTCTATTGTCTCGTTATTATGTGTTCTACCAAGGATTAATAAATTTGGCCATAATTATTATTATTTTTTAGAGCAGATGACTACTAATGTTTATTATTATTTTTCTAGTACCATATTGTTTACTAAATTTGCGTATTTTACTATAAAAATGTGTGTACATATACAGTTAATATAAAAAAAATGACGATTGCAAAAAAAAAAAAAAGACATTTAGCAACGTTTATAAAATGTTGCAAAAACTAAGGACAAAAGAATTGGCAACGTTAAAACAATGTTGTAAAAAGGTGTGTTCAATTTATAAATTGATTTAAGACAACATTCATAAAATGTTGCAAAAGAGAAACGGCAACACTTTAAAAACGTTGCAAAAGAGTGACAGCGACAATTACAAAACGCTGCAAAAAGCCCAAAATGAAAGTAACGACAACACTTAAAAAACGCTGTTAAAACATTACGACAACGTTTAAAAAACGTTGCGGAAAGTCATTTGCAACATTTCTTAAACGTTGCAAAAACTTGTATTTCGCGACGTTTTTTATACGTTGCAAATGACTTTCCGCAACGTTTTTTAAACGTTGCAAATGACTTTTTGTAACGTTTATATTTAGCTTTTGCAACGATATATAAACGTTGCCGTATCCTTATGGTCTACGGCAACACTGAAGCCCGCAACACATGCACAAACGTTGCAAAAAGGTTTTTGCAACGTTTTTCAAACGTTGCAAAAGCCGATTTTTGTTGTAGTGTGTGATTCTATTTCTTAACATGTTTCCCCGCAAGATAGTGGCTCGTTTGAGTAGATCATTCTTGAAATCCGTGTACTCAATTTTTTTGAGTTTTAATCGGATCGAATTGCTCATTAAAGTGAGTTTTGATACTATGTTAAGATTTGAGTTTCCATCTTAAAATATCAACTTTATTAAGAGAAGTAGCTCAAACCTTTATAAATTGGTCTATATTTTCATATTTATTCGATATGAAATTCCATCCCTCAATAACTAGAACATATAATTCAATATTTCTACTATCTAATAATTTATACAAAAAAATAAAAATAAAAAATAATTTCAAAGTTACATTGTAAAGAATTATCTATCTGGTGTAGCCGTTTCTTCCCGATTGTCCTAATCTTGAACTGTATATCTTCTATATATTAAAAGTGGCTATGTAACGGAATTTCTTGTTTTTAACGGAAAAACTAACGGAATTTGTTGTTTTAACGGACTATGTAACGGAATTTCTTATTTTAAACAAGCAGCTCACCTTCCTTCAGTATTTTTATCATAACTTTGTATTCCGATATTCGATTGAGGCGATTCAAAATGCGTTGGAAAGCTAACTCATCTGGCTACAACTTTGATTCAGATATCATTCTCCAATTCGATCACTTTCTATGCCAAAAATAGGTCTCAATATGAGACTAAAACATCGGAACATAACTTTTCGGTTGGAAATTGATTTGTGATTATCTTTTGACTAAATTTGATTCCATTGACGTCTTCCTTTATCCAATTGACTCCGAGCACTCTCAAATTTTCATCGTGAGGTTCGGCACAACTTTTAAGTATTTACATTTTAGTCCCCGAACTTTGGATCCCTTACAATTTAGCCATTTTCTCCAAATTTGTCAACTTTTACTTATTTTCTTCGATCTCACCAACTTACATCACAATATCAAAATCACACATCTAATTATTTATCAATTACATAAACATTACATCATTAATTATTTAATTAACCAAAAAAATTACATCTTTATTAATAACAAATTAATTATTAAACAAAACTATGAACGCCCCGTTTGGTACGAATTCTCCAATTCTACAGTAAATCAATTCTCATTTTCAACCACACATTCTTCAATAAAATAATATTTTTCATCACATCAATAATCTTATCTTCTTTTTCAACCACACATTTCCCATCATATCACTATTTAAAATCAATTCTTCCCCCAAAAAATTCCAAACAAACAAGCTCTTAAATATAAACTAGGCAAACGTGCATTGCACGTTGCTTGCACCTAGTATACTGAAATACTTTATGATCAGCTACAACATAGGTGGAATTTGAAAAATTAACAAAGAGAAATACACTAGTGAAAGACACCAAATTTATGTTTGTTAGACAAAGGTGGTCATCACCTATTTAATTTCTCATTGAAAATACATATCAATCTCATTGGAAATTTAGACAATAATTTACAAAGCTTTTAATTAATAAATAAATATTTTGTTCTTAAACTAATAATTTAATTTTTTTAGAGTGACCTAAATTTATTATGTTGTCGACAATTATTTTCTTCCTAATTCACTTACACTTGCATTCATAAATTAAATTCCCATATGCATGGCTTATAGGATTTCAAAGAATGTAAAGAACATCTAGTCGAAAACAATGAAGTTCATACGTGCACACTTTTTGAAGAATTAATCTACTTGTACAATGATGGATGACAAGTTTTCTTGACAATGTCTGATGTGGCAAAATATGGACAATTTATTTAAAAAACAATTTTTGAATTTTTAAAAAATGAATGAATGTGATGATGTCGAATCATGATTGTCAACAAACTATGTCAACCATCATTGTACATGAATTGAGCAATTTACGGACTCTAAAAACCAATATTCCACATTTGGTGGTGACGAATAATAACAAGTGTCTACAAACAACCTTGTCCAATCACGACCTCTTCTTTATGCCTACTTTTCATTTCCCTAACAATCGGCCCTTTTTCACAACCTATTATCCCCTCTACCTTGCAACCTGATCCACCCCAACCCACACCCTATTCCATCGTCCAAAACATCTTCATTTTCCCCAGGATACATTTCCTTGTATTCAAAATTCTAAATCTAATTTTATTTTGTTCGTCATACATAGCATCTCAAACAAATAATTATGGGGCGAAGTAAGCTTCCGATTAAGAAAATAGAGAATGTTACCAATAGACAGGTTACGTTCTCCAAACGCAGATATGGCCTCATTAAGAAAGCTTATGAAATTGCAGTTTTGTGCGACATTGATTTAGCTTTGATCATGTTCTCTCCTTCTGGTCGCCTTAGCCATTTCTCTGGTAGAAAAAGGTTAGAAGATTATATTAATAAATTGTTTTTCATGATGTAATGCAGGTTCTTAGGAGAATTATAAAAATTTTTTAATTTTTTTTTCTAATTGTTTTTTTTTTGATAGAGTCGAAGATGTGATTTATCGATATATTAATCTCTCTGATCATGATAGAGGAGGGTAATGTTTCTCACTTTTGCGTTTTGAAAATTATGCGACGTAAACAAAAATGTTACTCAATATCGTGTTTTTTCTATTGCAGGATTATCCAGAATAGAGAGGTAAATTATTTTGGACGAATATTGTTTATGCTACAAGTAATAGAAAAAATGTTATTATTTATTTTTTCCTGGATTATGTTTACACTCAAACTGATTTTCAATGATCATGCAGTATATAATCGACACCATAATGAAAATCAAAACTGAAAAGGACGTTGAAATACAAAGGTATTTCTCCTTCCAAATTAATGCCTTTATAATTTTGAGGTTTTTATTTTTTTATTTTTGGAACTTGGCTTGTTCTTTGATTAATTATAATTTGACATTTGGATCAGTCCTGCAGCTCCTGGCTCTAATTCAGAGGTATAGAAAACTTCTTATTATCCATCTGGGTGGAATTACAATTTTTTTTTTTTCATCATAACCAAATTAAATTTCTTATTTCAGGAAATTCAACAAGAAATCTCTGACTTGCAACATCAACTTGAGAGTGCTCAAGAACTACTTAGGTACTCAGTTTGAGGTGGAAGAAATTCATTCATCTTCTAAACTCATTATCTTAAGAGGAATTTATTTAAAAAGGATAAGTTGGAGCATCACTAATTAATTTCATTACAATGAGATCATACACCCAAATGTCATACTTGTATAGTCTATAGATGATAATTTTCTTTTTTGCTCGAAGAGTATTTGAACCAGATTCCGAAAGATTTACATCGTTAAGTGAATTTCAATCATGTGAAGGGCGACTTTTGGAAGCCTTACGTCGTGTCACTCAGAGAAAGGTGATCTTTAAATATATATTAGGAGAAGTAGCACAATTCTTTTTTAAATTTCTTTGCAATTTCCTAACGGATATACGTATTTCTAACTATGCTAAACAATTTTGGGTTTCAGAGAAACCTGGTGAACAAGGTGGAGCAGCAATCAAGTTATCAGGACACCATACAGGTAATTCATATGTTTCTATGGGATTATGTTAGTCCTTTTTATTCACATTTCCATTTAAAGCAAATAATTTTTCATTTTCTGTTTACAAAAGCAAATAAATACAGTGGTCCAATACATCAGCGAAGCACACACACAGGGAGTAAATACCTCACTACTTGATGATCATGCCATTGACTTAAACTATGGGAATCATATGAATACTGGCTCTGATGCATCTTCTGCTGCTCTAAGGTCTCAACTTATTCCCATATGACAAATTACTATATTTTTATTTAATTATAAGTCTATACAATTCTAAATATAGAAAATTTCAATTATTTGTGAATTCCTCATTTCTAATTCTTCTTTGTGTCTAATTTAAGGGACCAGTCATCGCCAACTATGTATGAATCTGTGTCCCAAACAAGTGTGAATGAAAATTTGCAGAATGCTGAAGGTTTTCACAATAGCAACCCCATTAGCGATGACAGCTTTCAACAAATGCATCTCTCCAAAGATTTCTTTAATGCTCTATTGCCTCCAGAAACCTCAGGTTATTTGGACAAGGTCCTCTTTTCTAATCAATAAAGTTTTTTAGTATTCATTAAACTATGTTATGGTTGTTACATGTTGGACTACGTCCAGTTTTCTTATACTACACATTTCTCCATACGGATCGACCTTATATTTTTATTGCGTTAAAGGGTTTTTATGGTGCCATTAAGTTATATGTTTGAAGTATATCCACCGACCACCATTATCTATTTTCGTAGATCGAGACCAACGCTCTTAAAAGTAACGACGATTTATAGAATTTCAATCTATTTTTCTTCTTTAATTTCATTTAATATTCTCTAATTGACGCTTATCGACATGTCAATGAAATATATATTTTATGAAATGGCTGCAGGTTAAAATGGAGAGTCCAAGAGAAGCGCTCGTTGCATTAAATCAGCAAATTGCCATTTCATCGGAGTTATTGCCTAGCCACCAGCTGTCATCGGGTGAACTGCATCCATAAGCCAGGGTTGATGCAAATTTGAGCTCAAAGATGGAATATCAGTGCAGTACCATCATCGTTACACAATCTCTATAGTTAGTGGTTAATTTGGAACATAAACATGTTTTCTATGACATTAAAATTTTAATATACAGTTTCTCGGTAAATTAATTATTGCTCGTGAAAATTGAAGTTTCCTACTTGTCTCCAGCCGAGCAATTAGCCAGTAAAAAATCCGTAAATTCTTATTAGTTAATATGAATTTGGAAATTTTGAATTCCAATATGACCTCAAGTGGTTCACCAATTCAATGAAAATCAAGGTTTTAAAAGGTGTTAGGTCTTAGCAAAGCGATAAAGTCAATTCTCAAACTTTATGAGTTTAGACGTGATAAAACGTTTTTCTACTTTAATATTATTTTTATTATTTTAAGACCATTAATAGCAATTTTAATTATTTTAATAACACCGTTTTAATAATTTGTTTATCTAACCTTTGAAAGAATTTAAAATTTTTTATAAAAAAAAGGGAAAGCATGCTTGCTTTTTGGCTTGCATTAAGCGGTTAAAATAAGGCTGATCGTCTTTTTTTCATGCAATCAATAATCGCTCATGAAGGTGTGTCGCTATAATTCCATGTGAATCACTAACCTTTATTGATTTTATAAGTTAGAATCACTAAGATTCATAATGTCATTTCTATGGATACTTTGAAAAAGAGATTAGTCCTCTTTCCAAAACCTTTATGTATGCTATAAAATATTTACACGAAACTACAAATTATCCCTCATAGTCCATGACTATCTGGGACCGTTAAGATTTGAGATTTCATCTTAAAAGGTCAACCTTATTAAGAAGAGTAACACAAACTCTTATAAATTGATCTATGTTTTCATCTTTATTCAATACGAGATTTTATCCCTTAACATGAACAAAGAAAATATAATGAGAAGACTCCTATTTACGGGACATAGCTAACTAATAATCTTCCCAATCGGAAAAGATAAACCAAATCCTATAAAACAAACCTGTACACTATCCAATTCCTAATCATAGAGCTCAACGTAGATGTAGAGCTTTCTGATTGAACCATGGGAAAACCACCCTCGTGTCTTCTTTATGTGATTCTTGAGAGGGTATTGCGATTATCTTATGTCAAGATTTGTCCAACAAAGGAGACGGCCAGCTGGAAGAGGAAAATATCAGTGGAAATTCTGTTATATAGTTTGGGTTGTTAATTCTGTTATTTTCTGTTAATAATCAGTTAGTTAGTTAGTTAGATTGATTAATCACTAAATATATATATGTAAGACACGACAGATCAATCAATGAGATTTTCAGATATTTTTCCCCCATTGTCTTTGTATCAATTCCACATCGTATCAGAGTTTTTCATCAATCATTTTTCTTCTTTTCATTTTTCTCAAATCACTTCATCAATGGCGGATTTTCAAGGAATTTTTCGCAACCTCAATGAAGACTCATCATCACCATTTTATCTTCATCATTCTGAAAATCATGGATCAGTTGTTGTTACTCCTGAACTAACAACAACAAATTACACAACATAGGTTTTCTGGATAAATCTATTGCCAAACCTGATTCAACAGATCCAGCTTATTTGCCATGGACAAGATGTAACAATCTCATTGTGACTTGGCTGTTGAGATCGATTTCACAGCCAATCGCCTCCACTATTTTTTATCTCAATGATGCTAGTGAAATCTGGAATAAGTTGCATCAGCGTTTTTCTCAACCTGATGATTCAAAGATCTGTAATCTTCAACATCAACTCAGTAATATTTCTCAAGGAACAAAATCTGTTGACGCCTATTTCACTGAATTAACGGCCGTATGGGAGGAATTGAGGATCTTCAGACCATTGCCTTATTGCAAATGTGGAAAGTGAAATAATGAATGCTTTCAGCAATTCGCTGATTCTCATCAAAAGGATTTGGTATTCAAGTTTCTAAATGGCTTGAATGAAATGTTTCAAGGTTTAAGGTCACAAATCATCCTAATGAAACCTTTTCCCAATTTGGATCAAGTCTACAACCTTGTTCTGAGGGAAGAATCACAAAGAGCATATCTTACACAACAACAAAGTTTTGCTGATCTATCAGCAGCCATGGCAGTGAATAGAGGAAAATCTAATGTTATCTGTACATATTGTGGAAAACGAGGACACAAGAGGGATAAATGCTTCAAACTTATTGGATTCCCACCGGATTTCAAATTCACCAAAGGCAGGAATGCTGGAATTAATTCTGTGATTGGAGATCAGAAAGAGTCCCTATGTCAATCATCAGGTCTGTCTCAGTTAAATCTATCTCAGCAACAAGTGCAGAAATTGCTTGCTCTCTTGAATGATTCATCTGATGCAGTTCATCCAAATACCAACATCACCAATCTGCCTACTACCAGCAATCAACCAGTTGCCAATCTCGCAGGTATATTACCTCACTCTTTTGCCTTAGCCACATGTATTGCAGCTACATCTAATTCTACTAACTCCTGGATTCTGGACACCGGTGCTACTGATCATATAGCATGTTCACTTAAATTCTTCAATTCATATTCTATCCTTTCTAGTTCATATGTCCTTTTACCCAATGGGAACAGAATCCAAGCCACTCATATCGGTTCTGTAATCATCAATTCTCATCTTACTCTGCATAATGTTTTATTAGTTCCTTCATTCAACTTCAATCTGATTTCAGTCAGCAAATTAACGGCTTCCAAAGAACTTGCCTTAATTTTTTCATCCAATTGCTGTATTATTCAGGCCCTTTCTTCATGGATGACGATCGGTCTTGCTAAAGTCACCAATGGATTATTCTACCTTCAAGGCACTCCAAAATATTCACACAGAATTGTAGTAGCTGCCAGCACTAATTCTTGTGATTCAAATGTCTGGCATAATAGATTAGGGCATGTACCCCTTAATAAGTTTTCTTTCTTGTCAAAATTTCCTTCTTGTGATGTTTATTTTACATGTCCTAAGGCTAAACTGAAACGGATATCATTTCCTTTACATAAACATTCTTCTTCATCTGTATTTGAACTTGTTCATATGGATATTTGGGGTCCATATTCCCAGGCTGATTTGAATGGTAATCATTACTTTCTTAGCATTGTGGATGACTTCTCTCGTTGTACTTGGGTATACTTGATGCAGCATAAATCTTTAGTTACTCAATTATTGCCTCAATTCTATAACTATGTGCTAAATTAATTCAAGACAAAAATCCAAATCATAAGAACTGACAATGGGAAAGAATTCACACAGCCTACTTTCTATGCTTCCACGGGCATAATTCACCAATGTTCGTGTCCTTACACATCCCAACAAAATGGGGTGGTGGAGAGAAAACACCAACACATTCTAAACACAGATAGAGCCCTTCTTTTTCACGCCCAATTGCCTATAAAATTTGGGGAGATGCTGTCATGACAGCCACTTTTCTTATTAACAGAACGCCCTCCAAAACAATAGACAATAAAACTCCTTTTGAGCTTTTGTTTCACCGGCAGCCATCCTATTATGACCTCAGATCTTTTGGTTGCCTTTGCTTTGCTGTTAATACCAATCCACACAAAAGAAAGTTTGATTCCAGGGCCAAAGAATGCATATTTCTGGGCTATCCTCTAGGCTGTAAAGGATACAAGCTATATGAGATCAGCTCCAAGTCTGTCTTCATATCCAGAGATGTGTTGTTCCATGAAACAATATTTCCATTCACTAAGCATCCTGACATTTCTGCTAATATTCCATCCCCATTAGTTCATATTCCAATTCCAGAATATAATTTACCAGCTCATCATCAGCCTTCTTCACATTCTCCATCAAATTCACCATCGGATTAGATTTCTTTGCAGCCTACAACTCATCCATCTCAATCTGATCAGTCTGAATCCCATCCTCTTAATTCAAATCCTCATCCTCTCAGACGTAGCACACGACCCAAACAACTTCCCACCTATTTCACAGACTATCATACATCACTTCCTCACATTGTTCAAACTTGTACTTCTCATCCTTTATCCGAAGTTCTGGAATATTCCCAATTATCCCCTAAACTCCATACTTATGTCATGAATATCTCATCTCAACCACCTGAACCTACCACATATCACCAAGCTGTTCAACATGAACATTGGAGGGAAGCAATGAAATCTGAGCTTACAGCCTTATCTGAGAACCAGACCTGTGATATTGTTGATCTTCCTCCAAATCAGACAACAGTGGGTTGTAAATGGGTATATAAGACCAAATTCAAAGCTAATGGACAGGTGGAAAGGTATAAAGCTCGTTTAGTAGATAAATGATATACTCAAAGGGAAGGTTTTGATTACCAAGAAACGTTCAGTCCTGTTGCCAAACACACTACTGTCAGAGTTTTCTTGGCTTTAGCTGCTATACAAAATTGGTTTTTGTCTCAACTCGACGTTAATAACGCTTTTCTCAATGGTGATTTGGTTGAGGATGTTTATATGGATGTTCCTCCGAGTTATCAGATTCAGGGGGAGAAGAGAATTGAATCTAATCCCTGGGGAAAACTGGTATGAAAATTAAGAAAATCTCTCTATGGCCTAAAGCAGGCTTCTAGGCCAGAACATCAAATTCACACAATGCATGCTAAGAAAGGGATTCACACAGTCCAAAGCTGATTATTCTCTATTTGTGAAAGGAAGTGGAAGTGAATTTGTAGCACTTTTACTTTATGTTGATGACATAATAATTGCTGGAGCACAGCAATCTGCAATTAATGAACTGAAACAAAGGTTATACTCTTATTTCAAAATGAAGGATTTGGGGGATTTGAGATATTTTTTGGGACTTGAAATAGCAAGATCTTCAGCTGGTATATCTCTATGTCAAAGAAAATTTTCATTAGAGTTGTTGGAAGAATACGGTCAGTTAGGTGCAAAACCTTGCAGGACACCAATAGAAATGAACCATGGACTGATTAATTCAGATAATGAGCTTTTGGAAGATCCTACTTTCTATAGACAATTAGTTGGAAAGCTTTTATACCTGAATATAACCAGGCCAGACATCAGTTATTCTGTAGGGATCTTGTCTCAATTCATGGAAAAGCCAAACAAAACACATTTATAGGCAGCTTATAGAGTATTAAAATATATTAAGGCAGCTCCTGGGCAAGGGATCATGTTATCATCAAAGTCACAGTTGAAATTAAAGGCCTACACTGACAGTGACTGGGCCGGATGTCAAGAAACCAGGAGATCCATCACCGGATTCTGTATTTTCATTGGGAATTCTTTAATCAGTTGGAAGTCAAAGAAGCAATCCACAATCTCTAGGAGTTCGACGGAATCTAAATACAGGGCAATGGCAGGAACAGTAGCCGAGATTACATGGGTTAATTATCTGCTACATGACTTGAATGTGGATTTTTCGATGCCTGTTGAACTATATTGTGATAGTTTATCCGCTATACATATCTCCAAGAATCCTGTGTTTCACGAGAGGACAAAACATATAGAGGTGGACTGTCACTTTGTAAGGGACAAAGTTATGGAAGGGAAAATCAGGTTACATCACATTTCTACTAAAGAGCAACCTACATACATTTTCACTAAAGCGTTGGGAACGAATCAATTTCATAAACTTCTTAGCAAGATGAACACAAACAATATTTATGTGCATCTTGAGGGGGAGTGTCAAGATTTGTCCAGCAAAGGAGACGGCCAGCTGGAAGAGGAAAATATCAGTGAAAATTCTGTTATATAGTTTGGGTTGTTAATTCTGTTATTTTCTGTTAATAATCAGTTAGTTAGTTAGATTGATTAATCACTAAATATATATATGTAAGACACGGCAGATCAATCAATGAGATTTTCAGATATTTTTCCCCCATTGTCTTTGTATCAATTCAACATCTTAGGAGGGGATTAAAAGTAAACCTTACGGCTTAACAGGTAACTATGCAAAGTTACGAAGATGTATTTTACCGTCTTCTATCAAATCATCTTCCAACATAGTCAAATGTTTTGAATTTAAAAATCAAAATCAAGCTGCTAAGCTATGGCGTAAATACAGGAGATGTTCCGACAATCACATGTAGACGAATCGCAATTTATTAAGCCCTTGTCTTAATAAGATTATGATAAAAACTTCAGTCATCGGTGTCATTACATAGAATCCATATTGAAGAAAAGTTCGCAACTATTTTCTACTTATGTCCTAAATTAGAGCAAAGTTAAATAAGAAAAGAAAGGGCGCCATGCAATCCAAGCTCCATATATTTACCATCCCTACTCGATATTATTATTAAAATCAGTTGCGCTAAAGTTCTCTTCCCAAAGAGACTCGTCCCAATCCCATGAGCCGGTCTTCTGAATCTTCGAGGGCCAAAAGCTGCTGTCTTCCAGACTACCCTGTCGAAGACAAGAACAAGGAAAATGAATTGTCTTCATCATTTGAACTTGCTAGTAACTAGTAACTGAACTTTATTTTGCAAGAAATTAATCGATCTTATTATTGTTCTTTTCACCATTTTTCAAGTGAAATTAATGATATATTAGTATATAATTAACGATCTTTTTAACTCGCCTGATCTGTTGGAAGGCTACCAATCAGTTCGTCTTGGCCTACTTCTTGGAGAGGAGGGACCACATATGACGCTTGTGATTCATCTTCCTTATTAATGTCTTCATTGAAGTTTCCAGTTCCATTTCCATAGACATTAATGTTATTGCCATTTCCATTGCTACTGCTGCCTCTGCTAAAGTAAATACTAGAATCCAGGTTAGGCAGCATCAGCCTTATTTCTTCTCCTTGCATGCTGGTGAAATTGCATAATTTTGAACCTGCATATACGAATCCAGTTTCTGTCTGGTAATACTGTGATTGAGGCATCTCCACACTCTTGCCAACATCACTAGTATTGATTGCTGTTGTTGATGTGAATCTAGCAACAAGTTGAAAGTTTCCAAGGGAGATTCTTGTTATATTTATTTTGTAAGCCGAAAATAGAAGAAAAAGAGAAAGAGATAGAGAACGAAAAGGCAAAGAGTCGATGGGGGTGAAATTCATGGTAAATGTATGATCTGTGATTTTTACCTTGGAGGCATGAAGTTGAATGGGTTCTGAACGAAGTTGTGATTTACATCTGAGGAAGCCACCTGCAAAGATTTTTAATCCGTGTGATGCATTAGTTAGGTCTCATTTTGTTGATCCTAAGGGGAAAATTGCATATCCATCAATATAATTATGTGATAAAATTTCTTTGACAATAGATATACCGCAAACAAATTCTTCCAAGAATCAACGTCTTGATCAGGGAAGTTGAGTAGGGATTGATCGGCCATTGATGATTTCTGCAGTGAATTTGCAGGTTCTTAGCAAACATACTTATAAGTTGCCCAAATTCTTCAAGATATATATGATGGAAAATTAGTACCTGTTGTGGAATGTAGGCCGCAGATGGGATTTGAGCTTGTGGAGTCAATGCAGTACCTGATTCAAAGAAGGCAAATGAACCAGCCATGGGAAAATTGGATATGTTTGATGGCCCTGGATTATAAACCGGTTCACGTTTTCCTTCATCAAGTAAGTTTTGAAGCATGTTCCCACGAGCTTTTGCACTATAGAGAAGATCACACACACCAAAATCAGGGTTTAGTCAGCTGTTTTAACTTCCTTAAACTTCTCTTTTTATGTACACTGTAAAGGACTATAGTACTGTAGTGGACTCTTGCATTAGCATTAATAGTTCATAAAGATGGATTGAAATTTGTGAAATTAATAGACCTCAAGAACAAGAATATATACATGGATTGTGATTTCTGATTCAAAGAATAATATACAGTATGAATCAAGAGGTGGAAAACTACTGCCCATTCTCTTCTTTACCAGAGAAATGCTTTTGCATTATAAATTCTATATTTGAACAGAGAAGCAAAAAGATTGTATAATTTCAAATAATATCAAAAGAAAACCAGAATACATCTACCTGTATGGACTGATCCAAGGATCAAGTTCCGTCAAAATCCGACAGGAAGAAGGGTTTTGCATTGCTGAAGTAAGATCATCTTCGTTGAAATGAGAAGCTAACGGCACTCCATTGTTCTCAATCTCCATTTGATCCATCAGAACAAGATTCTGAAATGCATTAAATTTTCACAAATATATATGACTTCACATCTTTCATACAATTCTATCACATATTGTATGTGTATACCTGAAATAACGGTTGCTGATTGGATGCAGATAATCCTAACAGTGCATTCTGGCATGAATGTGTAGCATTATCAGAGAATGATGATCTTACACAAGAAAACATAATTATTTTTTTTGTATGACCATTGAAGAAAGTTAATTAAGAAAGAATAATTACTTTTCTAGCCATGACTCTTTCCAGAGAGCGTTGCAGGTTTCTCTCACACCATAACAGTTGATACAGTGAAGTTTCTTGCTCCAGGCCTGGTTCATAATCCCTGAACCACATGACGGTATATAAACGAAAGATTGTAATTTAACGCATGGAAGACCATTAATCTGAACCTTAATCACATCATTACCTGAGACCAGCTTCCAAGATTTGTAGCTCCAGACATTTCTTCTTAATTTGCAGTTCCAAATTCTGGTTCGACATGAAATTTGAAGTTTAATTTAATCAAATTATTACTATATGCAAAACTATGTAGTTATAGTATATTCGTACCTCAGTTCTGGAGTCAGCATATGCCATGATCAGACACCGGATGAAGTTGTCGATGTAGATATTCATCATAATCAAATTGTTTTAAGTTAGAAACTAAAGTAGTTATTGCTGGAGAAACAATTTTAAGCATCAATCCATTCAGTTCATATATAAATATGAAGTATTCATACAGAATAAAATTTTGTGCACATTAATTTCTGGATGATTACACAACAAAAGCTTATTAAATTTTTCTTTCTAATTTTTTTGAATGGAAAAGATTAATAATTTCTAATTACTACTTTTTCTAAATAATAAATGCAGAGATCTGTATTTTCCAATGCTATTATGCATGAATTATGATGAGGAGCAAGAAAAAAGGGGTGTAAACAAGAAAAGGT
The DNA here is from genome assembly GCA_035079005.1 of Fraxinus americana. Lineage (NCBI taxonomy): Eukaryota > Viridiplantae > Streptophyta > Magnoliopsida > Lamiales > Oleaceae > Fraxinus > Fraxinus americana. The sequence goes on along the minus strand of CM068712.1, from coordinate 29,243,323 downwards.
TGATAATGATATTAATTAGTCGAGCGTTGAGATTTTGACTTTTTTTTACGTGTCTCAATTTTGACATTTACTACGTCAAAATTTACTCTTGTATTGAAACATGTCCCTACATTGCAATTGCGACAATTAAAATTATGCAGGCAAACACATTAATAAGACTTCATACAAGCTTTACCGTGAGAAGACTTAAATTTAAGACCTTAAAATTTAGAGACTCAAAGTAACTTGGTTACCAAGAAATAAAAAAGTAACTTCTATTCTGGAACATAAACTTTTCTTAATATTCGGGGATTTTAAAAAATACACACGCATATACGGTGCATTTACACTTTACATATCATATTTTTAAAATTGACATTTTACATAACATAACAAAATACAACGTGTTTTGTGTCTTTATAAATAGCTAAACGTACGAATTTCCCCTTAGAAAGAATTAAAAATCACACCATATAAATTGCAATAATTACCACTTTACATACCATTTTAAAAATTTTAAATTACTATTTTTTCTAATTCGAAAAACTAATTTTCTATCTCCCTTTCCTCTATCTTCTAAATAATTCATTTATGGTAATATAACTTTTTGTATTTTCATTTATTGCACACAATTATAATAATTTGTTAACAATATTTATATTTGCACTCTCTTCTATCCAGCTTCGTTGAAAAAAAGAGAGGAAAAACCATATCCACATTGAAAACCAACTTATGAATGCATTTTTGAAAACTTTGTAAGTTAAAAAATGATATAAATCTGATAACTTCTTGAAATGAATAAGAATATAATTTTAAACATCAAACTAATATAAAAATATCTTACTTTAACTGTTAAAACTTTATCCATTTAACAAAACTTATTATTATTTGTAGATCACACCAAAGAATTTTCATTTTATAATGCTGGAACTAAAAATTGAATAAAGTCGTTTATATAAATTTCAATAGATTATTACATTTAGTTTCTTGTTTATTTCAATTTAGAGTTCGTGCAAAATGAAGGTAAGAAAAAAATAAAGACATCATCCTTTAAAGGAAAAAACATTAAGAGTGTGTTTGATTGATATAGAAAACATATCCTAAAAAAGAAAATATTTTCCTTATTTTCAGGAAAACAAAAACATACTGCCCCAAAGAGAATGTTTTCCTTAAAAAAAGGAAAATTAAACGCGTTTTTAGAAGTTGTAAAATATTTTCCATAGAAAAAATAGCAATCAAACACTTCAAATTAGGAATTTTTGTGGAAAATTGAAATTTTTCATAGAAAATAAATGCAATCAAACACACCCTAAATAAAAATCATGGTTTCTAATAATGAAAATTTTGAAAATAATAAGTAGCTAAATGGTATGTATATTGTTACATTAATGTAAAATACACCGTGTGTGAGATATGTTATTTTCAATAATGGTTTTTTCTTTTTTTTTTTTTTTTTACTTTTTAGCTATTTATGATGCCATATTTGTAAATTTTTCTGTCTTTTTCAACAAAAAGTAATTTTTGTTATCCTTTAATAAAATATGGTATGTAAAATGTAAATTTTAGAAACACGGTAAATACATCATATTTGCAGGGCATATTTGGTTACTGTCCCCAAATATTATTATCCACTTTTAAAAATTTAAATAAAAGAATACAACAACACATAAGACATGGTACGAGGGACTAAACGAAACTTGTCTTAATTAACTAGAAACAAATTTTCTTAGTTTTTTGTCCAATGGTCTATCCATGGCACCAAATTAATGCTCTAGTTGCATGTTCTTACGTGTATGCGTAGTCAAAGTTTACATTAAGAGTGAAGAAAAAATTGAATCATCGGTTTGGGTTCATGTGGATCCATCGTTTTAGTTCAAAACCTAACTAAATCGTTTAGAAATAATTCAATTTAGGTTTCATTAGTTAAAACCACTTGAAATCAAATCGAGTCGTTTATCCAATTTTAAATTACTTATTTTACCTAGAATATATGATTCGGTAGTTCAATTTATACTCGAAATTTTACTTGCTAGTTTATTATACTATTTTTCTTATCTATTTCATAAAGAATAAATTTTGGAAGCTTAAATTTTTTAGTCGAATTTTGTGTTATTTTATTGCTTTAAGCTTATAATTAGACAAATATATTAATGTTGTAGTGTTGATGTTCATAAGGTTTCAATTTAAGGTGTTATGTCGAGATTTTAGACATATTTATTTATTTCTTTACTTGTTTGAAAGACGTTATTTTTTATGCCGCTAAAACAGGTTTTGGCTTTTTTTGAAATGTTCTAAAATCGTTTTAAATAGTTTGGTTTGAAATTAGTTCAAAAAGCACCAAAACTAAACCCTTTTTACACCTAATTTACAGACCTGCAGCATGTATTTAATATAGAGATTAAGTGCTTATTAAATATATTACGTGCATGGATAGCCACGTTAACCACCAGAAATGAATGACTTTTGTAAAACTAATCCAAATTACAGATTTATTTAAATAATTTAATGTTATCCGATGAATAAATTTCTTTATCAAGAAAGAAAGCAAAAGGAAAGGAAAGCCCCCCTTGAATTTCTAAGAAATGTTAAACTGCACTCAGGGACGGATTCAGGACCGGATTACAGGTCGGACAAATACGTAAACAAAGGAAAGGCCAACCCCCCCTAAATTCGTCCCTGACTGCACTTGAAAACTTGAGAATACTCTAGATTAAATCAATCCTTAATTTTTTTTTTCTTTTCTAGAATATTGTTTTCATATTCGAAGGACTCTTAATAATCAACTTAAATATTACATAAAAATCCATTTAATTCGATATAATTTTGTATCTAGTCAAAGAGAAATATTTTTTAATAAAATATCGGGTTAATTATTGCAGTTATAAAGTAGGATAATAAAGATTGGCGAATAGTATTCAATATCGTTACAAAATTTTGGTATGCACTTAAAGTGTGTGATAAAGACGGCGATGACTACGCTATAAAGTTATTTATAGATAGAATTAGATGAAAATCTTGTATATGTCTCCTTCTTGACACATGAGACGTACTATTTATAAGAATATCGACGGACATTAAACTTCAAACGAAAAGGGGATAATATACGGGGTACAGCTAGGGCTAAAAACCCACAAAACTATACCCTTTTTTCTTCTTAAATTAGTGCTCTATATGTTTTCTTTTTCTCACAAACTCCGACAAGCCTGACTAAAAGATCAAACAAAAATGCATAACTACAAGAAGTAGATGTTATATATCAAAATATCAGTCAAGAGAAAAGAGTTGTGTGTGTGTGTGTGTGTGAGAGAGAGAGAGAGAGAGAGAGAGATACATACTGCCTGTCAAGGAATCGTAACTTCTTGTTTTCACCCTTAATGTGAGAGATCTGCTTCAGCTTTTCCACTTTTTCCTTCATGCAGAAGACGCATCTCAAATATTAATCAACTATGCATCTCACATAAAAATCCAAGTAGAAAATTACTCTGGCTAATAAGGTACCTGAACATTTGTAATGTCACTGCGTCGTAAAGATCCCCATGAAATCCGCGAAGAACACAAAAAAACAAAAGGAAATTATATTTCAAAGTGAAGTATAGCAATTAAATTGAATATAATTGTTAAGAAATTATGTTAATGAAGAAAGATATATACTTTAATCTTTTATCTGCTGATAGATTGACATAACGATGAAGCACATCTTCAATCCTGTTAAGGCCATCAAAAGTGAAAAGCTCAGTAAAAAAAACAAACAAAAAAAACCTATTTTGGATGCAAAACATGGTATTTGATATTATTGCATGTCTATTGCTTTGACAAAATATCTTATACATATTTTAAATAAATAAATAAAAACCCCACCTCTTTTGGCTGGAGTACTTGCTAATACGACCAGAAGGCGAGAATGCAAGAAATGCAACATCTACCTCGCAACATACTGCAATTTCATTAGCCTTTTTTATCAGACCGTTACGACGCTTGGAAAACGTAATTTGACATTTTGTTACGTTCTCTATCTTTTTTATGTCGATTTTTCGACCCATTTTTAGAGCTTATGGTGTCACCGGAGAAGGTGGTGCTTTTCTGGGTGGAGGAGGAAGGTGGACGGGTTGCAACCAAACAAGCCTATGGCAGACCCTCTTGCTTCTTGGTAAATATTTGTGTACAAGGACTGAGAGTAACAACTCATCTGATATTTATTGGCTTTGAACTTGAATACTTTGGGGGTCAATGTGAAATTCTCAAAAATTAATTATTGAATTTTTTAGACACAAAAGTATGCATATAAGCTCTAGATATTTACATTGATTAACAGCTTATGGAGGATCTGAATTGTCAATTGCAGTGTTAGATTTCTGATTATTACATTAATTGCCAGGCGGACTCTTTGTTGAAATTGTTAACCTAACCCAAAGACCACGTTTGGCAAAGTTGGAGATTGATATTATTATGATTATTAGAACGAATAAAAAAAATGAAAACGATGGTAAAAATAAATTGATATTAAAAAAATTGGTTTGGTTATGATTTTTCTTTTGTTTTTGAATCGAGAATATTCTCAGAACTAACATATTTTTCATTATTCTCGTTGATTCGGATGCATAAAAAACTTACCTTTCTAAATTATATTTTGTTGGATTGATGAAATTTTATCGATAAATTATCAAATGGATACCTGTCGAAATGTTGTAATTGGTCTTTGTCATTAATGTTCAATTAAAAAACAACCATATTTTGTTGTAATATTAATTATTTATTGATTAGGGAAAAAAATATTTTGCTTATAACTCAAGAATTTCATCCTTTTTGATATTATAGAATTTAGAAGAGTACAAAATTCATCCTTTCAAAAAATATATAATTCAAATCCGGTACTAACACAAAATAATCCATGCCAAACAAGACTTTGATGTTAGTAATTTTGTAAATCTGGGCTGTCAGATTCCCGAGGTTTAAGGATAGAGAGTCATTACGATGATCTTCGTGACACGTCATTTTTTATAAATGGTGACATTAGACATTAGAAAATTGGAAGACATTGTTTCATAATGCTATTTACTATTGTAGCATTACTCTTATTTAAAATACAATGTCAAACGATAATGAGATAAGTCCATGCTTGCTTTGAATTCTTCTCCGCATCAAAAAGGGTGGAATTGAATAACTATCTGGAAGTCTCAGACTTGATTTGATTGGATGATTTTACAGTACAAGTTTAGAGGACCAAAATGAACATTCACAAAGGTCAGCGTCGAATTGAAGAAATTAGAAAGTTAAAGAACCAAAGTGGAAGAAGTCAAAAGATGGGCGACCTATTTGGATTAAATTAGAAATTCATGGACTGAAATAAATATATTTAGAAGTTGGGGACCAAAGAAATTGAGGTCAGCGGCTGCGGCTGGACGAATTGGAAGGTGGTGTCTCTTGCATCTAGTGATAGACCAGCGACGTGACTGACCCGATTCAAGATAACAGATTCTTTTATGGGAAAAATTCATAAATGAGGTGTTTAGTTTACACCAATTTAAAAATCATGTTTATAGTTAAAAAATTCAAAAATCAGGTTTTTTTTTATTTAAAAAATATAATATAATATAATAAACTCACCCCACATGGACCACCCCTACCGCTCCGGTAACTATTCCGGCGTCCATTTCGACCACCACTCTTCTCTGGCGACCATTCCGGCGACTATTCCAACAATCATTCCAGTCAAAGATTTATAATTTAATTAGTCACATATTATTTTTAAGTCACAAATAATAATTTTTATACGTCACAGATTATTTTATGGTCACAATTCAAAAATTTTATAGGTCACATTTAATTCGTTGGTCACAAATTTCAAAATTAGTTGGTCACAGATCAAAATTTATAGGTCACTCACAGATTTCCAAATAAGTTGGTCACAAATTTTTTACGGTCACAAATTATTTAATTTTTAGGTCACAAATAAAAAAAATGGTTAATTTCATTGGTCACGGATTATTTTTCAGTCACATATTGTCAAATTTTTAGGTCACAATTAAATACTTGGTCACAAATAACCAAATACTTGGTCACATACCACAGAAATAAAATTTGACCTATAAAACCAGAAGGATCTACGAAAATATGCATAACTTTCAGCTTGAATGTCGAATTTTCATGCATGAGTACAATCTGGAAGCATTTTTCAATTCTACAAAAAAAATTTGGATGACGTTGTCTAACTTTCATGGTCAAATTTCATCGTTAGGAATCCGTTTTAACATTTTATGTTTTTAAATAGTTTAAGAATATTTTCATCTTTTGCAATTTTTTAGTTTAATTAAATTTACCTTTTTAGTTTCTTAGTTTAGTTGAATTTATCTATAGAATTAGAATTTAGTTTGGATTAAAATTTATTTTGAGTCCTTAAATATGTGTCGACATTTTTTCTTGATTAATTTTGGACGAACACTCATTCGTGTGTTACAAACAAGACACTTCTATTATTATTCAAGATTTGGTCCCGCATGAGAGGCTTATTACCATAACGTGTACTCATTTGTAAGGGATAAATAAAATCTCAAGGAAAGTCTCATCCTGTGCCTTGAAAGCTACTGTAGCGTTGCTATTTGTATTTCATGCCATTGTAGAGAAATCCTTCACTGACAAAGACGGGTGTTATTAAAATGGATTTGAGCCCCCCGGGGCACATCCAAATTGGCAAAGGATGGGCACTGCTGGGCTTGCAACCTCAGGGTGGGGAGTTCGATTCCTGGATGGAGCAGCTAAGTGTTGTAATACTCAATTTGAGTGGAGCAGCTTGGTAATGTAATATCCATGGAGGAAGGCTCCCTTGGGGCCAGGAGTATAAAGGGTGTACAGACCCTGGTCAATTTGGGCATATCCCGCGATTAACCTCCACCCATCACTGAGGGGCCGGGGATGGGTGGTCCAGGACATAGTCTAGTGTAAGTTAGGATACCTGGATATCAAAAAAAAAAAATGGATTTGACATCGGTGCAATGTTAGTTTGACCAGTAACGCTTGACCCTTTCTCTTTTTGGATTGATGCACGGATCAATTATGAAAACATAGGTAATGAATGCATAAAAATATAGAGAATAGCTTGTTCATATTATAAATAGTAGAATAACATAATTCAAAGAATACAATCTATCTTTTATTGCATAATGATAATAATTATTTTGGGGACTTGAGACAACAACATATGTTCTTATAACAAACCATATCTTTTCGTGAACTCGTTAGCTTGTTTAGGAATACGATTAGCAAAACAAAACCCGTCTATCGCAACTGGCCAATAACAGTCATTACTGTGTGAGTTACACCCACTCGATAAAACTTCATCAAAAACCTCAAAAGCTTGTTGTCTTGTGTTCCACCAAAAGTTACAAAAGAAAGATGTTCTCCCAAAGAACGTTGTGTGAAATCCCCAATGGAAGTCTTGATTTACGGGAATTGAATGGTTTTGAAAGTCGTTGTTGTGAGAGCCGCAATGGACCTCCAATGGATTGACATAATCCTGAAGGCCATTCACAACATGAACATCATATTGAGGGGTAATTCCTCCACCACTATAAGTCGTTGGAAGAAGATTAAGGGATTTCGCTTTTCATGGTTGTACGTTGGTAGACTTTGTGATGACAACTTTTATGGTGATGTTACTTGTTGTGTACTCCGACTTTCGAATCAGTCTACAGGTACAGAAAATCGGTACAAAATTGGTACAAAAACTTGAAATGGACAATACAGATTCAAATATAGGAAAAAAAACACAAACACACACGCAGATGCACAGGATGCTGTTACAAATTCTGTGAGGTATTTCCTGTACTTAGGGAAGAACTCCCAACTTCTTATAGTGATTTGAGAGTCTTGTAGATTAGTTACATTCACTGGCGGACACAAGGGGGGCTGGGGTGGGCACGTGCCCAGGGCCGGCCCTGAGAATTAAGAGGCCCTAGGCGACTAATTATTATGAGGCCCTTCAATATAATCATTTTTTCACAAGTGTAGCAAAATTTAAATATTTAAATAATTAACACTTTTATATTAAAAAGAAGACTTTATATAATTCAAAAGATAGAGTAGCAAACTAAAACTTTTCTTACAACCCGAGATATTAGGATAGCATAAGATTTAATCTTCTCACATTTTGAGATGTAAAATCAGTAATCAAACTACTAAAATCAAGTTTTTCCAACATATTTTTTTCAATAGAAATCATAGCCAATCCATTCAATCGTTCTTGTGACATGGTTGACCGAAGATAAGATTTAATCAACTTCAACTTTGAAAAACTTCTTTCAGCAGAGGCAATTGTGATGAAAATAGTCAATAATATTCTATAAGCAATCCAAGCATTTGCAAACACAACCGTTCATTCTCTTAATGTAATCCAATACATCAATTGCTCCAATAATTTTTGTAGGTATCGTTTCTCTTAAAACTTTCAACTCATAAAATAATTCTACCACATCAATATTAGAAATCATATTATGCTTCAAATAATTTTCAATGTTAATGCAAGAACACTTCAAACTATCATCATCAATAGATTTAAGTCTTTTCAAATCAAATAAAAATCCAAAAATATCATCATATTTTTGAAATTGCTCAAATCTATTCTGAAGTGATGATAGAGCTTGATCTACTATATATATGAAATAATTGATCTTAAAAGATTCTTCAGCTGTTTGTGTCATCTCTTCGTAAGAAGTCTCATCAAACTGTTTCTTTCTATGTATTACCCGTTTCTCACTCACGAAATATTGGTTCAATTTCTAATTTACTCGCAATCTCTTTAGCATCAACCATGGCCGATTCAAACCCAGTTTCTCTATAGCTTTTGAAAAATGAAATGAGCCCTTTTAAATGGTCTATAGCAACATCAATATGCATGTCTTCTTCTTGCAAATGTTTGCTTACTCTATTAACATTATTCAACACTTCAAACCAAATAATCATTCCAAGTAAGAATTCAAAATTCTCAATTTCATATGTTGCCAAACACTCCGCTTCACTTTTTGTCTTAGGATCATCAACATTTGCCAATTGAAGTAAAGCTTCTTTAATCTGTGGAATTTGAAATCTTATCGCTCTAACACTTTCAATATGGATTTCCAATCGAGTTTGTGACAAAGGTTTAAGGGTAAGACCATTTACATTCTCTTTGAAAACTTTCCACCGTTTAGTAGATGACGAAAATAGAGTGTATATACGTTGCACCACCCCAAAGAAAGATTTAGCTTTTGAACAGCAGTTAGCCATATCACAAAGTGCAAGATTAAGACTATGACACCCACAAGGACTATAGAATGCTCTAGGATTTAGTTGTAATAGTCTATTTTGGACTCCTTTATGTTTTCCTCTCATGTTAGCACCATTATCATAGCCTTGACCCCTTATATCATCAATATCAAGTTCTAAATTATTCAAAGCACCAACAAGTTCATCAAAAAGTCCCTTACCAGATGTATCATCCACTAATAAAAACCCTAAAAAGAATTCTTCAACCTTCACTGGACTTGCTGAAATATCTACACACCTCAATATTATCGACATTTGTTCATCGTGACTCGTATCTGGAGTGCAATCAAGTATAACAGAAAAGTATTTAGAATTTTTGAGTGTCTTAATGATTATTTTTTTTATCTCACCTGCTAGCATAAGTATCATCTCATTCTGAATTTTGTGTCCTAAATAATGATAATGGATCTCTTTATTTTGGATTCGACGAATATGCTCTTGCATTACGGGATCAAACTGAGCAATCATTTGAATTATGCTTAAAAAGATACCATTATTTTCTTGGTATATCTTCTCATTATCTCCACGAAATACTAGATTATTTTCAGCAAGAGTTTTCACCACAGATATTATTCGTAGTAATACTTGTCTCCAATGTTCTCGATCTCTATTAATTTGTTCTTGTACACTTTTATCAATGGTTTCTCTCTTTTCAAATCTTAGTTCCATTTCAATCCATCTACTCATGTTATTGATGTGGTCACAACTTACTTCATGCATTCTAATTTTTTCACCAATATTTTTCCAATCATTTACTCCATCATGTGCCAGTTGAGTTAGTCCCTTTATTCTTAAATAGCTTACAACAAAAGCAAAATACTTTATCCAAACTTTTTGAATATATCAACCATTTTCTATCTTGCTTCTCTCCATTAGGTAATCGTCGAACATAATGTATAGAGGAAAAGTGTCGATTTGTTACATCTTTTGGAAAAACCACATCATTTTCTCTTACAGGACCTTTCATCACAATTAAATCTCTTAAATTCGTATTCATATTTCCCCAATTCGCTGGATCATTAAGGTCAAGGGAAAAAGGTACATTATCTCTATCAGTAGATATCTCTTCATTCATCAAACAATGTTTTTCTTCAAGTGTATTATTCATGTTATCATTCTCGTTAAACTCCACTTCAATGACTACGTCTTCATTATGTGTTCGTTTATTATTACTAAAAAATTTATCAAGTGCTCCCTCTTGAGATTTAATCAACTTTTCAACCTTTTCCTTCCTTTTTCTTTTGGCACATCCAGATTCAAATTTTCTTGTAGACATAGTTATAAGCAAAGAGCAATAGAACCTGATTGATGTCTGAATTAAAAATCCCCAAGCTTCTGATTCAGCAATGATAAATAACCTGCAAATACGTAGTTATAGAAGATAAGAAATTAACCAATAAAGCTGTTAATTACTGATTCAGCTATTCAATTGACAGGGATCCAAATTAACCAATAAAAATTTGTTAATTTACAGGATTCAATTGTTTAATTCCTAGGATCCAAATCATCAAATAAATCAATCAATTCTGGGATCCTAATTTACATGATATCCAAATCATAAAATCATCCAAATTCCAAAACACCGAGGGCTGATGCAATTGAGTAGTTCATTACGATTCCAAATCATCCAATAATCAATCAATTTACAGGATCAATTATGTAATGTAATTTACGATTATGTAGTATCCAATAATCCAAATCATGAAATCATCAAAACACTTGAGGGTTGATGCAATTGATTGAGTAGTTAATTCTGAGAATCGAAACCAAATCATCGATAAATCAATCAATTTACAATTTCTGACAAATTACAGATCCAATTATTTAATTTAGATGAAGCCAATAGAGATAATTAGTAATCCAACCATTACCTCACGTCCAGGTCCAGCAGAAGCTGCAGAGTGCAAAACACAGTGCGAGGTCCCTCTCCAAACTCTCCTCTGTGCGTTTGCATGCGGTCACTGCGCCGTTAACTTTCTCCGGTGGGAAATGCCGATAACCCGCTTGGCCACTTTTAAAGCTTGACAAATTGAATTCGATTCACCAAAAGAGAAAGAGATTGACGAAGAGAAACAGGAGATTGATGGGTAATTCGAATTTAGATTTCCGGCGAGTGCGAGGTATTAATGGAAAATAGGGAATAGAGACAGGGTGTTCCTGATTTTGGAGTTGGATGACCGTTGAAAATTGAAGAACGAAGAATTGAAGGTGATTCATTGATTCAATTGCCAATTGGGGTCTCGAGGAGGAGGAGTGGGTTTGTGGAGGCGATTCGTACGCCTCTGCTCGTGAGCTCCTCTTCCGAGAAATTTACAGTTCGAAATTTTTTTTTTTTTTTTTATGGGTTATGGTCTGGGCCTCTTTTTTGAGGCCCCTTAAAACATGAGGCCCAAGGCAATGGCCTTGTTTGCCTTGGGCCAGGGCCGGCCCTGCACGTGCCCCCCCAACTTTGCTTTGCTTAGCTTTTTTTTTTTTTTTTTTCATTTTCTATGTTTTGTTTCAATTTTCGAAATTATTATAAAATGTGAAACGAAATCGAAACATTGCTTTCTTAATATCATTCTGAAGTGCTCACAGTCTAGTTTTTTATGTCGTTAATGGCGTGTGAAACGATCAATCGTAGCAAATGTTACGACTTGTCAAAGTAGGCGGTTTAAAATTAGTATTTCGAGAATTTCGATAACATGCCAACTTTAAAAATTCTCCGACGATTGTACGGTAGTCGAATCTACAAATCCCTTATATCATCTCAAAGCTCGTTTCGAGAACTACATTATATACATATTGAATAATTCAAACAGATATCGAAAATAGTTAAAGATGCGTCAAACGTACGTCTTAAAAAGAGACGTCTAACTCGCATTTTTTTAAAAATTTTAATTATTTCATTAACATTTATTATTTTTGTGATACAAATTTCTCAATATAATTTGCATTATTTTATTAGGAAATTTATATAGGATATAACATCAAAAAATTTCGAAATTTTACATCCGAAAAAGTCATATTCCATGTAACTTTTCAGATGCAAAATTACAAGGGGTATGATTTTTTTGGATGTAGTGCCCCCCAACTTTAATTGTCTGCGTCCGCCCCTGGTTACATTAGATTGCCAGAATTAGTTCTCTATATTACAATGGAAAGAAAAGATGATATAGATTTAGATGTTAATATCGTGGATGACGAGGATCTCTATTATTACAATTATATGAATCCCATCTACATAATTTTGTTGAAATACAAGATGATTAAAATCTATTTGATTTCTATAATTTGAGTCTGATTCACAAAATCGATTGTAATAATTGTAACACTATAGATATGATCTTTAAGAGTTCTCTACGAGTCAAACTTATCCTTTGTTTTGTATTTTTTAATGATTCCATAATAAAAGCAAGTATGAATGCTCCAATATTTCATAACTTATTCAAATTATATTTTGAATATTTAGCTATTGATATTTGAAAGATCAATATCAATGAAAAAATAAAGAATAAATAATAAATGATTGTTTGAAAAAGTAAAATGAAGAGTAATTAAAGAATTTGTTGGAGTGTGTAAAAAATTTAACTCTTTATATTTAAAAATGTTCTTTATTAAAATAAAAAGTCTAGATGCTCAAAAATATTTATAAAAGTATCTCCGATAGGCTCTTTAATAATCTTATTCTCTTTATCTTAAAAAATTATAAATTCTTTATTTTAAGAGTCCAATAAATGAGTAATTCGATTTAGCACACCGGTGCTTAGTACAGTCTAAGGTGAAAGCGGAGGTCATTTAGACTTGCAATGAAATTAAGATGTATTTTAATTAGGGCTGTCCGTGGATCGGTTCGGTTCGGTTCTGAAGATACCCGAACCGACCCAAAACTTTCGGGTATTTAATAAATGGACCCGTCGGGTCCAAATATAAATATGGAACCGTTCGGGTTCGGTTCCGTTCGGTTCGGTTCCGTTCGGTTCTGTACCATAATTAAATTTTTTAATATTTACAGCAACACTATATAAATACAACTAATGACATTTCATTCGTAACTTTTACAAATTAACGTAGCCCAATTCAAAAACATATAAATAACTAGCCGTCCAATAAGATTAATTCAATGCATACAAATATCAAAAAGTAGATATTAATATTACAGCAACACTACATAAAGTATATTCATTTCCTTCAAATTAAAATGGGCTAATGGGTTTTAAAAATGATTTGGGCTTTAAAATTAAAATTATGAAATAATCTGATTTATTTAATTAATTTGATAATTTGTTTAGAAAAAAATAAAATAATTTAATTAATTCAATATAAAAAATATAAAAAATTGTTTAGTTTCGGTTCTTATTCGATTCTTCGGTTCTTGGTCTAGACCCGAGACCCGACCCAAACCCGTCGGTTCTCGATTCGGGTACCCGTTCGGGTATTTAATTTATGAAGAACCGCTCGGTTCGGTTCGATTCTGTTCGGGTTCGGTTTGGTCCGGTTCGGTTCGGGACTTTTGGACACCCCTAATTTTAATGCATGGAAAAAGTCGAGGTGGACCTCCATTGCCACTTAAATTGGAGCTAAACTCTAGTGATGCTTGATAGCATTATTTCCAATGAGTAATGTTATTAAGTGCCACAAAAAAAAAGGAACCGTTATTTTTATTCACCATTCTTAGATATTTATTTCACTATAAATTAGATGAGTAATGCTATTAAGCACTACAAATGTTTTGGCAATGCACAGCGTTATCGGGACACCTTTTTTCCACGGAATTCACCAAAATCACATCCCTCTATTCATTGTGTTTGTTTTTATAAAATCTCTTTAGAACACAACTTGCACATATTCACGTGATTAGTATAAAATTCATTATTTCCCAGTCTAGAATGGAGCAGGCCAAAAATACTTAATTATAAGTGACCACAAAAGTCTATTAAAAAGAAAAAAGCATGTTATTTTTTATAGGGAAATTATAATAATTCAGTTGTTTAAAGATTGGAATTCAAAATTCAGGGATCAAGTTTTATTATTCAAAAATCAGGTGATATAAAAACTCTTAACCGTAATTTTTCACCCCTCTCTCTCTCTCTCTCTCTCTCTCTCTCTCTCTCTCTCTCGCCGGTGGTCTCCCCTCCCCATCCCATCCCATCCCATCCCATCCCCTCTTTGCTGCTAATCACAACAGTACTGCTTTGCAGAGCGAGCAATGTCAGCCGACGACGTCTTCTTGACGGCGGCCTATGCAGCGATCTTTGCGACCCCACAGCAGCATCGCGACGCTACTGTGGGTGGTGGTTTGCAGTGGAGTGTTGATTCGATTGGAGTATTGGGCGGCGGATTGGTGGCCGATTTGGTGATTCGATTGCTGATTCGATTGGATCTAATTTGTTGTTGGTTGGTGTTTTGCGACGGAGTATTGGGTGTGGCGGTTTGGCTGTTGGCAGATTTGTGGGGTGGCAGATTGGTGGTTGGCAGTTTGTGTTTGTGGTCGTTGGTGGCAGATCTGCTGTTGCAAGTGTTCTTGGCTGTGGGTGTGGTGGCTGCGATCTGTGACCAAGCATTTGGTCGATCTGTGACCTGTAACCAAGCGGCGGTAGTATGTGACCAAATGTTTGTCAATCTGTGACCAAATTTTTGTTAATTTGTAACCATTTACTCAAATGTGACCTAAAAATTTAATAATTTGTGACCTCGAAATAATATGTGACCAACTAATTTAAAAATCTTTGACCTCGAAATAATGTGTGACGTACAAATTGTTTGATGTGTGACCTCGAAATAATTTGAAATCAAAAAATTTGACGATATGTGACCAGTAAATAAATCTGTAACTTAAAATTATGAATATGTGACCATTAATTACAAAATGTGACTTTATTATCTTTATTTAATAAATATTTTTAATTAATTAAATAATTTGAATTTTTAAACTATTTAACTTATTTTTGAATAGAGGTAAAGAATACACCTTAAATATGATTTTTTTTCCCTTTTTTATATTTATTTTATTTTATTATTGTATATTAAGTAAATTTACATAAGGTTAAAAATGCAATTTAGAATTTTCTTTTTTTTTAAAAAAAAAGGTTGATAGACATTTAAGAATTGTGGACAAGAATAGCGGTTTTCTTTAGACTTGTCCAATGAAGTTAAGATGCATTTTAATGCATCTGAGATCCTCTAGGGGCAATATATTTTTAGACCACTTCGTCGAAAAACTTGTCAAAGCACTGTCACATGCCGAATCAACCTTTGCACGTGGGCTCATGCACCATCGTGTCTAGTGTTCTACACGCCTTGCCGATCAGGAGCCGGAATATGCCCTCTGTTTCTCTACCCGACTTCTGGATTGGCTGGAAAATGCATTTACAAGTTCGGACAGATTGTTTTCTATGGTTTTTCACTTATTTTTGCACCCCCTTTCCTCTGATATCAATTTGTGATGAAAGTATTTGCCAAGACCCTTGATTGTGTGCAAGAACGAGCTCAATTTCTCTAACCAATATCAAATACTCAACAATTGATTGCTCAATCCACAAACGATCACTATGGTTGCCCAGTTGAATAACCCACAAAGGGAGAAAACGATGGCTCCAATACATTACAAAGAAGAAGAAGATGGGTATACATAACATTAGGGCTAGCAATAAATGGGCCAAGTGTGGTGGGCTAACCCAATTAAAGGGTCATCCAGTTACTGAGTCGGCCATGAGCAACTATTAACTATAGTGGAATTACACAAATCCAAGTGTTTAAAGATTGATTTTCAAAAATCAGATTTAAAATTTAATTATTTAGAAATCAGATAATAATTCTATATTTTAATTAATATAATAATATTAATAACCCTAATTTTATCAATTCCTTACTTACTTCCTCCCTCTCGTCTCTTCCCTTCTCCCTCGTCTTTCTCCCCTTTCCCTCTCTCCCTCATCTCTTTCCCCCGCATCGTACCCTTCCGTTCACAGCAGCGTTGCGATGGGTGGTGGGTGTGTGTACGTGGCGTAGTGGAGTTGTGGTGATGGTGTTGCATCAGGGTGTGGTGGTGTTGATGCTGGTTGTAGTGGTGTTTAACCAGTTGTGGTGCAGATGTGGTGGGTTCAGATCTGGTTGTGGTGGTGGTGGTGATAGTGTGTGGTTGGATGCGGTGGTGGGTGTGTGTGTTGTGGGTGCGGTGGTATTGGCGGCGTGGTGGCGGCACTGCTGGTGTGTGGTGTTTGACTAGTTGTGGAGCATATGTGGTGTGTGGTGGGTTGGTAAGTTCAATTCAGGTTTGATGGTGGTGGTGATAGTGGTGATGTGGTGATATTGTGGTCATAGTATTGTATTGTTATTGTTGGTGGTGGTGGTTGTGGCAGTGGCAACGGGATGAAGAGTGTTTGTGACAACTATTTGGTTGATTTGTAACCAAGTATTGGTGGTAGATCGGGGTTTTTTTTTTGGTGTATGTAATCAACTATTTGTTTATATGTGACTAACCGTTAAACCATGACATTAAAATTTGATAATTTGTGACCAAAAATTTGAAAATATGTGACTGATAGATAAACTGTGATCTATAAATTTTTTGATCCGTGACCTATAAAATTTTTGATTTGTGGTATTGAAATAATCTGTGACCAATTTATTTGATAATATGTGACCAATAAAAGTTGTGACATATAATTATGTATCTGTGACCATTAATTATATATTATTATATTTAATTAATAAAAATATTTTTTATTAATAAATAACTACCCGATTTTTGCATTTTTAAGCTTAAAACCTGATTTTTGTATTTGTGAAACTTAAAGCTTGGTTTATGATTTTTTCCCTTATATAAATCCGGGTGTTTAAATTTCAAAGTGCAAAAATCAGGTGTGAAGATTTTTTAATCAAAATTCAGGCATTGAATTAATAATTAAATATTATACTCACCCAAACCCTAATTTTATTTCATTTCTCTTCCTTTTCTCTCTCCAGCAACCGGCGACGAAGAAGATGCGTCGACCGACGCTGCTGGGAATGGATTTATGTTTTTCGATCTGCCTTTTCTCTCACTTCTCTCTCTTCGAATGGGGCGCTGCTTGAGGGAAACAGTAGCGATGCGGAGGTGTGGTGATGATAGCTGTAGCGTTTGTGTTTTGTGTTGAATGGGGCGTCTCTTCAAGGTGTTTGTGTGCGCCGACGACAGATGTAGCACTGGCCACCGTATGCGGTGCACATCACCTCTCCCATAGTAAGCAGTGACACTCGCGCCATCGTCATTTCTTTTTTTTTCCCCTCTTCTGCATCTGTTTTTGGTTGGTATGGTGGTGGCAGTAGTGTGGTAGTTTGGGGATTTTTCTCACTATGGTTGGGTTGTTTCTGTTGGTATGGTAGTGTTGGAAGAAATCCCCAATTTTAGCAGGCAGTGGTTGATTGGAGTTGCATATGGAGGTGGAGGTGGTGTGTGGTGTTCGAACAAGTGTTTGTGGGGGACGGCGGCGGCAGCGATGTGTGTGCGACGGTGGTGTGTTTCTGTTGTGGCAGCAGTTGTGCGTTTCTATAGTGTTGGCGACGGTGTGGTGGTGGTGTGTTGTTGGTGGGGGTGGTAGTGGTGGCGGTGGCGGTGGTGACCGATTATTTGGTTAATTTGTGACCAAGTATTGGGGGTGGGTCGGGATTGGAGTGTTTGGTATATGTGACCAACTATTTGGTTTATTGTGATCAACAATTAAACTCTGACCTTAAAATTCGATAATTTGTGACTAAAAAATAAGTTGTGACAAACAAATTTGAAAATATGTGATCGATAGATAAACTGTGACCTATAATTTTTTTGATCTGTGACCAATGAAATAAGCTGTAACGTATAAAATTTTTGATTTGTGACCTCAAAATAATCTGTGATCAATAAATAAATTGTGACCTATAATTATGTACATGTAACCAATAATTATATAATTGTGAATTTATTATATTTAAATAATAATAATTTTTAATTAATTAATTAAATACCTAAGTTTTGCATTTTTTAAACTTAATACCTGATTTTTGCAATTGTGATACTTAATGCCTGATTTGTGAACTCTTCCCTTAATTATAATGTCGCTTTCAATGGTCCAATTTATTTTGGATTGAGTCAATGAATTGTGGTGTTGATAAACATTTCAGTTCTCGATCGAAGCCTATGAAATCAATCAAGTCATTAAAAATCATTGTCCGAACTTATTGAGTATCAACAAAACCCAACATCACCTTTTAATGATAATGATATTTGGCTCATGATATATAATTATTGAGACTCGAGGCTTCATCCCATTAGTTCACCTATTGGGTGTAGTATTCAATCTTGTTGCAAGTTCAAGACCACACCTATGCCTAGTTGCACGTGGGACTTTTGCAATAATATCTTTGCGAAGGACTTTATTATTTGTTATTGCTTTGTGATCAGTACACTGATATGTAGAGAGCAATCACGTGACTTTTAAAATAGAAGAACAAAATTCAATACATAAATAATGTGCTTTTATTGCATAACAGTACGTGCGGCGATTCAGGATTCCAAGCAATAACATATTTCCTAATACCCAGTTGTACTTTTTAATTAATTGAGAAGATTGTTTAGGAATTTGATCAGCAAATAAAACCCATCTGCCCTAACCAACCAATAGCAGTCATTACCATTGGAATTGCACTCACTTTAATCAACATCATTAAAAACCTCAAAATCTTGCTGTCTTGAATTCCACCAGAAGTGACAAATATAATTGCAGATTCATATATTATTCAAACTCTGTATGTGGAAAATGAGAAACAAACAGAACTTTATACAGAAATTAACCACACAAATAAACGAGAGGAAGAAGCATATCAATAGTTACGCTTAGTGGGACTCAAGGATATATCGTGAAACAGAAATAAGTAAGAGAGAAACAAGAAGATCAACAATTATTCTTCGAGGGACTCAAACATCGTGAAATATCAACATCTTCACGTTTGACCTTTTCGCGTTTTTTATTCCAATTCTCAATCTCCTTCACCAATAAACCTATGTCTTCATTCTCTTCATTATTCCCTTTCCTAACAATAACGAATTTTCCCCTCTTGAGCGTGTTTGCCAAATTAAAGCACATTTTTTCCTCTTTGTTTACACTATTGGCTACAACGGAAGTGGTATTTATAATGCAATAATAACAAAATTATAGTCAATGTATCATTGAGTTTTTAAGATTTTTTTGAAGATCATGTTATCAAGAATTTTGGAACATAGTGTACAACTCTCTAATATTTATGTATATTCTTAGCTAACTTACAACTTAATCATCAAGCAATTTGGACCCTAATTTTGGAGTCAAATTCTGTATAAAGAAGTATTATCTCTCACATTTCACTCTCTCTCTCTCTCTCTCTTCTCCCCCCTCTCTCTCGTATAAATTGATCTGTTAATCTCATTATTCCACATAAATTGCTATATCACAGATAATTTATCAATGAAAATGATAAATAACATTATTTTATTTATAATGTAATTAATAATTGAACAATTTCAATGTTGAACCCTCTTCTGCGAAAGGTTAAGCGGATAGAAATATAATTTATTTATTTATTTAAATTTGGCTTTAAATACCTTTTGAATACATATTGCGTTCATTTTAATTCTTAAAAACAAAATATTTCATATATGGATGACGAAACTTGAACTTAAGATTCCGTCAATCCTTATATCATGTTGAATTCACTCGTTTAAAAGTTTAACAAGACAAAGAATTTTGTTTATTTAAATTTAATCTCGAACCGTAATAATTTTAGATAAGCGAGTAACCATACAAAATGATCACCATTAATCAAATTATTAATCCTTCTAAATTTGCGATTTACTAATTGGACTAATTGAGCAAGCTTTCTATAGGTATGTTGTGATATACAATTTTTTCCACTATTTATTTATATCACATTATGTAATGAGTATTTTTTTTATGCACGTGTTATGTTCTTTTGAATGTATTGTTATCGTGTTTGATGTGAAAAATAAAAGAGAGAGATATATATTTTTTCGTTAACTAAAACTTTTTCATTATAAAAATCTTCATCTAAAGCTGATATCAATAAACACAAACAATTACAATTACAATTACCCTTACTTGTTCTTTAAATTGCTGTCACGTTGAGGTTGATATGTGAGTGAAACTTTTGAGTAATTATTTTAATCTTTCTCCTCCAAATCCAGAGAAATCTGCTTCAACTGGATATTCATGTATAACTGAAAAACTCAACAACCTCATCAGTAAAATTTACATTTTAGTTCTTAAATCCGATTTTCGGTCCTTCTCTTTAATTCATTCAAACTCATGAATTCTATTATCACTGACTAAAATAAAACGAATCAACAGAAAACGCTAGGAAACATGACATCTTTTCGAACTTCGTCCATTAATTATTATTGACATCGCTGGGAAAATGATAGTTAATGAGCAAGGGCGGACACAGAACTTTAACGTTGGGGGGGCACAATCAGGGGCGGAGCCACGTACAGTCCAGGATGGGCACAGGCCCATCCTGAACTTCTGGACTGAAATTTGTTTTTTAACTTTTGGGCTCTTTTTTGTTTTTTTTTTTTTTTTACTGTTGTTGCTTCCGGCCCAAGACCTACCAAGCCCAATCCAAAAACTTAAAAACCTCAGGTCAGAATTTCACTTGCTCAGTTGCTCTCGTCCGTCTCTCTCAAACTCTCACCTTTGCCCCTGTTAATCTCCTCCACTCCAGGCGGCGCTGCGTGCCTTCGCCCTCCTGTGTGCCTCGCCCTCCAGTGACCGGTGTTGTCTGCCTCTATTGTCCTCGCCTTCAGGCAACATTTCTCAACAGGTATGCCCTTTATGTTCTAATAATTTTTTCAATTTTTAATTTTTCATGCTGAGACTGTGATATATTCTATGTGTTTTGGGTAAATAATTTTCAAAAATAGAATGCAAGTTTAAACTGAATTCTAATCCTTGTTTAGCCTTGAGGGTTCTAAATTGGGGCTTTATAGTTTATATGGCGTGTAATGATGAAGTGGATGAATTTTGCTTTATTAGAAATAGTGAGAATGAACTGATGAAATGTTAATTAAACATCGTGGCTCCTTATTGGCCTTTTTTCAGTTTTTGATTTTTCTTCGAGAAACATTGAAATGGAGATGTAGGTTTTAACTTTTAACTAAAGCCTTTTAACCGCAGATTATTGATTTAGGAATTTATATTGCTAAAATGAATGTAGTCTTTTGTCAATAAAGGCTGAGGAAGAAATCTTCCTGGTTAAAATCTGTTATGTGTTTCTTCTTCTGCCGGTTCATTTTCTTGCTGATTTTCCTGCTGGTTTTATTCCTGTTTCTTTTGCCTTTTAATCTGATGTGCTTCTGGTTCTACAATATTGCTGGTGCCATTTTCTTTTCTGTAATCTGCACTGATCTTTAGCTGGGAGGGGGAAGCCCAAATCCCCAACACAAGTTATTAAAAGAAAACAGAAGACTAGAATTTTATTTCAAAAGCATGAGATTGATGAATTTAATTGTCTTGGGTATTGGACAAATATGCTATGCGAGCACAGGTGAGGGTGTAGGATTGGGAGGATCTGATTTGATTCCTAATTGCAACTGAAAGTTTCACCAGAGCTGGTGAATAAATAATATAAACTCTTATAATGCGTAAAAGGGATAAAATCTATACAAAAAAATCCACACAGTGATTGGAGTACAAAAAATTATATTTTTATCTTCATTAAATTCATGACCAAAAACTCAGAGTTCGGGGTTGACTAAATTGTGCCCACCCTGAACCAATTTCCTGGTTCCGCCCCTGGGCACAATCGAACTTACAAAGAAGTTGATAGAAATTTTACAATCGAAAATTTACGTCCAAAAAAATCATACTCTATGTAATTTTACATCCAAAAATTTACATGAGATATGATTTTTTCGGATGTAAAATTAAGAAAATTTTTGAAAATTTTCTAATAAAATGATGAAAATTACATTGAGAAATTTGTATCGCAAAAATAATAAATGTTAATGAAATAATTGAATTTTTTTAAAAAAAAATGCGAGTTAGACGTCTTTTTAAAGATTCACGTTTAACGTATTTTTAATTATTTTCGATATATGTTTGAACTATTCGATATGTCCATAATATAATTCTTGAAATAAGTTTCGAAATGATACAAACAATTTTTAGATTCGATTAGCATACGATCGTCGGAGAATTTTTAAAATTTGTATATTTCGAAATTCAAATTTATTTTGATTTTACCCCTATTTGGGGGAGATTAAAATCAAATTTTTAGTAAATTTTGGTACAAATTAAACAGTAATGGATTCCATGAAATATGTTATTAAAATTAATCATTAACTTTGATTTAGATTAAAATTTAAATTTCAATCGATAACAAACGTAATTTAAAAAAAAAAAAAGAATCTCAAAAGTTGGGGGGCACCTGCCCCCCGAGGACCCTCCTTGGGTCCGCCCCTATTAATGAGTATGCTAATCAACCACTTACTGAAGAAGTCAAATCACCTGCTTTCAAAGTTTTAGCAAGTCCAAAATCCCCTACAACAAAACGAGAAGTGAGAAAGAAGACTATTAGTACGGAGGTATGAGTAGGCTAGTTTTAAACTCAACAAAAGACATAAATTTCAAACTCACTCAAACAAACATCTTGATCTTTAGTAAGAAAGATGTTGGAGCACTGTCGAGAAAATGTTACGAAAATCAGCCCGGAAAATCATTTAAGATACAAGATAAACTATAGATAAATCATTTAACGAACTGTTAGAATTAGCCCACACTCATGGAGGTAGCTTAACAAATCAGCAACAGAATTCAGCTATGCCTAAGTGCCGTAAAATCAGGAGTGCTGCATTATTCTTTCTGTTATGCCATATGGCAATTGATTCTAGAATTTTCTTGTATACATTGTATGTAAAGATCAAGCTCTATAAATGCTGTGTAAAAATGTATGATTAATTATCAATAAAGAACTCTAAATTAGCTCAAATTCTATCTTGGTATCAGAGCCTTATGGCTAATGCAAGCACTGAAAATCAGTCTGGGCCAACAGACTCAAGCACTGCACCAATCATCCAAGCCTCTGTGAATCAATATTCACCGCTTGGAATGACTCTCAATCAAGTTCCATCAGTCAAGCTTGACAGGAACAACTATCTCTTATGGAAGAACATGATTATGCCTATAATAAAAGGCCATAATCTCGAAGGTTACCTCCTTGGAACAAAGGAATGCCCACCTGAGTTTCTAGCAATACAAACTAGCATTGGTCAAGGAGAAGCAGTTGAAATGAACCAGAATCCAGAGTACAATAGATGGATTTCAATTAATCAGCTGTTGATGGGGTGGCTATATTTAGCCATGACTCGTGAAATTGCAGTAAGAGTCATGGGATGCTCAAGCTCCAGCAAGCTCTAGACAGCAATTGAGGAAAGCTATGCCGTGCTAAACAAGTCGAGAATTGTCTTTCTCACTGGAGAGTTGCAAAGAATCAGAAAAGGAGCCATGTCTATGGATCAATATCTTGCAACAGTCAAGCAGCTAGCTGACAATCTAGAGGTAGCAGGAAAAATCATAGATCAAAGTGATCTCATAACGCAAGTGTTAGCAGGACTTGATAAGGAATATACTCCTATCATCGTACAAATTAACAGCAGGGAAACTATATCCTGGCATGAACTGTCATATGACATTTGAAAGTCGACTTGAGTACCTGAATCAAGTCAAGAACAACTTTATCTCCATGAGTATTAATCAGTCAAGCGTTCAGCTAATTCAAAGGACTGTTTCACGCAATGGAAGAGCAATGAATTTTAGAGGCAGAGGAAGGCCCGGAAGAGGAAAAACTGGAAGGCAAAGAGAAAGTAGAGGACCTTGCCAAATCTGTGGACTAATTAATCACTCTGCTAGCTGGTGTTTTAACAGATATGACGAGAGGTATATGGGAAGCTGGCCAAGCAGCCAGGTCATCAGAACGCCAACACGGCTCCTTCAGCATATGTTGCTTCACCATCAGTACTTGAGGATCCAGCCTGGTTTGTGGACTCAAGTGCAAGCAATCACGTGACAACAGACAAAGGGAACTTACAAAATGTAAGAAAATATGAAGGTAAGGAGAAATTAGTAGTTGGTGATGGAAAGTCTTTACATATTACTTATACTGGCAGTCAAAAAATTCCTACAATGCATGTAAAATCCCTTGCCTTACATAAGCTGTTATATGTGCCTTCTATTAAAAAGAATTTGGTAAGTGTTTCTCAACTTACCAAAGACAATCATGTTTTTATGGAATTCTATCCTAACTCTTGTGTTGTCAAGGATTTGGAAACGAAGAAGACACCATTGGTAGGAGTGCTTAAGGATGGATTGTATCAGTTGGTGTTACCAAGTTCGAAGCCAGTTAACCTCATAGGGTTAAGCCTTCCAAATAATCCCAACTGTCTCACAGCAAGCCACAGTTGTGAAGAGTCGACCTGCAGCATCAAAATCACAAAGTCAGACCTTGATACTTGGCATAGGAAGTTAGGACATCCATCTAATCTTGTGTTGAGTCAAGTTCTTAAGTCTTGTAATAATTTTATCATCAATGAAAAGCCAAATTTCTGTAAATCCTGCAAACTTGGAAAGGCTCATGCCCTACTATTCACTTTGTCCTCATCACATGCAACAATGCCTTTAGAACTTGTGCACACCGATGTCTGGGGACCAGGACCTCTGAACTCTACCATTGGCTATAGATACTACATACTATTTGTGGATGACTATAGTAGGTTTACTTGGATATACCATATGAGACTTAAATATGAAGCACTCGATATCTTCCTCCAATTCAAAACACTAGTTGAAAATAAACTAGAAAAGAAAATTAAAACTCTCCAATCAGATTGGGGAGGTGAGTTCAGGAACTTTGTCAAGAGTGCTGCAGATTTTGGTATTGAACTAAGACATTCATGTCCATATACATCTCCAAAATGGAAGAGCTGAGAGAAAGCACAGACATGTCACTAAAACTGGGCTAACCCTCCTAGCTCAAGCTAAAATGCCATTTTATTGCTGGTGGGAATCATTTAAGACAGCCACTTACCTGATAAACAGGCTTCCCACTCATGTGCTTCTAAACAAATCACCTTTTCAAGTATTTTTTGGCAGAAACTTTAACTACAAAGCACTTAAAACTTTTGGTCGTGCATGCTACCCTTACCTCGGACCTTTTCAGAAACATAAACTCGACTTCCATTCTCAAAAATATGTGTTTCTAGGCTATGGTAACACACACAAAGGGTATAAGTGTTTGAGCCAAAGTGGTAGAGTCTATGTATCTAGACATATCTTGTTCAATGAACTCGAGTTTCCCTTCAAAACTGGCTTCTTAAACAAACACAGCAACCTACAAAAGTCTGAAACCATCACAGGTGTTCTTCCAGTTGTTATAGAGTCCACTCACAAGTTCATCCCTCAGCCTATCACTGATACAATGCAGCCTTGTGCATCACCTACTGCAGGTTCTTCTGACAAAGAGTTAGAGTCTGAAAATAGAGGAGAGGAAGATGATGAAATGAACCAAGAAGGATTTGATAATCTTGGGATAACAGAAGTACAACCTTCACAATACAGCTTTAGAGCAAAAGAGAATGAAACCGATGTCCAGGTTATAGATGCAGTTCAAAGCACAGGACATCACATGATTACTAGGAGCAAAGTTGGAATATATAAGCCAAAGGCTTATACAAATCAAACAGTGGCAAGACCAACAAAAATATAGCCACTTACTGTTGAAGAAGCTCTAATGAATAGCAAGTGGAAGAATGCTATGCAGGAAGGGTTCAATGCACTCATGAAGAACCAAACGTGGACACTAGTACCTAAGAAAGCTGAAATGAAAGTTATTAGTGATAAGTAGGTGTTCAAGTTGAAACATGATTCAGATGGGAAAGTCCTAAGGTACAAAGTTAGGCTAGTTGCTAAAGGATTTTTTCAAACCCCTGGCATTGACTTTTGGGAAACATTCAACCATGTCATTAAAGTTTCAACTCTCAAAGTTATCTTGACACTTGCAGTATCTAAAGATTGGGAAATCAGGCAAGTCGATGTTAATAATGCTTTTCTGAATGGTGAGCTAAGTGAAACAGTTTTTATGAACCAGCCACAAGGTTTCACTGATAGAAAGAACCCTGAGTTTGTATATAAGCTAGAAAAGACCCTATATGGGCTGAAGCAAGCCCCAAGAGCTTGGCATGACAAACTTAAAAGTACCCTGCTAGAGTGGAAATTCGAGCAGTCCAAAGCTGATAATTCATTATTCTTCTCGGCAAGTAAAAAGGATATGTTGTTTGCCCTAATCTATGTTGATGACATAGTGATCACATGAAACAACTCTCATCAGGTACAAGAATTCATTGATAAACTGAACAAAAGTTTTGCCCTTAAGGACATGGGAAGGCCCAGTCGCTTCATTGGAATCGAAGTGCACAGAGATATTTTTGGTCTATATCTAACACAGACTAAGTATGCTACAGACTTGCTGAGAAGGTTTGGATATGAAAATTTAAAATCAAGTCTCACACCAATGGCTGCTGGGAAACTAGTTTCAAAGACTTAGGGACAGCCTCTGAATGATCCAACCTTGTATAGGAGTGCAATAGGTGGACTCCAATATTTATATCACACCAGACCAGACCTCACTTTCTCAGTTAATAAGCTAAGTTAGTTTCTTCAAACTCCTACTGATACCTACTGGAAGATACTAAAGAGAGTATTCAGATACTTAATGGGCACACTAAATCATGGAATTGCTATTTGAATAAGTGATAATCTCAACCTAGTTATCTTTGCCGATTCTGATTGGGCTTATGCCCTGATGACAGACGTTCAACTTCTGGCTACTGTGTATATTTAGAAGATAACTTGGTGTCTTGGTGTTCCAAAAAAACAGCACGTGGTTGCAAGGTCAAGCACAGAGGCAGAGTATATAGCATTAGCCCATAGTGCCTTTGAAATTTCATGGATTTAGTCCCTAATGAGTGAATTGGGATTATCTCAAAAGTCAGTCCCAGTTATATGGTGTGATAACCTTAGTGCAAATGCACTGGCTTCGAATCCTGCCTATCATGCACACACAAAGCACATTGAGCTAGACATTCACTTTATAAGAGACAAAGTTCTAAAGGGTGAATTAGAAATTCATTATGTACCAACGTCTGAACAAACAGCAGACCTCCTAACCAAGCCCCTGACTTATTCAAGGTTCTTACTACTCAGAGACAAACTTGGAGTTGTTGAACACACTCCACCTTGAAGGGGGTGTTAGAATCAGCCCACACTCATGGAGGTAGCTCAACAAATCAGCAACAGAATTCAGCTATGCCTTAGTGCCGTAAAATCAGGAGTGCTGCATTATTCTTTCTGTTATGCCATATGGCAATTGATTCTAGAATTTTCTTGTATACATTGTATGTAAAGATCAAGCTCTATAAATGCTGTGTAAAAAGTATGATTAATTATCAATAAAGAACTCTAAATTAGCTCAAATTCTATCTCGAACAATGAACTATACTTTTAGGTCCTGATGGAGAACGAAATTGGAATGCAGATATTCAACTGCCAACAATGGCTGTGTGAACCACTTCAAGAATTTATGTACAATGCACATATTAAGTGTAAGTCCTATTAATTTGGTCCAAGTAATATTACTAATGATGATTAATTATTGATAAAATTCTATTAATCCATTGAGAAGTGGCAGTTTAATAACTGTCACTTTGATGGAAAGTGAATAGTTTTCTTTTATGACCATAAAACTGCCTCTCTCTACCTATAAATGTAAATGAAGCTCATCAAATAAAATATTCAATTACAGAAACGAAAAGAGAAAGAACGATTTCTAGAAGGTTTAAATCTTTCAACTATTACTATGGATCAATGTATGTTTCTTGATCAATTAATCTATACGTGAAAATCATGAATTCTAAAAAATCTTGGTATTAGGGTTATATAATTGCTTACATGTAGTATCAGAGTCAAGTTGAAGAATTCTTTATTTTCCTTGAAAGATTACAGTTTTCCGCTTATCATTTTTATAATTTTTAATTGATTTATAAATCAAGTTACGTATTAGAGAGATATATAATCAGTCTGTGAAATTATTACTATTTCGTTTTTATTTGTTGTTGAAATCAATAAGGTATGGATCAAATATTTCTTTTTTGCTTGGGTATATACGATTACATAAGGAACCATTAACTTTCTCATAATTGATAATTCTGCTTTGTTTTAATGTTTCAGTTCATTGTAAATTTCATAACAACTTGAAAGTAAGTCTACGAAATTATTACTATTTCATTTTTATTTGCTGTTGAAATTAATAAGGTATGGACCAAAGATTTCTTTTTTGCTTGGGTATATATGATTACATAAGGAACTATTAACTTTCTCATAATTGATAATTTTACTTTGTTTTAATGTTCCGGTTCATTGCAAATTTCATAACATCTTGAAAGTAATTTATTTTCTTGGATATTGTGCCAACAATTTACCAGAAGCATTAAGCGATTGAATGGTTGGAAGATTTTAATTTATTTCATGTACAAAACACACCACTATTGTTATTTTTATGCCAAAAGCTTTAGATTTTCAAGAAAATGGTCAGAAACTTAAATACCTTAATTTAGTCATTCTGACTAATGACAATCGATGCATTACAAGAAAGATTTCGATTTTCTGAATTTTGGAATATATGTGTTGTAGTAATTAAAGTTACGTTTTATTAAGGAATTCAAACTTTAACCCCAGTTACCAAAACTAATAATTATGTGTGTTGGGTTATCAAGTGGGGCTTGGTGAATTTGCACAAAAGATGTCGTCTTGTACACATATATATTCTGTCCTTACAAAATTCTAATATTCAAGTGAGAGATGTTTTGCTTATGTAATTAATGTTCGATTAATGTTGTTTGTTAGTCACCAAAGTGGCCAAACGTTATGATATTGTGAACACTAAATTACATAATTTATTTGTCAATTACTCTTGATGCCTGATGCTTATAAATGTAGATGACATTATTATTATTATTATTATTATTATTATTATTATTATTATTATTATTATTATTATTATTATTATTATTATTATTGTCAAGAGTATATTGACGTTCATAGATTATAAAATTGTTATGTATCGCCCAAAGGCTGGTCAATTAATTCTATTAATCTTGAACATAATCGTGGTTAATTAATATATTTAGTTAGATGTATTTTGTATATCCAAAGATAACATACATGTCTAATTAATATATATTTAATTACCAATTAAGTGAAATTAACTAGCATCATAATATTTATTATGATGGTATAACGCAGTATCACCCAAAGGAGAGTTATGATATACATTTAATGTTATCTGAATCTAGATTTAAGTGTTTAAGTCAAAACTCAAACTTTGCAGTATCTACTCCTGTTTATCTGCATTCGTATGCTTCATCTGTACCATTGTTCAATGGGCTCAATTTCTCTGACTAGTGTGAACAAGTCCAGTTCAATTTAGGTATTTTGGAATTAGACTTGGCACTTTAAGTTGAGAAACCTGCTGATCTCACTGGTGAGAGCAGTGCTGATGAAAGATCCTTCCATTAGGATTGGAAAAGATCAAACAGATTAAGCCTAATGTTTATGCGAATGACCTTAGCAAAGAATATTAAGTCCACTATCCCTAAAACTGAGATTGCTAAGGAATAACGTTCCCAAACAGCTGACAAATCACTCGCTAAGTACCCTAACCACCATAAAATTTGATAGTTTACGTACCATGCATGAGCATGTTACTAAAATGAGTAGCATTGCAGCAAGACTTAAGACTCTTAGGATGACTGTAGATGAAAACGTTCTAGTACAGTTTATCATCAACTCCTTGCCTCCTGAGTATGGTCCATTCCATATGAACTATAATACCTTAAAGGACAAATAGAATGTGAATGAATTGCACAGTATGCTGGTGCAAGAGGAGACAATGCTTAATAATCAAGGAACTCATTATGTTTATCTCGTAAGTCATAAAGGAGCTGAAAAGAAATATAAAAAAAGTCTGGAAAGGGCGTTAAGCAAGGACCACTAAAGATAAATGAGTCTTCTGCCCGAATCCACAATAAGAAATGAAAGAAAGATACGTGTTATATCTGTCGTAAACTTGAGCACCATAAAAAGGACTACCTGAAACGTAAGGCATGGTTCGAAAGTAAAGGTAAGATTATTTCTTATGTATGTTTCGAATCTAATTTGGTAGAAGTTCCTTATAATACTTGGTGGATTGATTTCGGATATACCACTCACGTTACCAATACAATGCAGGGATTCCTTACAATTTGAACCATAAATCCAAATGAAAAGTTTGCTCTCATGGGCAATCGGGTCAAAGCTCATGTTGAAGCTATAAGAACCTACCGTTTAATTTTAGATACAGGACATCATTTAGGCCCTGTTTGAGTCACATTATTTTTTTCAATCTCATTTTTCTACTCATTTTCAACCACACATTCTTTAATAAAATAATATTTTCCATCACATCAATAACTTTTCTTTCTTTTCAACCACATATTCCCCATCACATCAAACAAAATATACATTCTTGACTAAAAAATGTGCACCAAACAAGGGCTTATATTTATTTCAAACTCTTTATGTACCTTCTATTTCTCGTAATTTAATTTTTTTTTTCTGGATATTTCTTTAATGATGGAAATGAATGTTTGAGTTTGTTTAAAGAAAATCATCTTATTGGTTCTGCTACTCTTTGTGATGACTTATATAAATTAAAGATTGATAACCTCTTTGTCGAGACACTTTTAACATTGCATCATAATGTTGGTACTAAACGTGGTTTATTGAATGAATGATCTATTAACTTGTGGCATAAATGTTTGGGTCACATATCCAAGGAAAAGATAGAAAGATTAGTAAAGAATGAAATCTTTCATGACTTGAATTTTAGTGATCTCGAAACTTATGTGGATTGTATTAAGAGCAAAAAAACCATACACACAAAAAATAAGCCACAAGAAGCACACAACTTCTTGAAATAATACATACCGATATATGTGGACATTTTGATGTTCCATCATTTGGTGGAGAAAAGTATTTTATCACCTTTATTGATGGTTTTTCACGTCATAGTTATGTCTATCTGCTGCATGAAAAATCTAAAGTTGTAAATACTTTAGAGATCTTTGTCAATGACGTTGAGCGACAATTAGATAGAAATGTGAAAATCATTAGATCTGATAGAGGTGGTGAATATTATGGAAGATATGATGAAACTGGACAACACTCTGATTCATTTGCTAAATTTCTTGAAAGACGCGGCATATGTTCTCAATACAATATGCCGGCAACCACAACAAAATGGTGTAGTTGAAAGGTGTAATCGTGCTCTAATAGAAATGGTTAGGTGTATGTTAGTCAATTCTTCTTTACCCATTTCTCTGTGGATGTTTGTATTAAAGACTGCTATATATTTGCAAAATAGGGTTCCCAGTAAGGCAGTTCCAAAGACTCCTTTTGAGCTGTGGACAGAGAGGAAACCCATTTTAAGGCACCTGGATGTTTAGGGTTGCCTGGCAGAAGCAAGAATTTATAATCCACATGAAAAGAAACTGGACTTAAGAACAATCAGTGGTTTTTTCATTAGTTATCCAGAAAAATAAAAGGGGTATAGATTTTATTGTCCTAATCATAGTATTAGAATTATTGAAACTAGAAATGCTAGGTTCATTGAGAATGACGAAATTAGTGGGAGTTTGGAACCACGAAATGTGGAAATACAAGAAATTAGAGTTCAAGTTTCTCTACCCTCAACTTCTTCTAATGTTGTTGTTCCTCGAATTGTTGAACGATACGATAATTTGTTAGAACAACAAATAAATGATCAAACATCTCATAATGAAGTTGCTACTAATGAACCTACACTAAATGAAC
Source organism: Fraxinus americana (assembly GCA_035079005.1). NCBI lineage: Eukaryota > Viridiplantae > Streptophyta > Magnoliopsida > Lamiales > Oleaceae > Fraxinus > Fraxinus americana. The sequence continues at coordinate 29,211,098 of CM068712.1, read as the reverse complement.
CACAAGAAATATAATTAAGTAGGTCACAAAGACAACATAGATTTGTTATTTATGATGATTATGTGGTTTACCTGCAAGAGTCTGATTTTGACTTAGGAATTGTTGATGATGATCTAGTTTCGTTTTTACAGGCCATTGAAAGTGTTCATTTTGATAAATGATTAGATGCTATGAAAGACAAGTTGAAATGTTTGGAGCATAATAAAGTCTGGGATCTCGTTGAATTACCTGAATCGTATAAAAGAGTTGGGTGCAAATGGGTCTTTAAGACTAAGCCTGACTGGTAATATCGAACGATATAAAGTTAGACTTGTTGCTAAATATTTTACTCAGAAAGACGACGTTGATTATAAAGTGACATTTTCTCTGGTACCTAAGAAAAACTCGCTCAAAATTATAATGACTTTAGTAGCCCATTATGACTTAGAGTTATATCAAATGGATGTGAAAACCACATTTCTAAATGAAAATTTAGATGAAGAAGTTTATATGGATCAACCTGAAGGTTTTCAATTGAAGAAAATGAACACATGGTGTATAAATTAAAGAAATCAATATACGGACTTAAACAAGCTTCCCGTCGGCGGTACCTTAAGTTCAATGATACCATTACTTCCTTCGGATTTAAAGAAAATATAGTTGATCAATGTATATATCTAAAGATCAGTGGGAGAAAGTTTATATTTTTGATTTAGTATGTTGATGACATCTTGCTAACTACTAATGATCTCAGTCTATTACATGAGGCGAATAAATTTCTCTAAAAATTTTGAAATGAAAGATATGGGAGAGGCAACCTACGTGATTGGAATTGAAATATTCTGAGATAGGTCACAAGGATTGTTAGGGTTGTCTCAAAAAACATATATCAATAAAGTTTTAGAGAGATTTAAGATAGAAAATTGTTCAGCGAGTGTCGTTCCAATTCAAAAAGGAGACAAATGTAGTCTCGTGCAATGTCCTAAGAACGAATTGGAATGTAAACAAATGACAGATATTCCTTATGCATCTCTTGTGGAAAGTTTAATGTATGCTTAGACTTGCACCAGACAAGACATTGATTTTGCTATTGAAATGTTGGGCAGGTATCAAAGTAACTCGGGACTTGATCATTGGAAAGCTGCAAAGAAAGTGTTGAGATACTTGTAAGGAACGAAAAACCACATGCTCACTTATAGGAGATTCGATAAATTGGAAGTTAATGGATATTCAGATTCAGATTCTACTGGATGTGTGGATACTAGAAAGTCCACATTTGGCTATCTGTTACTCTTAGCTGGAGGGGCTATAGCATGGAAAAGTGCGAAGCAGTCAGTCATTGCTGCATCCACTATGGAAGCTGAGTTTGTGGCATGCTTTGAGGCCACAGTTCATGGAAATTGGGTGCGGAACTTTATTTCAGGGCTTGGAATTGTCAACAGTATTGATAAGCCGCTGAAACTTTATTATGACAATTCTGCAGCAATCTTCTTTTCAAAGAACAACGAGTACTCTAAATGTGTTAAACACGTGAAATTGAAATACTTTGCCGTTAAAGAGGAAGTTCAAAAACAAAAGGTGTCAATCGAGCATATTAGTACCAATCTTATGATTGTAGATCCACTAACAAAATGATTGCCACCAAAGATATTTAATAAACATGTCGAAAGAATGGGCATTATTGAAAATGATCATTGACGTTATAAAATTTATGTAATTGACACTTTGAGCTCATTTATGTATTATTTTTGACAAAATATTATTCATGTCATAATAGTTGATATATGTACATGAATGGATTATATGAATGTTAACAGGGACAGTCTTTTCAAAGACATTATTGAAATACAGTTATGGAAATTCTCAATACGTGTCATGTTAGGTGGGGAATAATATTGTAGTACATAGAAGGAATTACGTCGAAATAATGATGTAAAACCATCATGACTCTTATTTAGTCTTTACTTAATGATGATATATTAAGTGACCAATGTATGAGGGAATTTTAATTTTTCATATGCGCATAATGTTATAGACCACATAACGATGTAATATTTTATGGACCAAGTTGGAGAATGTAAGATCTATTAATTTGGTCCAAATAATATTATTAATGATGGGTAATTATTGATAAAAATTTATTGGTCCATTGAAAAATGACAGTTTAATAACTATTCACTTTTTTGGAAAGTGAATAGTTTTCTTTTATGGCCTATGACTTCGATGGAAGGTGAATAGTTTTCTTTTATGCCATGAAACTATCTCTCTCTTCCCATAAATGTGAATGAAGCCCATTAGATAAAATATCCAATTACAGAAAGGAAAAGAGAGAGATTGGTTTCTAGATTTCACCAATTTTTATTTTGCATATTTAAATCTTTCAACTATTACTATGGATCAAGGTATGTTTCTCAATCAATTAATCTATATGTGAAAATCATGAATTCTAAAAAATCTTGGTATTAGGGTTATATAATTGCTTACATTAAGTCTCTGTTTGACACACATTCTTTCAAAATACATTTTTTCAAAAATTATTTTCAACCACACATTTTTCAATAAAATAATATTTTTCATCACATCAATAACTTTTCTTTACTTTTTAACCACATATTTCTCATCATATCACTATTTAAAATACATTCTTTCCTCGATAATATCTATCAAATAACCCCTAAATAGTTGTATTAACTACCCAAAGAGAAAATGAATTATGTGGTAAGTAATTAGAGTTGACGAAGAGTCTTCTTTTTGGTAAAAGAGAAGTGTTTTTATCAGTAAAATCTAATTAGCGAGAAAGTATGTAATTTTAGTGGCAAATATTCATACCTCCTTTGGCAAGCACTGACCTTTTTTATTTTTAGAAAGGTATTAGAAATATTAGTTGTAACTATATATATCCAACCTATGAACATTCCAAAGTGTGTTGAGTCATTCTTCATTAGAGAGAACACATTATTGAAGATCAAACAACACATTCAAAGTTCTCTTGATTCAACTTCTTCTTTACTAATTCATCTGACACATAGTTTGTTAATCGAACCATAAAATTACATATTCAACCCAAGATCAAAACACAGAAAAATCTAACGATCAAACACTAAACCACCCACTTTCGTATAACCTGTCAGAGTTCTAAAGATTAGGGAAGGAAATCAGAGTTCCGGTAGGACAAGAATGAGGAGTTCTTAGTGATCTATAAGAAATAGACAATTCCAGAAGGTCGAGAGCTAGTGTATGAGTTGGCAGTCCAGGATGGCTTTGGTAATCACATGAAGTATGTCAGAGAATACTAAGGGTTAATCAAGTCTAGATCGTAGTGTAAGTCAATTTGTCTATAGTGCATTTTAATGTCTTGGGCTCAGAGATTTTTGATCCTTTGCAAAGGGTTTTTTCTGTGATCAGGTTTGATGTTCTTATTTATTTACTGCATTTAATTTATTGTGGTATTCAAACATTGGATGAAACTTAATCATCTAAAAACAATCTAAAAGTGACTTATTGATTTTAATTGATTAATTTCGCACGTGGATCTAAATGAAACATTGATTTGAAACTATCAAGTGGTATCAAAGCCTTTAAACTCGATCTTTGACCCTATTTGTCTAGATGAGTCAATGATCGTCCATCCCTCATATTTTGATGGTAGTAATTACGCCTATTGAAAGGTTAGGATGATGGCCTTTCTTAAGTCTATGGATGAATGGGGTTTGGGTTAGTGTACAAAAGGTTAGAATGCATCCTCTACCATCGTTGCAGGTATAGTTATCCTACAGAAATTTCCACTTGGTTTAAGAATGATCTAGATGAATTTAATTGGAATAGTAGAGGTATTCATGCAATTGTTATGGCTTTATCCTTAGAGGAGTTTAGACATTTATTCATGCGTGAGACTGCAAAAGAGGTTTGAAATATATTAGAAACCACATATGAGAGAACTAAAAATGTTAAAAACTCTATGTTTCAGATATTGACTACTAAGTTTGAAGAATTAGGATGAAAGATAATGAATCTTTTGATGATTTCTATGCTGAATTGAATAATATAGTCAACTCTAATTTTACCTTAGGTAAGTGAATCCCCCAAGACTAAAATTGTAAGAAAATTTATGAGATCTCTACTTGAATGATTTAGACTAACGGTGACTCCTATTGAATAAAGTAAGGACCTAGATACAAATAAGATTGTAAAACTTGTAGGATCTCTCCAAACATATTCACTTAACCTATCTCAACCTAATAAGAACAAGTATATAGCCCTGAACATTGTTAGGGAAAAAGAATATAACTCTACTGATACTGAGACCTTTAAAAATGATGAGATAGTTCATTTTGTTAAGAAATTTTGAAAATTCTTTATGAATAAAAAGAAACCTTATGAGAGATATAGAGGTGACCCTAGTGAGTCTGGAAAAGGCGATCATGAGAAGACCAATACTAGGATGTTTAGAAAGAAATCTCAGACTGCTAGATATCATAAGTGTCAAGGTTTTGGCCACTTTAAGAATGAATGCCCTAACAATAAGAAAACCATGGATAAAGCTATAAACGCTACTCTCACTGATGACAAGTTTAACTCAGACAATCAAAGTGAGAAGTTCAATTCCGAGAGTCATAATTATATGGCTTTTATTTCTAAGATTGGGAGTGAATTTGACAAGGAGAGTGAGAAGGTTAAGGACATAGAACGTAGTGAGCGCTCTGAGAAAAATCCGAAGATGAGGATAATATTCGTGAGGCTTATGAGCAGCTGTTCCATGAGAGTCTTACGGTTAAAAAGATCAATAGAGTCATTCTTAAGAAAGTTAATGAACTTGAGATAGAGAGAAAGTTATATGTGACATTCAAGAGTCTACTGAAAGCCTTAGTAAGTTAAGGCTAGTCAATGAGAACTTAAAGATTAAGGTTAAAACACTTATGATATATCTTAAAAAGTCCACTGGAAGCCTTAGTGGGTTAAATGTTGTGAATGAATCCTTAGAGACTAAGGTTAAAACCCTTATGAGTTATCTTGAGAAGTCCAACACTCAACTTCTTGCCAAGAAACTTGATAATATTTTAAGGATGAAGAAGCCTGAGGAAATAGGGAAGGTCCAGGCGATGATAACTCTAGTCCTCGTGCTTATAGTACTTCCAAGAACAAGGGTATCTTATGATAGAGGCCTACTAGACATCGTAGGATCAACCAACCCAGAAATCAATATCAACAGCCACATAGTTTTGGACCTAGATTTATCCCTATGTGTCCAATTATGGTAAGTTAGGACACACAAAGCCTATGTGTCACAAACTTTTGAACAGGAATAGAAGTCAAAATATATCTAGCTAGGTTGACTTCCTTACTAATCAGGTTAGTCATTTGATTGAGATGTTGACACAGTTGACCATGATTAATTATGCTTTTAGGAAAGTCTAAGTTTAGAATATTGATCCTAGAAAATATGACTCTGATCACAATGCTTTTGAAGGTAAGAGCGTTGGTGCACCTCAATGGGTAAGTATTTTGGTGCATGCATCTGCACTATTCATGATTTTTATATATTTATGCATACGCATATGTTCTTTGTTGATAAGTGTATTTTTACACACTTATCTTACTATTAAAACATGAAAATTTTTGATTAATATGTTGGAATATAGTTTAATTCTATGTAATTTATGATTTGCATTACAAGTGATGAATGTAGCGGAAATAGGGAGAAACAAGTGAAAAATGACCAAAATGGAGGGAAACAAAAGTTCAGGGACTAAAGTGCAAATACTTTAACTTGTTTCTAACTTTGTGATGAAGATTCGAGAGTGTCAGAGGTCAACTGGATGAAGAAATGAGTCAAAGGGTTGAAATATAGCCAAAATATTATCACATATCAACTTTCAAGTTGAAAAGTTTTTCACCGATTTTCAGCATCATATTGAGACAAGTGTATAACATGAAAAATGATATAATTTGAAGATAGTCTCTGAAGCAAAGTTATAGCCCTTTGAGTTATCTTTCCAACACAACTTGAATCAACTCAATCGAACATCATGAGAGAAAATTATGGTCCAAACACGCTGTAAGGCGCGCGCCCTCGCCTGCAGGAGAGGAGCGCCTCACACCAAGAAAGCCTCGACTGAGGCTGTCCAATTCCTTAAAGCGCGTGCCCTAGCTTATACTAGGCACGCGCCTCAAGCCAAAACATGAAATTTTTCCAATTTCCTTGTTTGATTGAAATACGTATGGAAACCTAATTTTCCACCATATTTAAGCCCCAAAACGTTTCAGAATGCAGACGATTTATGTCCTATCAGTTTTCTCTCAAGTTTGGCTCAAGAACTCCATGGAAGGCTAAAGAAATTGGTGAAGCAAGGGAGGAACTCAATTGGATATGGTGATTTCACATCTATTATTTCATGTAATTGGTCTTTTCTTGCTGAATAATCTTAGGATTTAGATTTTTCTTTTCATGAATTTATATTCAAATCAGTTTAATAATTACTAGGTTTTTCATGAATTCAGTCATGCTTTTTCCTTTTGTTTAATCAAACTATTTATTTAGTTTTAATTTCAATTACTTGTTGTTTAGATTAGTTTAACAATTATTAAATCTTTTATAGATCCAGTCATGCTTCTTCTATCATTAGATTGAACTAATTGTTGAGTTTTATCTCAATTTTACTTTATTGGCGGATTGATTACTGCCTTATGCTTAATGTATATGGTCGATCTTTGATCTTGTTCCAATAAAATTATGCGAATATGTCATAAGTCTAAATTCTAAGATTACATTTGTAAATTAAATTGGTTTTCACGATATATCTTCCGATTAGAGTGTCGGGATGAAAGCCTCTAATTGTATTATAAAAATGGAATAATTGATGTGAATGATCCAATCCAATTGAGGAAATTCCGACGCTTCACTGCCTCAAATTATTGACTTTATTTCACCTTTCAACATTGAATTTCACTGCACATTGAAGACGATAACTCATCCTTTTTTGGAACCCTTAAGCATTTTTCATCTCCCTATGAATACGACACCCCAAAGTTGCACTACAACTACCGCGTTATTCTTTGAGCGTAATCAATTGTAAATTCAAAAGTTTCATTATTCTTCCCTTTATTAACTTAAAAAAATGAGGGATTTTTTATTGAACATGTTATTTTGTTATTAAGTACTAATAAAGTACATGTATGAAAAATTATTTTTTTTATTAATTTGTTTAGAACTTGTTTGGAGTACTTGGTATATGTTATTAAGCGTCTGCTTGAGCGGCATTCTTTTGTATAAATAGAAAAAATCCTACCGTTGCAATAGTATTTTTCTGATGAGGTTTCAGACCAACGGTGTCAATTTTGACAGCTACATAGATGGACTTCCACTTTTACCCTCAATCCACTTTTGTAGTTCAAAAAAACCTTCATGACTGAAGGGCTAATTTGTAAAAATGCACCAAATTCTATTTGACTAGAAAACCAAGTTGCAGATGTGGGACCCAACACAACGGTTCATTTTCTCATTTTTCCACGGAAATAATGCCAAACAAACAGGCTCTAAATGTATCTTATGCACTACAAATTAGATTCTTATGAGTGGGTTTTGACCGCGTGTTTGAGATTTGGGATGACGATGTTATGAATTGACTTTGAAAATGAAATGACATTTAACTAGATTGACCTAAACTCTTGTATATTCCTCATAAAAGAAAAAGATGTTAGTGATTCAAAATTTGAAATATATATAAAAAAAAGTGAGATACATCTTATACTAGTTTCTGTAGCCTTCTTGAGTTGAGCAATTAAGCTTGCATTGTATCTTAAAACTGATGTGTATGATCATCTGCCTTGGAATCACTGGCCTAAAACTCATTACAGGCGTCATTAAGTTGTCTAAACGAGATAAGTCTGCATATAAGATATAAGAAAAAATAGAAAATAATAATTAATTATATATATGTACTTGTTGATAGGAGGAGAAAGAAAATTACGCAAACAAAAATTTATTATGAGCTTTTCATTTAAAAATGTCATTGTAGCACTGTATTTGACTTCATACTTTGAGGAATACATTCATTCACAAGTGATTTATTCTCCTATCACATGTCTTGTGTAATTTTTGCATAATTATACATGTGAATATTTTTTTAACTCATTCATCTATGTGTTCTTCATAATTATTCCTTATTTTTTATTTGTTTGTGATGAAAGGAGTAGAGATTAGTATTTATTTTAGAAAGTTGAGTATATGAGTTAAGAGGATAATTTTAAATTTATTTCACGAAGTTGAGTGTATGAGTTAGAGGAAGAATTATAAATTTATTTGACTCATGGGGAGTCATATGGATATTTTTGGTTGGAATTTTATTATTGATATTGGATTTTGTGTTTTGTCGATATTGATATTAAAATTCTATGTTTTATTTCTAAATTAGTAATTCACATGGTATTGCATGATTTGGTGTTACACATATTTTGACATGTTATTTTATATAACTTAGTAAAGTGATTATTTTTTTATTGTTGTTTCCTCTTACATTTCACGTGATATTTTTGTTTTGAGGTATTTCAGGAAATAGGTTAACGAGTTGATAAAGTAAAGTTTGGGAAGTGTCCATTGGGTACATTATATTAAACTTTGACTTTGAAATAAATGATTTTGTCATAGAATATCAAAGAGAATAATTGTTAGGCCTAAATTTTTAATTGGTAATTTCCTAAGTCAAAATCATGTTTTAATTGATTTATAATCCAAATCAGAATATAATCTGTTTAGTCTAAGTTAAAGTCAAAATAGTTTGTGGTTGATAAATGATAAGTGTGTTTTACACATTTATTTGGGTCACAAAATATGGATAATTGTTGACAAATATATTGGAATATGGCTTAATTCTATATAAATTATGTTTTATAGGATAACATTGATGAACATGGTGAAATTTAGGAAAAATGAGCGAAAATGACTAAAATGGAAGAAAATCAAAGTTCAAAGACCAAAGTGCAAATTGTCAAAAGATGACCCGGAAGAAGAAACGAAGATGTGAAACAGTCAAACACCAATGTAGAGAAGAAATGAGAAATCGGAGTTCGGAGACGAAAACGCAAAGAATGAAAGTTGCTTGAAAAAAGATCACGAAACGAGAAAACGGGGTTCGAAAACCAAAACGCAAAGAATGGAAGTTGCTTGAACTATGCTATAGCATAGTTCTTTTTACATGCAGTCGCACGCAATGTTTCAGAGAATTTCAAGGAGGAGTTTGATGTAACTATGCGGTCGCATGAGGTTTAACTATGCGATCGCATAGTATGTTTCCGAAGGAAAAACCCTGAATTTCTTATTTCAATAAAACTCTCATGCAAACGAATCTTGGGACGTCTTTTAAAAACGTAGGGCCATCCAGAACTAGGCACCACTCATTACAACACAGAATTGGTCCATATTTTAAAGTGTTTACAATGTCTAATCTCTACATTGACTATGGAAATATGCTTGAAAGTCCAAGATGTGAAATTTGTCAAGTGATGCATTGTACAGGCGCAATGCTTGTATTCGTGCACCAATTCCTCAATATCGAAACTTCTTTGATTTAGACAATATTTGAAATATGGAAAACAAGCACTAGATAATTTCGATGATAGTTACATGCTCGCGGGAGATTATATACCTGATGATTGGGACAATGACATCAAATTTTCAAGAGATGGTCCTCCATTTTTTAATGAGAATATACTTGCAAAGTATTACCATGAACTTGTCAAGTTGGATGTAGATGACATACTTGTAGGAGATTACAAATATTGGGATGGATTTCAAAAGTAGGGGTATAATCTTCTCGACGGAGTTAATAGGAAAGGCTTGAAATTGCTCTTGGAGTTTAATTGCGGACCAATCATTCAACCATTGAAGATGAGCCTAAAAGGAGTGGAAATCTAATCAAAACGGAGCTAAACAACGATGTGGCAATCAATGAGGAGAAAATCAATTTACATTCTTCCTACTTAGTTGATTGCCAATATATTGATTTTCTGATTAAGCCCGATGAGGAAGTAGAAATCTTCATAATTGAATTTGAATTGGATGGAATAGGGAAGTCCTATTATATGGAAAAGGGTAATGTTAGGTTTGGAGACTAAATGAAGAGTGGATCAAAGCCAGATGAAAAAATGAACAAGGCATCCAAAGCATTCTTTATGTGCCTATGAGTCAATTGTCAAAGTCGAGTTAAAAAATATAAAAAAAGCGCTTATTGGGTGGCAACCAAATTTTCTAACTTTTAATCTTTTTATTTACTTTTATGCATCTTCGTGTTTTTATTTGATTAGCTATCATTTTTTGTAGGCAGTTTTTGAAGTCCCACATATCTATGGTTTCTCACAAGTTTAGGGGTAAATTGGTGTACAAGAAGGTCACTTGCCCAAGTTCATTAAAAGCATCACAAGTACAAGTAGAGCATTGACACCTCTTCACCAAATATCCAACCAGGGAAGTTTCGTTATCCCCTCTCCTCTTTTAGCTTGTTCTTTACACATTGAAGACAATGTGTGATTTAAGTTTGAGGGTGACTATGCTTTAATTGTTATGATTTTGTGTTGACATGTTAGATAGTCTTGCCGGTTTTGGATGTTTTGATGTTTAAAATTGTTGTTAATTCATGAGCTATGACCAAATATGTTATTTGTGCCTAGATTTTTCAAAAATTGCTTGTCCATGTGAGATCCCAAGTTACTTTAAGTACAATAGTCACAATTAATTGTCATGTAGATGTGAAATTTTTTGATTGATGGATAGATTTTTGAATTTGTAAAACTAGGTTGTGAGTTGTGTTTAAATTTTTATCAATCTTACATTCTCTTCTCTTTCACTTAACCATATTGTAAGATAAGTTTGGAGTGGTCGAGCTGGTGAAGGATATTTTCTAGATGTGTGTTGATTCCATGCATGTTGGAAAAAAATTGTGTCTTTTGCTAAGTATAAGCTACATAATGACCATATGCTAGGAATCTAAGCCTCCTTTATTTTGTGATGCTAAAAAGGGACATTGCACTTGTTGAGTCTTAGGCCTCATTTCGTAGTATTTTTTACTCGAGTTATTAAGTTCATTGGGGTATCTCAAAACCTGGTACCATTTGATCTAAGCAACCGGAGAGTTATTAACATAAAACTCGCTATAAGGGTCAATAAGAAAGTTAAAGGGAGTGAGGTCAATCATGAGCTTTTATTGAAAACTAGTGTCTCACCCGTGCGATGCACGGATATTGTACTAAAAAAATAAATTTATAAACGTTGAGATTAAATATTTCATTTGACTTAAAATGGATTATTGAGGTTGTTATAAAAGTATATGAAATAAGTATCATATATGCGTTACAATTGTCATAAAAAAATTAAACCGATGTTCCAACTACTACAAATTTTGGAAAAGTTCCTTGAAAACACATTTGTCGTTGAATTGTCTTGTCCGTCATCCTTATCGCAAATCAAAATCTTCAGCCCTTTGTGATTTGTAACTCTAGACATAGCAACGTATAACTGACCATGGCTAAAAACTAATTTTTTCAAATACAAACCAACATGAGATAGCGATTGACCCTGACTTTTGTTGATTGTCATTGCGTATGATACAATAAGAGGAAATTATCTTCGTTGAAACTTGAATGGCAGCCTTGGATTAGATGGAGTCGACGTCATTCTAGGGATAAGAACCTTATGACCTGCATTAGTTCCAGCGAGAATCTTTGCTTCCAGAACATAACTTCTGAGCCTCGTAATAATCAATCTTGTGTCGTTGCATAAGCCGGCGAAATGGTCTATGTTGCGTAAAAGCATAACAGGATTGCCGACCTTCAATTTCAATTCATGGTTGGGCACACCAGACCGTCTAATTCCATTCAAAAACTCAGGCGTATGAAGGTCACGTAACATGTCAACATTGGCATTTGACTTGCAAGTTAAGTCAGAACTTAAATAAGTATTTCCTTCAGTCGCATTTAGTGAAATCATATAATCATTGACAGATTCAACCACATCAAGTGTCGATGCGAGAATAGCTCTTCCTTGCAGATAATTTGCCTTATTAACGTCGCAAGTAAACAACGGATACATACTATCCACGATTGCTTTGACTGGATTGTCGAATCCACGTAACAAAATATCATCCGAAATTTCAATTGTTGCATGGCCATCATTCGCACAGCCAATTGTTACATCCCCTATACTCGCAATCTAATCAGAAAATGCATTTAATTCAATGCACTTAGCATCTAACTCGATATTTTGTAGTCTCATGTTTTTGGACAATCTCAAAACCTTATAATTTTTCCATAAATATAATGAATTGATAGCTGCAAGCACAATATCCTGTCTACTTCCTTTTGGAATCACAGGCAACATATGTCGAAAATCTCTTCCAAAAACAACTGCTTTTCCTCCAAAAGATAGTTCCATACTCTGTGGATTGTTGAATCTCAAAATGTCTCACATACTTCTATCCAAAGCCTCTAAACAATATTTGTTCATCATAGGCGCTTCATCCCAAATTATAAGCTTGCATCTAACAATCAATTCTGCGAGAGGACTATCCTGCTTAATATTGCACGTGGAATCTTCATTTGGATTAAGCCGTATCGCAAATCTTGAATGTGGAGTTCTACCACCGTCCAAAAGTAACAATCCTTTACCGCTTGACGCCACATTCAACACAATTTCTGCTTTGATCTTAAAGCCGCAGATAAAGTTTTCAATACAAAGGTCTTTCTTGTACCTCCATAACCATAAACAAAAAAAACACCACATTTATCTGATTGAACTGAATTCAATACTGTGTCATAAACATGTCGTTGCTCATGGAATTGTTGAATCTCAAAATGTCTCGCATACTTCTATCCAAAGCCTCAAAACAATATTTGTTCATCATAGGCGCTTCATCCCAAATTATAAGCTTGCATCTAACAATCAATTCCGCGAGAGGACTACCCTGCTTAATGTTGCACGTGGAATCTTCGTTTGGATTTAGCGGTATCGCAAATCTTGAATGTGGAGTTCTACCACCATTCAAAAGTAACGATGCTTTACCCTTGACGCCACATTCAATACAATTTCTGCTTTTGATTTTAAAGCTGCAGATAAAGTTTTCCATACAAAGATCTTCCCTGTACCTCCATAACCATAAACAAAAAAAACACCACCTTTATCCGATTGAATTGAATTCAATACTGTGTGTCATAAACATGTCGTTACTCAATTGTCAAATTAGAGACCATGTTCTTGTGTTCTTCCACCAATGCTTTCCGATCATATCTCATTTCATCTTGAAAAAAATTATAGTGGAAAAATAATTGCTTGATAATTTACAAAGTACTAATTTAATTTTTTATTCTTATTATTTTTTTTCCTTTACTGATATTCATCTTCAAATTTTAAAATAAACATATAGACATTTTCTTCCATGGCTTATAGTAGCAAATTTATAATTTTCAGAAAATTATACCTCTTGACGAAAAGAATACAAATTATACCTTAGAAATTTATTTTATGCCATATTTATAATTCTTTTCTCACTTTCATATCCTAAATTTCAATCTGCAATTAACATGTTGCATTACATATGTTAATACCAGATCCACATGTAAAGTTTGGAATGGGATATGAAAACTTACTTCACTGTCATGCGAAATGAACTCCAAGCTATATGTTTCATTCGGATTTGTGATCTTTGGCAGCTCGTAAACACGGATAACACGCACTTTTAGCGTCCAATTAGTCTTCGTGACGTTGATATCTCGCACAAGATCAAATATCGGTGCCATATGCACTTACCTATCTTCAACGTGGTAGAAAAAGTGAAAAAAAGTTAAAATCGTGAAACAAAAAAAAAATATGGTCATTAACAGATGTATTCGAAACAGAATTGCTAGAATGTCACCCGGACTGCGACTTGAACGATATACTCACAAAAATGTTGCGCCCGCAAAAATAATTCTCCCGAGACGAATAGAAAACAAGTCTTCAAATTTCTTGTAAATGTGCTTGCATAAATCGAATTTGAAGTCTTGTTTACACTGCTAAAATGATGAGCAATGAGGTAGAATGATGGATTTTGAAGTAAAATATTGACAAAATTGTAGTATTTCAAAATGGTTGCACGTCCCTATTCGGAAAACGAACAGTCACTCTGCCTCTTTATGTGCAAATCAAATTTAAAGGAAAAATAGAAATAATTAATACAGAACAACTTTTATAACATTAGTTTACCTCATTTTACTAATAATAATTATTAATTACTTGGGCATCTAAATATCTATTGGGTTTCATAACTCAGAATTTTAATCCATGATTTGAGCTAACGATGGCTAACGGTCTTTGTTCAGTAATTTATATTTACTTGCACCATATTAACGTGGTATTTAACATGGCACACATTTCACGAATACTGTTATAATAATAATAATAATAATAATAATAATAATAATAATAATAATAATAATAATAATAATAATAATAAAATCAAACATTAATTAAATTTCAAAACTATAATAATAATGTAATTAGCACACACAAAACAACTTAAACGTTTAAAATGATAATAATCCAAAGAAGTTTATATATAAAAAGGCAGGTTATAGTGACTTTTCGATTTTCAAACATTTTTTTTTAAAAAAGAATGATTTAATGAACACAAAACTCAACAAATGAAATTGTTACTATCAATAAAAGCATGCTGTAATGTTTGACTAATGGGTAGACGGACTTTAATCAGAATTCCATAAGAGGAAAGTACATTTTGGCGGGAAATTTTTTTTGACGGCACTTCTGTTTTTATATATATATAGATTTTGAAAAAAAAAATTGTGCAATTTTTATGATTTTGGGCTGACATAACTAGTGGGTTTGAATTATTTAGTATAAGTTTAAATGTCGAAACACTCATCTAGTGGAGAATCATTACGTGGATAGATTTTTGGCATTGCCGGTTAGGCCCAACCAAACTAGATAAGGAAGATAATTAATGATTTGATAGCAACCTTTATAAGGAGTGTGAATCTCACGAGTGGGGAATGAAATATTTAACCACAAAGGGTCGAATTGGAACCAATTTGAAATTTTCCCATTTTGAAAACTTTTTTCTAATGTAGATAATGATTGAAAGTGGCTATGCACCACGCACCGATTGAACATTGGATAATTCTAAATTATTTTTGCTAACATTATTTGGAGCATATTTGTGAATTAATTACATAATTTTACACTCATTGATCATTATGGCAAGCTATTTAATGTTATTAATTTTTATCATGTATTACTTGATTGTGCTAGTAGATAATCTTGCTCGGGACGAGTAAGAACTTAAATTTAGGGGTATTTGATACGTGTGTTTTTACGCACTTATTTAATACCTAAATATGCTTATTATTGATAAAGATTAGCGAATTTATATTTACAATTATGTAATTATTGCTTTTGTAAGTAAAAATCACCCCCAAAGAAATAGAACAAAGCAAAAATGAGAAGAGAATGATCAAATTTGTGCAAAATCATAAATGTTGGGACCAAAATGAACGAATCTAGAAAGTTGAAGAACGTTGAATGCAATTATGGAGGGTGTAAATGAAAGAAAAGTCAAAAATATGTTGACCAAATTGTACAAAATAAAAGTTGAGGGACCTGTCATGCAATTATTCAGGGCTTGAGCTGCAATTTTTGGAAAAGGGTTTGAAAAATTTTAAATCACTAAACGGGTTTCTGTCCGGTGACTTCTGGGTTCTATTTCTTTTCATTTTTCATTCTCTCTTCTTTTCTTTTTCTTTTGATTTTCTTGATATTTTGGAGCAAATCATAGAGCATGCAAACAAGAATCAATCAAGGAGTTGGACAAATTTAGGAGAAATCAAGAGCTAGCCATTATCTTCACAAATCTAGCCATGATTTACTGTCATAAATCATTCTTCTTTGTTATCACATATATAAAATAGGCTAAATTATTTATGTTGTGATTTATGGCAGTAACATAACATAACTTTAATTAATTTTAATATTTGTTCTTTAATGTTAAAATGTTTAGTTTCATGTATATTTATTATTGTGTTGAATACCTTTCTTTTATTAGACCACTAAATGATTGAGTTTAGTGATTTGTACATCGTTCGAGAGGAGATTGTACATTTTAGATCAAATAGTAAATACTCTAGGTTTGTATAGTGGATAGAGATACACCCTAACTTTAAGTAACACATTGAGCTATTTTCATAAAAATTTAATGCGGTTGTTTGGTTTTAATCAACGTAGAGATATAGTAGATTAACCAATCAATTATGATTAATTTCGCTCGAAAGAGATGATTAACTAAAATTGAAAAATCGGGTCTAACATGGTAAATGAGTAAATTATTAATTAGATTGTGGAGAAATTAATTAGGTGACGGTTAAGCGAAATCATGAATTTCAATCACGTTTTTCCTCCAAAATTTTCAAATGTTTATATTTTCTTATTTTGTAGAATTTTAGTTAATTTTTCTTATTTTCTAAAATCAAATTTTATTGTGTGTTTATTTCTATTGTTAAAATTAAATTGACTAAAATTGTGTAATCGAAAACAAACATTCCTCGAGAGATCGACCCATGCACTTGCGGTATATAATTTTTGCGAACAATAAAGAACACGTTATTGAGGACCAAACAACACATTCAAAGTTATCTTGCTTCAACTCCTTCTTTGTTGATTCATATATTCATCCAACACATAGTTTGTTGTCGAACCATATTCAACTTAAGATCAAAACACAAAAAGATCTAACGATCAAACAACAAACCAGTCACTTCCATGTAATCGTCAGAGTTCTAAAGATCGGGAAAGGAAACCGGAGTTCTGATAGGATAAGAACGAGAAGTTCTTGATAATCCACATGAGATAGACAATTTCATAAGGTCGACAGCTGGTACAAGAGCACGCAGTCTAGAATGACTTTGGTGATTACAAAAATGGGATAGAGAGTACTAATGGTTAGTTGAGTTTGGTCCGTAGTGTAAATCAATTTGTCTATAGTGAATTTTACTGGTTTGAGCCCGAAATTTTTTTTTATCATTTGCGAAGGGCTTTTCTCGGTGATCATTTTTGGTATTCTTATTTATTTACTGCTTTTGATTTATTGTGGTAATCAAACATATGGTGAAGTTGAGTTAATTGACTTACTCATCTAGAAACATTCTAAAAGTGACTTGTTACTTTTAATTGCTTAATTCTGCAAGTGGGTTTAAATAAAACATTAATTTGAAACTATTCGCCATCATCAAGGGACCAATTCATTATTAGTTGATACAGTGTCGCTATTTATTTAATTTGGTGAATTTTAACATACAAGACAATATTATGAAATAAAAGAAGAAAAAAAAAGTTAGAAATTTTTGTTTGTTACGCTATTGAATCACATCCACTTATCAAAATTTTGATCGGTATAATTGATTTACTTGTCATCTTATTTCGTTTAAAAATATAAAAAGTCGAAATGGGGCAATCAACAATCAATTGTAGCTTTTGGAGCCTTTCACCAATAAAGCAAAATTGATTGTTCCTATTAGGATTCAAATAGCAAGAATAACAAATTATTAGTACATAGGAATATGAATGAAATGGATCTTCATTGAAAAAAGTGGAGAGGATGAAGATATACAACGGTTATATTGTTGAATGATATTAAAATTAGGTTTGATATTTTGTTCAATAGGCATGTGTTGACATTCAAAAATGAGGTCCAATTAAAATGGTTAACTGCTAAAAAAAAGTACAATTATTCAAGGAAGTAATTGGTGTGGTGTATGCCAAAACCTAATTTAGCATGGAAGGATAATAATAATAAGGCCAAAGCCATTTGTACCCGGGCGTTTACAATAAAGCCAAAGCCATTTGTACCCGGGCGTGTAAACGCCCGGGTACACGACCCCACTGCCCCCCTCACAATGAGGGGGGCTCGAGGTGAATAAAATAATGGGACGGGCCCTCCCATTGTGTGTGGGGGGCGTGGGGCCGGGTACACGGGCGTGTAAACGCCCGTGTACGAATAGCATGGTTCTAATAATAAAGGATGAAGTTGTAAGAAATTGTGTAAGCCAATGGTCTCGATATAAAAATAAAAAAGAAGAAGAGGATTTTCGTTCATGCTATAGTTCTTGAGAACAAAAAAATTACTTGTTCTAATTATTCTAAGGTACGTTTGATTGCGAATGTGGAATTTGGGTGGAAAGAAAATAAATTAAATGAAATTGAATTGCATAAAATTTGTTTTACTGAGAATTGTAATTAATTGTGTTTAACTGGTATAATTTTCCACCTGAAAAATGTTGAAAGATTGGTATCCGTTTGACTTTATTTTTCATGAAAATTGTCCATTAAAGTGATAATTTTTTTTTTATCATTGGGTTTAGAATTTGTTATAATTGCCAAAAAAATTAAAAAAAAGTACAATACCGAATACCATTCGTTTGACTTTGTTTTGCATGTAAATTGTCAATAAAAGTAATAAATTTTTTTACCATTGTGTCTATAATTTTTTTCAATTGCTAAAAAGAAAAAAAAAATTAGCAGACCTGAAAACCATTTTCCCACCTAAATCCTTAATTTGGTAGAATTGGTGCACGTGTGGGGGGTGGGTGGAAATTATTTTCCATGACAATTTTTTCCATCGAACATAGCCTAACATGTTAAAAGATGGTCAGAGACAAACATCCTTATCACCTTTTTTTTTTTTTTTTCCTTTTTCCCCTTTTATTGTAGGTTTAAATGTGGCTAGAATAACGTCGAGAGTATCTTCATTTCGTGTATTTACCAGTCTTGTGACTTTTAACTCTAAAACCATCTTCAACCCAAATGGTTCAACTTCCACACCACTTATATTTAGCCATCTCCGATTCAGCATTCCAAATTATACAAAATAAGAGAATGTTCTCTTTCTTTCGTAATTTTTAAATTCTTCATAACTAATTTAATTTAAACATTATTTAATTACTACTGAAATTATCCAAATCCATGCTATGAGTTGGAATGAGTCAACAAATTGGCCATAACAGAATATCGAGAAAAGAAAAAAAAAATACTAAAAGATTTTAATTTCATAACAGATACAAATCTATGTGAGTTTTTACGAAATAAACAAAAAAGAATCGTGCAAAAAAGGAGCTCAACAACAAAGTTAATGATCTCAAAGTACCTCTAGTCCTTTTTATCAATATTTTAATGGTCTTGAAGGATTCGAAAATGATCAACCATAATAATAAATTATTATCTTAATTTATGTTGTATTTTACTTTCAAAAATTTTAGTTTTCAATGTTTATGTTATCGTAGTGCTTATTTCGTTTTCAATTTGTAAATATCATATTTGTAACTTTTGTGACATGATTCGAGATAGGCAATCCCTTGGTCGAGTTTTGGAGTCTAAATTGAAGAAGTTGACAAGCCAAGATTCGAGTTTCGTGAAGGGATAGGGAGCCGAAACGAGTTGGATTCAAGGTTTGGAAGATATTTGGAAAGAAAAAGAGTGGCGTGGATTAAAATGGGCATAACTTTCAGATCGGGTGTCGAATTTTCGCTCATAAGTACATTCCGTAATCGTCACGAAACCCTGCACAAGTTCGCGTGCGCGTGATACTTTTGGATTTTCAGTCGCACAGAAACATGGCATAAATTTGGACGCAGATTTAGCAGTTTCCTAGTTTAATTAGGATTTCATATTTTTAGCATCTTTTACAATATTAGAATTATATTTTCATACAATTAGAATTTTTTTTCTTTTTTTTTTTTTTTTGAAGTTTCATATAAATATGATCTTTATTTCATTGTAAGAGTAAGATTAAGATTTTTGCCAATGAATTAACAAGATTTTTCTCTCTCATGGTTCTTGAATGAACTACTGAACTTATTAAATATATTTTTATATTTGTAGCTTTCAATCCTTAGAACTTATCAAAAGTTTAGACACCCTTTGTGGCGTTTGCAAAATCATGGTTCTTGTTTCCGCACATCAATGGGTCTAGGATTTAATATACCTTAGATTTTTGGTTCGTGAGGCTCGGGTTAAGATTCTATCGTCTACAGTCCGAATTTGGGCTTTTTCGACGTTTCGACTAATTCCGCGATTTCCACGCTGATCCTGTTCCCGGGTTCGCTTCATTTTGACTTTGATGGATTCTTTTATTTTATTTTAAAGTATTCAATAATTATTATTTGTGACTTGATTACAATTATTATAAATATTAATTAAAAAATATAAATTAAATTAAATTATTAAGAATTAAAATTCATTGTAGTATAAAATGAAGGATAAAGATGAAAAGTAATTAAAACTATATATATATTACACCAAAAATTAAAAGTCCGTTTGTCACGTCATTTTTATACTAAATTGATATTTTATGCAATTTGAAGTCGGGTTGGATTTGGATATGCCTCACACGTACATTATCATTTTAATTTAAGTGGTGCTCATGATTTCAAATAACTTAGCCCTATTCTTTTTTCTTTTTCTTTTTCTTTTTGGAAATTGGTGATGTTGATTTATTATTTATGGTACATGGCATATATTTCAGACCCTAATAATAAAAATTCATCCCTTCATGACCCGATATGTCATTTGTTTTTGTGAGGACCATTGTAATACAAGGATGGCTGATCAAATTAACCTTAGGGGAATGTATTCATTTGTGACTTTTGAAAGTGTTGACGGACTTTTTTTAAGTGATGACTTTTGTAGATTTCGTGAATTTTTTTAGAAATTTGTATGAAATTAATGAAAGTCTTTTGTAAACTTATAAACTTTCATTTTAAAATTTTTAGAGATTTTTGTAGAATTCAAAATATTTTTTAAAACTTTCATTTGAGATAGAATTTATGTGGATCTAATGCAATATTGTGAAATTATCACATACAAGGTGGTTGTTCTCACAATCCCCATTTCCTTCATTTCCCCCCATACAATAAAAAAAATAATTTAAAAAGAATAAAAATTTAAGACATTAATTAAATAAATAATAATTATTATACATATAAAAAAATAAATGTAATATTCAGTATTATTAATATAATATACCTTTAAAGAATATATAAAAAATATATTTAAATTTAATTATAAATTAGTCTATATAAAATTTTATAATTTAATTAAACATAGATTTTTTTCAGAAAAAATAAATGAAGAAAAAAAGTTATAAAAATAGAATTTAATTTTTTTTCATAGAAAATAGAAATAAACAATGAGAGAGAAATAAAAACTAATACAATCAATAGAAAAAAAAAATTAATCATAACTCTAATGTTTGTAGAAGGGAAAATGAAAGAGAAATATTAAAAAAAATGCATATTAATTTCTTCTTCTTCTTCTTCTTTGGAAAGTCTCCCAAAACCTTGTGATTAATGGGAGACAAAATTTGATATTTTATTTAAGTATTTTTTACTTAAAAACTAATACCATGGAGACTTATAAAAGTTTCTAAAAGTCATAAAAAATTGAATACCCCAATACTTATAGAGATTTCTAAAAAAATTTAATTGAATATACAGTGACTTTTATAGACTTTTTGAAAGTTTATAAAAGTTTCAATTGAATACACCAATACTTTTAGAGAATCTTTAAAAGTCGTCATTAAATATTCCTGAACTTTTTAAATCTCAAAAAGTCATTAAAAGTCTCAATTGAATATACGTCTCTTAGTAAATTAAATTATTAATACCACTTGCAACAAACTCGGGGCAAATACATGGTAGCAAGTAGGTTTTTCTTAGCCAATGGTCCCTAGCAATTACAATTATGTATCATCAAGGACCACAAGTTACGAAATTGATAAAATAAAAGAAAAAAATGCTCTTGATGTATCGACAAGGGTTCTATTCAGGTCGTTTTTAAGTAACGTGACAAGTACGATCAAACATGAATAATGCAAAAGTTTTAATACACATATAGCGTGTGTTTCAGCCACATTATTTTGGAAGAATGTATTTTGGAATAGTAGATTGATAGAGAATGTGTGGTTGAAAAAGAAGGAAAAGTTATTGATGTGGTGGAAAATATTATTTTATTGAAAAATGTGTGGTTAAAATGAGTAGAAGAATGTGAATGAAAATTTTAATGTGTCTCGAACTGGGGCATAATACAAGTTAGGTTTTCAACCATTTATTTCGAGATGACAGAGTTTTCGATTTATGGTCCAAGTCATATTCAACCTCATATTGCACAGAAGGACCATTACTACAGTTTGTGGCCTTGATGCTACTGAGTAAGCCACTTACAGTTTGCTTCTATAAGTCAAAACAGCAAGTGAAAGCGATGTAATATAGAAGAAAATTACATAAACCGAACTTTTACGACATAATTGGTGTCTAGAATTGAAAATATTAAAAGTAACCAATAAAATTTATCATGTTTTTCTCTTCAATATTCTTGTCTAACATTATCCAGTTAAACTTACCAAATATGTCGGAATTGCTTTCTTGGCATATTTACTTCACAACTTGAACGAGTATGCATCAATTTGAAACGAAGCATTTTTTTAATAATGTTATTCGTATTAAGTTGTAGAGTTTAATTATTATCGCTCCATTGATTCAGTATGCGAATCGACCTCCACGGTGAGGTTGCCTTGCGGGGTAGGAAGCGTTGGGACCAAAATTTCATTAAAGATAATTTAAGAATTTGTGTTCCCGTAAATTTCGATTTTATTCTAATTTGTCTTATAAATAGGAAGTTGTCATTAGACTTTCGGATTATCATTATAAAAGAGAAGATAAGTGTATATTTTTCTCGTGTAAATCCCTTTTAATCATAATGAATTATTGCAGCGTTGAAAGAGGACGCAGTCTCACATTAAGACGAACCTCTATAATTCTTGTTTCCTTTATTTCTTTCCATGCTAATCGATTACTATCTATGGAATATAATTTGGGTTTCTAATTCTCAAAAACTTGACGATAATACTTAATGATAAAGTTTAAAAGTTCGATTCACTCAGTTTAATCGTAGAAAATAGTCTAAATCATTGTTGATCTGGGTGATCCAGGTAAACAAAGTCACTATTATACTTGAAAGGAACAATTAAATGAAGAGGACAAAGTTGTTGCCTTCAAAAATTGTTATCAATCTTAATGCAAAGATGGAAGACATTGAATACAAGTGGTAGAAACAATTTTCTAATGGGCTCCATAAAACCCTGTGGAGCCAATTAGAAACAGGCCCACTCTTAGCCCATCCATTTCATTTTCGTCTGTCGACGAGAGTTAATTAATTCTACCATAAAGACTTAATCACATTTTATTTCCTATACAAGCCATCGTTACTACTTTGAGCCTAAAATTCAAAGTTGTCCATCTCACCTCTATTTTAAGCCTATGTTTCGTTTAGTTAAAAATTGGATATTAAATTTTAGTGAATAATGGTGTAGATAAAAATTATAGATTTCATAAAATATTGATTGAAAAAATAAATAAATAATGAGGGTCGACCAAGAATTAAGGGTGTTTTTTATTGATTTTATTTTTCATTAAAAATGTCATTTTCTCGCCTGAGTTTCTACTTTTGAGGTGTTTGATTGACATTTTCTAATGGAAAATAATTTTTAAAAGCTGATAACTGACCACGTTTTCCTCAAAAATAAGGAAAATATTTTTTTTTATGGGAAATAGATTGTTATAGAAAAGTACAACATTTTTTAAATTGAAATTTAAGCCAATCAAACATATTTAATTGATAATTTTCATGCATATTTAAATTGTTTAGAACTTATTTTCTTTTCATGCAAGTTTCATGCATATATACAATAAAACAAATTCCAATTATAATTGATTTAGTTCTATAGGAGAAGGAAAATGTCATGTGTACACTCTTTGTTAATATTATTATTGACATTACAAGAGATGTCAGCGTTGATTGGGTGAAAAAATTTGTCAGACTAATAGTGTATTGTCATATGATAAAGTATAAAAAAAATGTACATATAACATGATTGATATTAGAAAAGAATTTTGCAACACAAACATAATACTTGACATAGGGGATGACGCCCCCTACACACATGGGGGAGGTCGGCATTTTTTAATTCAGTTCGGGATCCACATGCAATGTGAGAGGTCGTTCAATTCTTATGTCAAGCATTATGTTCATTATTCAGCTTAATTCATCAGAAAAAGACAAGGAAAGTTGCGTTACTTCTTAATTTGACCGTCATTCATTCATCGTTTCGAAAAGCCCATTGATGCGTGGAAAACAAAAATGAGGAAATTACACCTACACCTGTTTTTAGATATCCATTTTCAAAAATCATGTCACAAATTTAAATTTTCAAAAATCAAGTTTTTTATATTTTATTAAATATTAATTATATATTTATCATCACAATTAAAAAAATCTAATCTAACCTAAAATCATTTCCCCTCCCCCCTCACTGGCTCACTCTCTCGTCTCTCTAATTCGCCGCCGCCGCCATGCCCACTCAGTCGACGGCAAGGCGATCTGAAGCCCAGTGCGATCTTCTGTGATCGGAGCCGCTCGCGATCTAAAGCCCATTCATCCACCGCACACGGAAGCCCAGTGCATTCTCTCGTCTCTCTAATTCGCCGCCGCCACCA
The DNA here is from genome assembly GCA_035079005.1 of Fraxinus americana. NCBI lineage: Eukaryota > Viridiplantae > Streptophyta > Magnoliopsida > Lamiales > Oleaceae > Fraxinus > Fraxinus americana. The sequence continues at coordinate 29,186,543 of CM068712.1, read as the reverse complement.
TGCCCATTCGACGGCAAGGCGATCTGAAGCCCAGTGCGATCTGCTGCAATCGGAGCCGCTCGCGATCTGAAGCCCAGTCATCCACTGCACACGGAAGCCCAGTGCATTTTTCTTCCCGATTTATTTTTTATTTTTTGAGTGGTGTGGTGATGAGGATTCGGTGGTGGAGGTGTGTGGTGCGGTGGTGGGTGCGGCTGTGATGTGCTTTGTGGTGTTGCAGATGCGGTGGTGGGTGCGGTGTTTATGTGCTGCTGTGTGCGGTGGAGGTGGTGGTGTGAGTTGTGCGGTGGTGGGTGCGGTGTCGATGTGCTGCTGTGTGCGGTGGAGGTGGTGGTGTGAGTTGTGCGGTGGTGGGTGCGGTGTCGATGTGCTGCTGTGTGCGATGGAGGTGCGGTGGTGGGTGCGGTGTCGATGTGCTGCTGTGTGCGGTGGAGGTGGTGGTGTGAGTTGTGCGGTGGTGGGTGCGGTGTCGATGTGCTGCTGTGTGCGGTGGAGGTGGTGGCGTGAGTTGTGCGGCGGATGTGGTGCAGGTGGCGGTTCTTGGTGGGTTGGTAGTGTTGTGCAGATGGCAGTTGTTGGTGGTTGGCGGTGGTTGCGGCGGCGACGGTGTTTGTGGCGGTGATGGTTGCTGGGGTGTTTGCGGCGGTGGTGGTTGCGGGGTGTTTGCGGCGGCGACGGCGGCGGTGGTGTTGTGTTGGTGGTGGTCACAGAGGATTTGTTGATTGTGACCATTAAATTGGGTGGTGTGTGACCAATAAAGAATGAATTGTGACCGATAAATACTTTGTGACCCACAAATTTATTAATTTGTGACCAATAAAAGTTATTTGTGACCGATAATTCGTTGTTTGTGACTATAAAATAAGATGTGTGACTTAAAAATTTTATGATTTGTGACCGATGAAATAATTGTGACTTTTAAATTTTTAATTTGTGACCGATGAATGAATTGTGACCTATCAAATTTTTGAATTGTGACCATAAAATTTTGAATTGTGACCAAATTGTATAAATCTGTGACCGTTATATATTTATTAATAAAATATATAATTAATTAAGTAATTCATAAATAAATTTAAATAAAAACCTGATTTTTGAAATTTAAAATATCAAACCTTAATTTTGAAATGTGTATAAGTAAAAACAGGATTTATGTATACTTCCCGACAAAAATTGGATTCACAATTCACAAAATTAAGCCACGTGTGAAGTCCAGTCCATTAGTCACGTCTTTCTCATTTCTCTCCTCGCTCGTGTCATCTCATACGAATGGTTTAGTGGCTTTAGCCCTTCTCTCTCTCTTCTATTCATCTTTTGCCTCTTCTTTTCTACTTTCCCCTTTTGCCCTTTTGGGTTTTTCTTTGTTTTGTTCATTTTTTGGCCTTCTCTTTCCTACTATCCATTTTTGCCCTTTTGGCTTTTTTGTGAAAATTGCAAAATTGATTCCCAATTTATAATACAATTATCAAGTTGATGCTCAATAGAGTTGCACATTAGTCTTCACGTAACCTTCATAAATTTCCAACGCGTGTTTGATTGTGCAAATTTTCCATGGAAAATGGAAGACAAATTCTATCTTCCACTTTAACATTATTTGATGACAATTTTTTCCTTGGAATTGATTTTCTTGGTTGGCCTCACACGATGAAAATTTCTATGATTTTGATGAAAATGAATTCCCACCATTTTGGTGGGAAATGGCTTTCCAGTTTATCTTTTATTTATTTTTATTTTTTTTGCTATTAGAAAAAATTCTAGATACAATGGTAAAAAAATTTATCACTTTTATTGACAATTTGTATGCAAAACAAAGTCAAACGAATGGTATTCGGTATGGTAATTTTTCTTAAAATTTATTATTATTATTTTTTAATTGGAACAAATTTTAGACCCAATGGTAAAAAAAATTATCACTTTAATGGACAATTTTCATGAAAAACGAAGCCAAACAGACACCAAACTTTCAACATTTTCCAGTTGGAAAATTATACAAATCAAACATAATTAATTATAATTCTCAGTAAAACAAATTTTGGGTAATTCATTTTCTTTCTACCCAAATTTCGTCTTTGCAATCAAACGACCCTAAGTACTATCTAAGTTAGAAAACATAACTTAGCTTTACAAAATTATACGTACAACTTACGCTTTAATAGAGATTTAGACAATTCTCATGATTGTAAACTAGTTATGCGAAGGGTCAACTATCAAATTTTTAAAGATCAAGAACCAACTTACTATTAAGATATATTGATGGCAAAAATGTAATTTTCCTTTCATTTCAATCGAAGCAACACAAACAAAACACCGTTCCTCTCAATTCAAAATGAATAATGCTATTTATTATGACGATGGTAATTATCTGTTTAGGTGGTAATGAACATCTTAATTTATTGTCATTAGCCTCCTAATTTATTATTCAATGAAGTTGCGATATAATTTAATACAATTGAATAATAAATTAAATAATTTATTGTCACCTAAACTGATAATTATGGTAGATAGCAAAAGTACACATTCAAAATTTTGCATGGCTAAGCTTCACTTTATAAGAACACCTAATTATAAATAATTGGCGTTGGGGTCCAAGTCCATTAGTTGAACGCCACGTGTGCTTTTAAAGTAGCCAATTTGCCTATATATGCAGAGGGCTTGGTGCCAAGTGAGAAGCGCACACACTACACACACTGTAGAAGTTGGAAAGAGATACGGTTATTACTCAAATTCTCGTTCCTGTTTTTCCTCTCTCTCGAAGGTTTTGGGTTTTTCGATCTTGTTTTGAAAAATGTTTATCGAGAACTTTAAGGTTGACAGCCCCAATGTTAAGTACACTGAGTCCGAGATTCATTCGTTGTACAACTATGAAACCACAGAGCTTGTTCATGAGAACAAAAACGGCACCTACCAATGGACTGTCAAGCCCAAGACCGTCAAATATGAGTTCAAGACTGATGTCCATGTCCCCAAATTAGGGTCTGTCTATGTGTATATAATATATGTATATGTGTATGTATAAGTATGTTTATGTATTATTTGATTTTTGTCTGTGTTGTGATGCCGTTTCGATTCGTTGTAGGGTTATGCTTGTTGGATGGGGAGGTAACAATGGCTCAACACTTACTGGTGGTGTCATTGCAAATCGCGAGTGAGTTTATTATATTTGTTTCAATCGCATAAAACTTTTATATTGGTGTTTTTACCATAGATTTGTTCAAGATTTGGAAAATTAATAAATATAAATTAATCGTGATTTAAACAAGGATTTACCCTTTGATGAATGGAATGGAATATATGGCAAAAAATTGACATATGGGTTCATGAAAATTGGCAGAGGAATTTCGTGGGCTACAAAGGACAAGGTGCAACGAGCCAATTATTTTGGCTCTCTTACCCAGGCATCCTCAATCAGGGTTGGGTCTTTCAATGGAGAAGAGATATATGCTCCATTCAAGAGCCTACTCCCAATGGTACCTTTATTTTTAAGTAATTAATTGTTTTTTTATAATTTTAATTGTTGTGTATAATTTTATTATTATTTGACTGTGATTAGGTCAACCCAGAAGACATTGTTTTTGGAGGATGGGACATCAGTAACATGAACTTGGCTGATGCCATGGCCAGGGCTAGGGTATTTGATATTGATCTGCAGAAACAATTGAGGCCCTACATGGAAAACATGGTCCCACTCCCTGGAATCTACAACCCAGATTTCATAGCTGCCAACCAAGGTTCTCGTGCTAACAACGTGATTAAAGGAACCAAGAAAGAACAAGTTCAACAAATCATCGAGGATATGAGGTATAAAATCAATCAATTTTGCTCAGGAATAGTAAAAGATGGACATAACATTGTCATTTGATTTGTTGTAATTGGTGATTTTGTTTTGAACTTGTATTATTAAATAGGGAGTTTAAGGAGAAAAACAAGGTAGACAAGGTAGTGGTCCTTTGGACAGCCAACACAGAAAGATACAGCAATGTAATTGTTGGGCTAAATGACACTGTGGAAAATCTCTTTGCCTCACTGGAGAAGAACGAGGCTGAGATATCTCCTTCAACCTTATATGCCATTGCTTGTATTCTTGAAAATATTCCTTTCATCAATGGTAGCCCACAAAACACATTTGTTCCAGGTAATTAATTACCCATGACTTGTCCAACGATGTCCAATACTACATAATAAACGTGTAAATTCCTTGAGAAACTTAGTTTTCTTATAGAACGTCAAGTGATGAGGGCTATTTGAATTTTCAGGCCTAATTGATTTGGCCATCCAAAGGAACAGTTTGATTGGTGGAGACGACTTCAAAAGTGGTCAGACCAAGATGAAATCAGTGCTTGTTGATTTCCTTGTTGGAGCTGGTATTAAGGTATAATACTATGTATGTAATTCACTGTTGTACATGGAATTATATTGTTCCTTTTCTAGTTTCTTAAGGATTCTTGGTGGGGTGTTTTTGTGTGACTGCAGCCAACATCAATAGTGAGCTACAACCACTTGGGAAACAATGATGGCATGAACCTGTCAGCCCCGCAAACCTTCCGTTCCAAGGAGATTTCCAAAAGTAATGTGGTTGATGACATGGTTGCTAGCAATGGCATACTCTATGAGCCCGGAGAGCATCCTGATCATGTGGTTGTCATCAAGGTATGTGCCATTGTGATCCTAAAATTCCTGCAGAATCAGATGATTGATCTTATCTTGTGATTGATGGATGGATGGTGCAATGTGAATGTAGTATGTACCGTACGTGGGAGATAGTAAAAGGGCAATGGACGAGTACACATCGGAGATTTTCATGGGTGGGACGAACACCATCGTGTTGCACAACACATGCGAGGACTCTCTTCTTGCTGCTCCAATCATCTTGGATTTGGTGCTGCTTGCTGAACTTAGCACTCGCATACAGCTTAAAGCAGAAGCAGAGGTCTGTTCGGTCCATTCTATTGCTGTTTTAAGTGGCATTTGATTAAAATCAATTATACTGACTGGTGAATATATTTTCAGGGCAAGTTCCACTCATTCCATCCCGTGGCTACCATTCTCAGCTACCTCTCCAAAGCCCCACTCGTAAGATTTTTTTTCTCATTAGTGTTCATTTTTGCTCGAAGGGCTCAAAATTGTGTCACGTTACTCGTCCTTGGTTTGAATCTTAGATGTCTGAGGGCAGTTAGACTAGATTTCCCTGAATAGTGTTATTCCACTCAATAAAATCGAATATATTTAAACAGACACAGATATCGAGTTAATAACTGAATGATATGTAAAATACAAGAATTATTGATGGATGCGTATGACAAACAATTTGCAAACTTTGAGAGAGTTATTTCAGATGGATTGATCACGGAGAACAAATAATTAGTAAGTGGCATTTTTACATGAATTCATTCAATATTGCTCTATTGTTGATCAGAAAACATGTGGTACAACACACTTGTTTTGGAATTTCATTAATTCATGTGTATACATTGAACTCGACAAGATTAGACATGATTAAAAAGAAATGCATGTGATAAATTAGTAAACAATGGTCCTTTGATTGTATTGGAAAACAGGTACCACCGGGCACGCCAGTTGTGAATGCACTTTCGAAGCAGCGGGCAATGCTTGAGAACATAATGAGGGCTTGTGTTGGATTGGCTCCAGAGAATAACATGATTCTGGAGTACAAGTGAAGATTATCACAGTTGAAGAAAAGGGCAAAAGAACCATTTTCCTTTCCTTTGCGTTTTCTCTTCTTCCATTACTTAGTACAAAAACATATAACTGTGTTTTGGGGTGTAATATCTTGGAGCAAAGATTTCTATTATCATATCAAGTGTATTTCTGCTGCTTTTAGCGTGAGTGACTTGTGAAAATAATATTTAGCTTATCCAGAAAGACTTCGGGTTTTATATATCGAACTACAAATAATAAAAGAAAAATGAAATTTTCTGCTTGCTGCAATAGTGTGTGAATTATGTAGTAGCAAAATATTATTCGAATTACTTCGATGTATCAAAGGTGGGTAGAGAAGTCTAGCCCGCTACGCATGAGGATCTTCATTGGGTGTTTCGTCTAATTTTTGTCTATATAGTGCCAAACTCTGCAGAAAGAAAACAAGTGATCAAAGATAATCCAAATATCGGATTACCTACAAATAATTGAAGGATTTTAAATAACATTTCATGTTCCAACTTCCAAATGCTTCAAATGGTTATATTCCTAGAGGAGCTTGATAACTGCATTTGTAAGCTATGGTATCAGTCTACTGGTCAAATGATTATTTGAAGGTGCCAATCCTCGAAGAAATCTATCGATGCTTCGCCATTTAAGTAAATGGAATTCTCCTTTGTCAGCATATTCAAGCTACTATGGTCATTCCTAGAATTTGTTTTACAGTGGGGGTAAAACAATTGTGTTTACAGAACAATAATGAGGTCTAATGATGTGATCCAGATTAAACTACATAACCTTTTACATGTGAAATTCCCTTAATTTTATTAAGGTTGAAGATGATATGGAAAAATATGGCATAACACTCTTCATTCGACAAAATAATAAAAAGAATCACAAACAACTTATATACCTCTGTATAAGCATAAACACCAGCCTCTGAAGATCCAATGGGACTTCCTCTCCTGATGAAGTTTTGGTCCTTGTATATGTAGAGCATTGGTACACCAGTTGAGAGTTCTAAATTGATAACCTGTTAATTACAAACCAACAAAACTTCAATTAGAATCAATGTAATGGTATAGGCATCCTAAGGATGGTAGATAGCGTTTGTCACCTCCTGAGGAGTTAGTTTATCAAGATACATAATAATAGACCTCAGTGAATTTGCATGAGCTACAACCATCACATGCCTTCCCCTCAAAAGCAGGGGCTCAATCTGCAAAAATAATTTTCCCTTGTATTCTTTAGTGCAAACCTTGGGTGTCATTTATATTCTCAAACTTTTAATGCAACGTAAGAGTTGTGCTTACATTATCTTTGAAGAAAGAAACTGCTCGTCCCAAGCACATTTCCAAGCTCTCTCCATTTGGAGGCTGAACATAGTAACTTCTACGCCATTTATGAACCTGCTCCTTCCCATATTTCTCAGCTGTTTCCTTCTTATTAAGACCCTGTAGCTCTCCATACCTACAGGCAAAAGCACTCGTTTTACCAAAAACCAAATGCTAAATGGCACGCAAAGATTATAAATGAGCAAGAATAGAGGCATGAAATTACATTCTTTCATTCAGTTGCCATGCCTTAACAACAGGAATAGATTGCTTCTTGGTGCCGTCACTATAAATTTGACTCCATATCCTTGCTTGTTCAGTCTCCTTATGAATAACTATAGGCACCTGAGAACTTTTGAGTAGGTTAACTGCCAACACATATCAGGCTTTAATCTTGGTTTATTACTCCCCGATCCAAAACTTGAGAGAAGGGGTGTAAACCAAAAAAATATTCGTAAGTGGTTGTTAATGGAGTTGAAGTTACTAGGAGTCGAAATCAAGTTTTGCCAAATTGCTTCACGTATAGTTCCTCAAACCACATTTTTTAAATGAACCAAAGTCAATCCAAATCAATCTTGTAAAAGATAGAAATGCATTCATTTCCTTTGCATTGATATGATCGATGATATTATCTGAGTGAAACAAGGGATTTAAGAAAAATGTAGGTTAGACTAGATTAGTAACAAGTAAACCTTTTGTGTGGGGTAATTTGCACATAACGTCCACTATTATTGTGCAAAACAACCATACTATCTATTTTTCAGCATTTTCACCCTTAATTACATCTTTGATTGCACAAAACGTCCTTATGTCAATTTTCATCCAACATTTCCGCTAAATGAACACGCGTAGTCAATTTAAAAAAAAAAAAAAAACAGAGGGTATTATTGTCTTAAAACATTTTATTCCTTTCCCCATCTTCTTCCCTAATTTCCCCCCTCCCCTATCATCTTCTTCCTAAAACCACAACCCTCCCTCCCTCCCCCCATCATCTTCTTCCTCAAGCTTGTACAATGTTAACCCTCCCCTCCCCCCCCCCCCCCCCCAAAAAACCTACTCTACATGCTCCCCAAACCCCCACTTACACCCCCTTCGCTTGCATATGCAAGCCTTTTACACCAACCAAAATCTTGACCTATCGGCTATACTATTCTAGAAAATCAAGAATCAATGTCAAGTGTGCAACACATAGTAATAGTGAAGCAATTGGGGGGCACAAAAATTGCGAAAAATGGGTACCCAAAAATCATTTTGCGGCTAAGAAAGTATATAGATTGATATCTAGGGCAACCTTTAGCCCCATTGCCCGGTACATACCCTCTCCCACCACTTTCTTGCACTCCTTCGATCCCAGAATTAAGTTGATATTTTTCTTTTGCTTCTATCATTTTTTATTTTTTTTTCAATGATGAATTTTAAGTTGGGTTTTGGAATTTGAAGGTGGAAACTGATTTCTTGATGGGATTGTTTGAAAGAGGATTAAGAGATGAACTTGAAAATTTCAAAAAGTAAGCTACATGATTCCAATTAGCATGTTACTTGTCCATTTTGGTTGGTTGAATAAATATTCTTCCATTGTGAACAAGCTGCTCCTGCTCAATTTCTCCAAAGTGGTCAGAATGATATTGTGCAAGCTTGAGGAAGAAGATGATTGGGGGGTGGGGGGGAAAGAAGATGAGGAAGGGAAGAAAATGTTTTAAGACGATACCTTTCCATTTCGGGAAAAAAATTGACTACAAATATTCATTAACGGAAAAGTTGGATTGAAATTAACAGAATGATGTTTTGCGCAATCAAGGGTGCAAATGTCAAAAAATGAAAGGTATGGACGTTTTGCACAATAATAGTAAAAGGTACGGACGTTACATGCTAATTACTCCTTTTGTGTGTGTATCTCTAAGTATTTTGGAGATAAATACCGCTTGTTACATGTTGAGCACATAAATTATTAATGTGGCGGTTCAGCATATACCAAAAAACCTCTTGAGTGTTTTCAGGACTGGATAATTGAGAAAATTACTCATAAACAAGTTTGAATGATCAAGTAATGCACAGAAACATATAATTCTTTAAATCAACTGTGGCCAGCTATGCATTTTGCTTTATCCCTTTTACTCAAGAAAATTCTGAACCAAGTAATAATAATAATATTAAGACCCAGGATGTCAAAGAAGATACAAAACCTCAGCAGAAGAGGAAACATGCTATGCGTGTAAACATTCCATTAAGTATCGAATGCAACATCATGACTAAAGAGTGCATGTAAAAATGCATTTGATAAAAACCAGCAGCAACAGTTATCTAGCCATGGATGCAAACGCATGCTGGAGATGCTCAACATGTTTGTGCTGTCCCTCTTACTTCTGATTTTTGAATCTAGAGATGAACTGAATTCATTGGGATGAATCAAAGACAAAAGTCTGTCCAATCTTTTGGAGACTATTCAGAAACATATGAAGACTTTGATTACAATGAAAAAGCTTAATTAGTTTGTGCAAAGTTTGAAATGCTCTGTACATTTCATAATATAGGGCATGTTCGGTATAGCTTAAAATCCAATTAAAATTGAAAATGTGGCCGTTATTGGGTCCCACTCGTCTAATAAAAGTCAACAATAACGACTAATTTTTCAATTTTAATCCAATTTTAATCTCTACCGAACACGCCCATAGTCCTAATGTAAGTATATGAACGCTAAAACTTGATTCTTGTTCGTAATTATAAGAAAATATGAACTAGCGTTTCATATTTTCTCTCATTCTGCCCCAAGCCTATAAATGAAGAAATGCTTAAAGACAAATTGTTCAAATACAAATTTTGAGAAACAATTTCGGCAGAGAGGTACCCTCAGGCAGCGGTGCTCTGTCAGAGCGAGCATAGCAGTCATTTGAGAACGAATCAGTGCCGACATATAGATGATGTCCAAAGGTAAGTTGCTAATTCTCTTCCCAGCTTCAATCGCTTCTTCTACTCCTTTTGTAGTTAATGGTACATCCACACAACCAGTGAACAAGTTCTTCTCATTCCACATTGATTCTCCATGTCTAATCAAAATCAAAGTAGACTCATCTGTAAAATGTATTGGCGACTTAGGTATGTTCATGTACAGGGACTAATAAAACAATTCGATCAGAAACAAGCACGCACAATAAGAAAAAGTAGTGACGCAGCCCCAAGTTGATTACCGAAGAAAGGGAGGATGATATGTAATGGAACTTACTCTCCGTTGTTTGAGAGACGTGAGCATTGTTGTACAAGGAGAAGACAATTGGAAGAGCCCTCAATTGATTCGACTTGTGAATAGAACATAATTTATACACATTAGAAATGTAAGTTTGTTTTATGCACATTGGGTTATTGTTTTGAAGTCTGACTACAACTGATCTAGTGGAAAAATCTTGAAAGCCCTTGATAGAATTACAAGCACCACCACCTCCTTTAATCCACTTGAAATTTACAGCTTGGTGAAAAGCAGAGCTAGCCATTCTTGAAATCCAAAACGACCCTTCAAAGTACAATATATTCAGATTAAATTCGTAATCCCAGAAAAAAATTGGTGTATATACTCGAAATCTTTCTATACCATTAGATGAAAGAATCGATTAAAACAAATTGCTGTCAAGAAAATCTTGTGATTTAATAAGACCATGCCCATTCCCAAAAATGCTCCATAAAAGATCATTCAATTAAAACATTGATTAACGCTCATTAATTTGACTACCCGTAAGCTCGTTCAAAAAAGGAAAACCGAATTTAACAAAATGTATGTTTGTGTTGTGATGAATAAGAAAAACGATTTCATTTAAATCAATATGATCAAGTTTTGCAACAACTGAAGAACAGGGAACCAAAACAGCATTGATTTTAAAAAGGACGACCTAAGACGAAGAGTGGCGATGAAAATGTAAACTTGTTCAAAAAAGGGAAAAATGCATAGGTATGATTCGTAGTTACCTCAAAATTGGGTGAAATTGCGATTAAGTTTCAGAGGGATCTCAACGAGGATTATGGAGAACCCAAAGTGTGGTATGGAAAGTGCCGGCGGCGTCGTAGCAGTAGAAATTGCTTTGCTTTGGCCGGATTCACTTTCGGCTGTAACTTATTATGCACCAAAATTTGCGGTAAATTTTGCATTATTTTATTGGTTAATTTCACAAACGGTCACTGAAATTTAAAACTTGCAGAAACGATCATTTAAGTTTAAATTTCTTTCACAAACGATCACTGAATTTTCAAATTTTTTGGACAAGTTTTGCGGTGATTTTTCGGCAGCTTATGACCACCAAGACCGCCGGATTTGGATATCGTTGGAAAGCTCACAATGTTCTCTTCAATTACCACCAAAAATCTCCTCATAACTCCAAGGGATTCAGCCGAAATATACCCACGAAATCGACTACCGAAAAATTTGAAAATATACCCTCTTCAATTTTACATCAAACTAAAAGTTATATTCAATCATTACCTCTAAACTTACACCAAATAAACAATATTTATCATTTTTTTCTCTTTTTTATTCTTAATAATTTATTTATTTGAAAAATTATTTCTTTATTTATTTTATAAACACATAAATTATTTTAAATAATCGTGTTGTTGTAATATATTTCGTGTTAATTTTAAATAATTTTGTTTGTTATATTTTAAGTTTTTTTTTTTTTGTATTGCAATTTTAATTAATTCATTAATTATTATTTTTACATTATTAAAATTTATTTTAAATAATAATAATAATAATAATAATAATAATAATTTATTGTATTAAAAAATATATAATACAAATTATACAAATACCCTCCATCAATTCATTTTGGTAAATGGAAAAAAAGAGTAAATTTGACTTTGCACCATTTTGCACCAAAATGGTGCAAACTTTGGTGCCACGTTGGAGAGCTTTTGCACGAAAATTTGGTGCATTTTGATGTTTTGGTGCTACCTTTGGAGATGTCCTTAAATGAGGATTTTGTGATATATCCAGCACTAAACGGTATTTTTTTTAATTTACACTCCTTTTTAATTTTATGCATCTTAAAGACATCCAAGTGCTTAATTATGTGAATTTAATTCATGGGGAATGATATTAGATTGCAACGATCTTATAGTGTGATTCAACTTGATCTAGAGTACACGAAAAGGAAAAACATTGTACAAGGTGTTAGTGTGTGAGAGTTGTAGTGGCATAGTCGCTCCTTGTATTATTATTGTACGAGTATGTATTATTCTATTATTGTGTCGGTGTGTTTTTTAAAATACTAGGTCACGTGCTTCTCATGCACACGGTATGTTTAAATTATTGATGTAATGATGTCTGTCGTTCAGTAGAAGGTAGATTCCCTGCCTTTGAACAAGTCAAATCCCGGCTTTCATAACGCATCGAGGGAATCATAAGAATTCACCTTTGAAATATGTAAATTATGTTCCTAATGGAGCATAACAATGTTATTAGTGATCAAGAATGCAGTCTCATTTTGTTCAATCAAAGGAGGTATGTGACAAAAGTTTAAATCAGCAGAGTCGCTGACGTTCAAGAAATCAAGGCACATAGAAAATGGATTAACTTATGGAACTTAGCTACGAATGGATCAATTATTGGCGCCAAAACAATCCATTACAAGCATTTTTCTTCAAAAAGAAAACATCTATTTTAACCATCCAACTTTGTAAGCCACAATTAAGTGATAAGATAACAAGGTCTTGAATAAATCCAGAAAAGCTAAAGGCACATCACAGCATTGTTCAGAAACAATAACACCTCAAATATACCAGTGACAACAAGGCATTGTAACACACATCAGATTCTACATGGAAGCGAAAGTCGAAAATCAATCGTTTCAATCCTCGGCTTCCTGGTATTTCTGGAGGATCTGGGGGCAGCTAGCCAAAGGCACATTCTGGAGGAATCCCATAGCATTGGCAAAACGAGTGTCGGAAATCATGCCATTGTTGCGGGTGAGGATAACTCTGGCTTTGTCCCTGCCTAAGTCAGGAGTGCTGCATTCAGGATCTGAGCTCTCGGCCAAAACTGCATCACATGCTTCGTCTCCATGGTCACTCTGTACCAGGATATTGTATGTTCCAGTTGAATCGGTCACACCCTCAACCTCGTATGTAACTCGTGCGGTGTCCCTGTCTTTGCACACAATTTTTACGAGAGCACCTGGCAAATACAAGCATCATACGATGATGATTAGAGTTATGTTTATCGTACAAGCCATTTTGCGTCAAGAGTGACTTTTAAGTGAGAATCTGTATTAGTACAGCTCATAAATCAATTTTAGAGTGCCTTTATGAATTTATTTACATTGCACCAAGAAAACTGAGGTGCTGGCCAATGCATTAAGAATAAAATTGGGAACAATATCTTAGTTCCAAATTTTGATTATGGTTTCACCATGCGTCCTGTCTTAGAATCAATTTGTAGCACCTTTTACGAATTTCCTTAAATGGTAGGAAGGCATTCAAGAAATTACACAGCACGGATCAAGGAACAATGTGTCTAAACCTACTGTCCAAATTCAAAGTCAATTGCACTAGGGATCTCTAAGATATTACAGTTTAATGGCAGGTTCATAGTTGCCCTTATTCCTGCAATTTTTCTGTCTTCCTACTTCTAATTTTGAGTTTGGCCTTTAATCTTACTACCCAAAAATGGAGAGAAGGCTCTCAAGTCATTAGCCAGGATAAATGAATAGAATATCCCTTGATAACTTGACAGAGTACCAAAATGCCTATTCTCTGTTTTGTTAAAAGGCAAAACAACGTATTTGGTTTTGAGAGCATTTTTGGCCTAGCTTAAAAGGTCAAGAGAAAATGGCTTCTCACCATCTTTTTTCGAGAAATATGACTCTTCATACTGCCCCAAAAAAATAAATAAATAAATTGGGCTTTTAAGCCACGCCAAACAAGCTCTTTTCAACAACGTGGAAGACCTTACCAAAATCAAACTAAATCAAAGGGGGCACTTTGGTGATTTTTTTGCAAAGATTGGAGAGATTATGATGATGTTTGGTTAAGCTAGAAAGCAACTTAAAAGTAACTTATTTGAAATGTAGTAACTCATTTAAATTTCAAATAAATTCTTTTTAAGTAAATTTTAAGTAGCCAAACATCTTCTCATTTAGTTTGAGTAAGAGCATATTTGGCCATGCTTAAAAGTATCTTTTTAGTGGTTTTGTCTTAGCAAAAAACCACTGAAAAAGTGCTTCTAAACACAGCCATACATGCGATAAATTACTTGAGTATTCGTCCTAAGTGAGCGGAATACTCTCCGCAAGAAACACAGGCTGATATTTCGCATAAATAGGGACAGCCGATCAGTCTTGATCAAACCTTTATATCTCATCTCAAAGTATCCTTTATCTTTTCAAGCTGAAATTGAACTGCAAGTTCAAAGCACATTGTTCTTCAAATATGTACAGTCCACTTCAAGATCCAAGAGTTCAGGAGTGATTCTGCCAATCCCAATATTAACTCATTTGTGGTGAGATCTTTCCAATTTCTTGTTGTATTTGTACTGTATTGCGTTGCTAAGAATTACGTTCATGATTTTGTTGTTGTATGCCTTCAATTTGTATTAGGCTGAACTCTTATATTAACCTAATCAAGCTTTTCAAGAACCAGTCAGCCCCCATGGTTACTTCTTCTATCCAATTATAACGAAAGTCACAGCAATTTTTCCCCAAAACCATATAAGATTAGACACACTAACTAGATCAGCATCACAATGACTAGATCTAATCAACTACACAACCAAACCAGCTCAAATTCAAAAGGCACCACAACTTGTACACAATAGAGCTAGATCCCGAAAAAAAAAAAATGTATTCCAAAGCCAGTATGTGTGAGTGAGTGAGCGTGAGAGAGAGTGGTGTAGTTACCAGCGAGGTACTTGGAGGCATCAGTCTCATATCCACAGCGGCAAGTGTCACAGTAGACTTTACCCGTTACAAGAAATGGATTGCCAGCAAAGCGAGCAGTAGCAATTGCTGGTAGCAAGCAGAGAGCAAACAACACTAGCAATTTAGCCATTTCTTTTCTTATTTTCAACAGAATATGAGTAATTTGGATGCAGTACAGAACAACTCGATAAGAGAAAGAAAGGAAAGTGGTAAAAATGAAGAATTAAGCGTCGGTGGTTCAGTGTCACTGTATATAGGAGTGAGGGTGGGTGGGGGGGGGGGTGGATGGACGGGCAAAGGAGATTTTGCAAAATGAGCTATGAATAGTGGCTTTTTAAGATTTTTGTTAAAAAGTCAGTTTTACCCTTAATAAAATGGGTCATTTATTACAGATCAAGTCCTCAATCCTTATAATTTTTTCGAGATTAGTTTTATTCTTCTTTTTATTCATCATCACTAGACGTTTCTTCTAAATCTGATTTTTCTTCAAATATTTCTTCATTTACTTCTATTTCTTCAATATCAACTTTTTCACATTCATCTCTAATTTGTTCAAAGTCCGTAATTAATATTCTAACTTTCTTTTTTGGGCATTCAGTGCTAATATGACCTTCTTCATTGCAATTCCAACATTTACATCGTTTTTTATCTAATGGTTTTTTATTATAAGGTTTATATTTTCTTCTAAAATATTTTCTTTTTGGTTTAAAATATTTCTTTTTAAACTTATTATATTTTTTATATTTTTTGGGTTTTATTTTTCTTTTTCTTTTATAATCATAACATCCCCAATTTCTTGGTACTTCGGTATCTCTACAACAAATCCTATCTTGTATAAATCCTGATTGTTTATAAATCATTTGATTACTACACATAGTACTTATTTCGTCTTTTATAGTTCTTATAATAAATCCTAATGTATATCCTTCTTCATTTCTTCCTAATTGTTTTTCTTTAATCTTATTTTGAAAATAACTATTCCATGGTGGTGGTAATTTTCTAATAAAAACTTCCTTATAATAATTATTATCAGCTCCACTTCCAAACATCATATAATAATATTTACTATATTCACAACAATATTCATTGAGATAACACATATTACAAATTTGTAAATGTTCCATTCTATTTTTAGCATCTTCTATTTCTTCTAATCTAACTTTAGTACTTTCATTTACCCAATCTTCTCCAGCAAATTCTCTATAAATTCTTGTAGCAACTCTATTTATTCCTTCTATTATACTAATTCCAAATCCTGCTTCAATACTATCTTTCCAAATACCTTTTGTTGTTTATTCTAATCCTCTATACCAATTAAATACATTTCCTTTAAATGTTGCTAATAAATATTCAGTTCTATTTTTATTATCTCAGACATCGCGATTATAATTAAAGTGTGCTATCATATTAGTACTCCATTCACTTATAGCTCTTCTAACATCTAATTCACAATCTAAATTTAAATATGAACCTGCAATTTTCATTGGGTTTGATTCTCTTAATACTGGTTTAAATTGGTCTCTATACATTCTTTCTTTGATAGTTTTAAAATCTACTTTTGTATTAACATATCTTCTAGGGTCTATTTCTGCTTCATATCTAACAGTGCTAGTTTCTCCATATTCTTCTTGTTTAACTGCTCGTGGTCCTCCTGTTTTTCCAACCATATGATTTTTAGTTATTTCTTCACAAATTTTTAAGTCTTCTAAGTCAAATATTAAATTTTCCATTTCTTCGTTCATTGTTCTTCTATAATTAATTTTCCTTCTACTTTTTCTATAAAATTTTCTTCTTGTTTTCTAAGATCAATCAATAATTTTTCTATATCTTCTTTTAATCCTCCATTAAGTTGTATTAATTCTTCATATTTTTCAATTTTCTTTCTAACTTCTTTAAGTTCTTTGATATAATCTGGTTTAAATGGTTTTTCTTTATTTAGATTTTCTATTATTCTATTCAAAAGATTTTCTATTCTTAAAAAGTAATTTTGTAGTCTTTCTTTCTCTTCTTCGTAGCCTATTTCAATTTTAGTTATTTTTTCATCAATTGTTTTTATATTTTTCTCAATTAAATTAATTTTATCATTCATACTCATATTTTAGGTTTTTTATAAGATGGTTTTTAAATTTCAAATCCTAATTTATTTAATAGAATATCAAGTTTATAATTAATAATGTCTACTTTTTCTTCTAAAGTTGCTATTTTATTAATACTATTTTTCTGTGCAATTTTTGATATTCGATTTTGAATTTCTTCAAGTTTAGCTTCATCAAGTATTTCTAAATTATTAATTTGTTCTTTTATTTTATTAAATTGTTTAGACATATTTTTGTTTAAAACTTCTAACCTTTCTTTAGCTATTTCATCTTTTGGATCTATATTATTTATTTCGTCTATAGCTTCTATGTCTTTAGATTTTAATTGTCCTAATTGTTGGCATAAAAATGCATTAGTCCAATTTGTAGTCATATTTAACCATTCATCTGTATTTCTCCATGAGTTTAAAGGTTGAAACAGAGTTGTATTCCATTTTTTAGTTTGATAGCTTCCTATTAGTAATCTAATATTTTCTATTTCTTGTTTATCAAATCTTATTTTTGTTGGTAAACTCATATTAGTCTGGTATATTTAAGGAATTAATTATTATATTATTTATTATTTGTCTTATTTCTCTTCTAAATTGTTTTTCTCTTCTTAATTCTCTTGTAATTTCATTCCTTAATAATTCTCTTTTGATTTTATTCCAATTAGAAATTTCCCTTTCTATTTCTCTACGATTATTGTCAGTTATTATCTGTTCTTCTAAAATTTTAATTTTATTATCACAAAATTTTCTAGTTATTCCAGGCATATTCTTATCTATATTGTCAAAACTAAGATCAAAATCATATAATTCAGAAACTTCATTATAACTTACATGTTCTGTATTTTCAAAAGTTCTTTCACTATTTTCACTATCTAACCAGAAAAATATAATCATTTTTATTATTTTTTTAGGCAATCTTTCTTTTAATCCAAATGATACAATTGTAAGGCATTTTTCATAATATCTACTATCTCTTTTTATGAAATTTATTCCTCTAATATAACTATCATAAGTTTCTGAAATTTCTATCATGTGACTATAATCAATACTATTAGTATATTTAAAAGGTACAGATCTATAATAAAACTCGTAACTTTCCATGATAAAAGTTCTTCAAAGTAAACAATCTCATAAAAATTCTTATATAATAATTTTCATGCAATTTTTCAGACAATAAATTTTCTTGTAGCTTAAAATAAGGGCCTTACCACGCTTCGCCAAATAGCAAGAATGTTATATGTTCCTGGTCACCTTCGTCACAAGAGTTGGCCAAAGTCCGATAGCATCACAGCAAAATGGACACAAAAGCACTCAAAACTCTCAAAAGGACTCACTGTGTAGAACAACACTCAAAGCGTAATAAAAAATTTATTTCAAACTCAAAGATTTTATTGATCTGAAAATAGCTTGAAAGCTATTATACAAAGATTTTTACAGAGATTGATACTCCGAAGAGTGGTTTCTACTCTCTAAAGAGAATGATTACAAAGATCATTGTTTGATGGTTTTAGATGGTAGTTCAGGATGAGATTTCAGATGGCTAATTTTCGATGATCTTTTCTAATGAGAAGGGTCTCAATTTATAGAAAGGCTCGCACTTCACCGAGAAGTTTCTGGCCAATCAGATTTTTACAACACAAAAGTAAGAAGTACAATAATTTCAAATGTGGTTGAAAATAGTAAAAGTGGTTGTTGGTTGTCTTTATTCCAGTGTCGGCAATTTTCTTTTGATTCCAGCTTGACAGCTGTCTTCTTATCTTTAAAGTTCACATGGCGCTGTCAGTCACGTTTTTCTTGATCGTCCTTTACTTGTGGACGTGTCCCATAAGTCGGCAGGCTTCTTTAATGCATTCTTCACTTCCAGAAAATTGATTGTTCATAATTCCACAGATTTTTTCTTCAAGAATTTTTGATTCTTTATCTCCTCTACAGATAAGGATCCAATTATTACTCATACCATAGACCATGTATCTTTCTCCATAAAAGAACTGCATTGTTGAGCAGACTGATTTTATTCCGAGAGCTCTTCTATAAATCATCCATTTTCTATTAATAGTGGGCGATTCTTTGAAAATCTGAATTTCCTTGAGTGGATTTCCATTATTTTTCCGAATTGTGATGAGATGATGTTCTCCATACCACTCTGGTTCTTTATATTCAGGACTAATTGTGTAGAATCTTAGTTCAATCGGTTGTTTATCGCTGAATTTTTTAACACAATTAACAAACTCTTTGTCAAACTGTTCAATTTCTTTTAGATCTATCCCTGGGAAGAGTCGATCTAAAAATCCAAATGCTGCTAATTTTCGAACAATATTAGGATCTGCTCCTTGAACTGCACTGATCCTTGGATAAATCGCCGTTGGAAGGGCTGTCAAATATAGAGAACTTCCTTCTCTGAAATTATATACCCATTCTGAGAATTCATAATACTCCTTTTCCATTGGATGTAGATTAGCTCTGATGTGATGAGTAGCAATTATTCCCTTTGGTGATTTAAGGTCACCAACTGGTGATTTTTTCTCTTCTTGGAATTCACTGATAACAGTAGGCTGTTCCAATGGGCCTTTTGATAAGGATGTTTGAGTACTAGACTCAGCGGCTCCTTTTCCACTTGTAAATTTTTCCAACAATTTGTCCATACCGACAGGTAGTTGTCGTGGACCCTTTTTTATGACTTTTTCCTCTTGCGAGGTAAGAGAGTCATTTCTCTTAAATTTTGATTCTCCACTCGAGGTGGATGTATTAATCTCCCGAAATGGGATGTGACTAGCCTTTCTACCGTATTCACCTTTTAAAGGAGGATATTCCTGGCTACAATTTGCAAAAAGTCTAAACATTCGACAATTTTTCAACTATTTTTCTTTGTTATCATTCAATTTTTCAATCTTTTTCCCACTTTCAACAACTTTGCTTGATAAATCACACAAAGTTTGTCGAATATCAAGATGATCTTCTTGAACGACAAGATAATCTGCATTAAAATCATAGAAGATCTTGTAATTCCTTTGTAAATGCTTCAATCTTTTCCATTTTCATGATTCCTGCTCAAGAAATCAGCAAATAAATTATCTTTTCCTTTAATATATTCAAATTTAAAATTATAAAAAGATAGTAACACTTGCCATCTATGTAATCTTTTATGTTGAGGTGAATTTGGTAATTTATTATTTACTAGTCCGTTAAGTTGTGTATTATCAGTTTGAACAATAAATTCCTTGGGTAACAAAAACATTTTAAATTTGTTTATTCTTTTAACAACTGCCAATAATTCTTTTTCATTGGTTGAATAATTTACTTCAGCATTATTAAATGTTCCACTAGTATACCTGCAAATTTCATTTAAATCAGTTTTTAATAAAGCACTCCAATATAAATCTGAAGCATCGGTTTGAACTATTAATTTATCTTTTTCATCAGGAAGTCTAAGTTTAGGTAAATTTCTACAATTTTCTTTTAAATTTTTAACACAAAGAGTATGTTCTTCATTCCAACCTAATTTATTTGATTTTCTTAATAGTTTCTCAAGTTTATTTCTTTTTCTCATAAGTTTTTCTATAAATCTTTCATAATTAAGACAAACCCAAAAACTTTTGAATTTGTTGCTTATTTTCTAATTTATCAGAAATAAAATTATTTTTTCAAATATGAGGTTGCAGTTTTATTCCATCACTATTTATTATCATTCCTAAGAATTCAATTTCATGTTTTGCTACTTCTGCTTTTTTCTGACTAAGTATTATACCTTCTTTTGAGCAAAGTGTAGCAAAGATTCTAAGATGTTTAAGATGATCTTCATATGTTTCTGAACAAACAAGTATATCATCCACATAAACAATAAGAAAATTATAAGTTTTAAAAACTTCATCCATTCTTCTTTGATAAATTTGTGGTGCATTTTTTAATCCGAATGGCATAACTAACCATTCATAATGTCCTTGAGGAGTACTAAATGCTGTTAATGGTATACTATTATCTTCTAGTTTAATTTGTCAAAATCCAGATTTACAATCAAATTTTGAATAATATTTTTTATTTTTAACTATATTTATTAATACTTCTTTATTTGGTAAATAATATCCATCAAATTTAGTGTTTTTATTAAGTTCTTTATAATTTACTACCATCCTAGGTTTTCCTCTTTTTATCTCCGAATGATTTCTAACCATAAAAGCTGGGCTACTATGAGGGCTATTACTTCTCCTTATAAGTTTTTGATTAAGAAGTTCTTGAATTTGTTTTTGAAATTCTTCCTTATCTTCTTGATTATAGAGCATAGGTTTGACTCTAATAATGATTGTTGGTTCTAATAGTTCTATTTTAGCTGTTGTTTTTTATTTTTCCCATTTTTCAAGTGGGTTTTCATTATAATTTTTAGCTAAAAGATTTTTTATTTGATCAAGAGTAATTGTTTTGATTGAATAATTGAGTAATTTTGGTATAAATTCTATTTTTTCACCACGCTGAACTCTGAATGGTTTAAATTCTCTAGCAATTTTTAGTAAATGTCCACATGGTGTTTTTAATTGAATAGTATAAATATTTTGACTATATTGACTAAACTGTTGTAGAAAGTCATTTCCAAGAATAATATCACAATCATTAATATTATATTGGTAAACATTTCTTATGGTTACTATTTTAGATCCTATTATAACTTCTATATTTTCATTTTTATATTTTAAAGATTCTCTTACTCCAGTTATTCCTTGTAGAGTTAATTTTTGTTTATTTTCTATCCATTTTGGTAATAAAAATTCTTTAAAGACTGTTATCTCAGCTCATGTATCGATTAGAGCACAAGTAGTTATTTTTGATTCAAATACAGTTATTTGTATATATACACTTATTGGGAATTTTATTTCTCGACTCATTTTTCTTTAGGGCAATATGTAGTTATTCCTTGATGTATAATAAGAATTCCTTCCTTGTCTATTTTATAATTATCAAGACTATTTAAAAATGAATTTCCTAATAATATTGGATGTTCATCAAAATTCATATTATTATCAATATAGCATTCTATGCTTAATAATAAATTTCCTAATTTAATTTGAACTTGTCCTATGATATCACAAGAGTTTATTTTTCCTTCAAAATCTCTATAACTATAAGGTTCAACTTTTTTCTTTTTAATTCCTTCATCAATAAAAGAGCAAATATGATTCTAACTTGCTCCAGTATCAATAAGTATTTTAATTTCATTTATCCATTTACTTCCATTAAAGAATTTTCCTTTGATTCCATAGACATCATTATTTTTATTTTGTATTATTTTTGAAATACTATGTCTTACTGTATTATTTCCAATAATTATTTTATTTTCTTTATATGTTATTTGTTTTGGTATTATAGGTTGATCAATACTTATAGCATCATCATGTCCTATCTCAAAATTTTCTATTTCTTCTATGTCTTGTTCTCTGGGTAAGATTGCTTCTCCTATATCCCTAAATTCTTCGTCAATTTCTATAAAAGGCTTTTCTTTATATATATTTCCATAATTACTATTTGTATAACAATACAATCCTTGATATAATATAGTAAAAACTTTATTATCGTCTTTTAATATTTTATTAGTCATTTTAAAATGTAGACTAAGACAATCATCTAAATTTTTATCATTTATATGTACACAATATCTTGGATAACAAGTAAATTTTAATTTTTTATAGGCTAAATTTCCTTTTATTATTCCTAAATTTCCATTTTCTGCAGTTATACATCTTTCATCTTGTAGATTAAGTATTATAGGACTATTAATTCCTTCTTTAAAACATGATTTTATTATTATTTGTATTCCAGCAAGGTAAACATAAGATATTTTATCTCGTTTTTCTTGTTTTAATTTTCCTAGGAATTCATTAATATTTCTTTTTGTTATAAGATTTAATTTTATTTTTCCTTGTGTATCTTTAATATCTATGGCTTTTTCTATTTCATGATATTCATTAATGACTAACTTTTTTCTTCTAAAAGCTGATCCTAAAATATTGAATAATTTATTTTCTCCTGGTGGTTTTAGACTTAATTCTGCTCTATTAATTTTTCTAAATTTTTCCCAATCAAATTTTCCTTTTAAGGCATATCCCTCTACTCCTTCGTATACCTCAGTTTCTATATTTTCTGAATTTTCTATTTCCATGATCTTTAGGTATCTAATTCTTCAATTCTCATAATTTCATTATTAAGAACCCTTTGTATTCTTTTTAAAGTTTTCATTTCTATAAGAATAGGTATTTTAACAAGGTAACCTATGTTTTCGTCTAAAACTTCATCAAAATCTATTAAAAGAAAAGTAATTTTCTTTTCAAATTTTTTCTTTATTTTAAGACTATTGGAGTCTTTTATTTTATCAATCAAATTTCTTGATTTATTAACAAGATGTTGAATATAACTATCAGTATCTAAATATTCAGTAGAATTGTTAACGTACCATCCTATGCAAATTTCGTTATTATCTTCCATTCTCTAATGTCGTTAATTCCTCAAGATATATGACTCTGATACCAATTTTATGTGACCTAAAATGCAAAAATTCAAAAATAAAATTATTAATCAATATCAAATTTTTCGGCTCAAGATAGGTGGACAGAGTTGATGGTGAAGAAAAGTTAATTTTTATTGCAAGGGGCAAACAATTTTGTCGAATCCAAAATTAGAATTAAAGTTATGAGGACTAAAATAACTTATTTTGAAACCTTTTATATTAAGGGTATTTTAGGTAGTTTATATGTTTGAATAGTGAAATGGGTTAGTTTGGGGTTAGTTTGGAATTTTGGCTTTGAATTTGGGTCATTTGCTTGTATTTCTCGACTGGCACACAGCAGAGTCACGTGACATGGGGAGACCGGAGACATTTGATGCCTATTATTTCATTAATAAAATGAATTTTGTAATAAGTTTTTGAAAAATTTTAATTTTATGTGCAAAATATTTTATTTTGAAATTACATTATTGAAAATAAATTTAAAGTAAAACAAATTTTAAAATAATAAGAATCAAACATATTAAAAGTAAGCAAAACCACGTCTTGCGGCAATCTCCTTTAGTGGAGATCTTTTTTAAGTAATGGGACATAATGTAACACCCCAAAATTTCATAAATCATGAAGTATTATCAAAAATTCAATTATCTTTGTATCAAAGGCGGAACGATAAAATAATATTCTTTAATAAAAAATATAACTTGAATATTCATAAATTTAATCTAAACATGGAAATTGTATCATTAAGAAAATAATATAATCACTAATTAAATGAAGTGCATTTGAACAATTAAAACTAACTAATAAATTAAAGAAAAAAACTTTATATTTTTATTTCTTCAATTCCTCTGTCAGTCCGCATCACCATCCCACCACAGTCTCAATCGACTCGAACTAATCTATAAAATTTTGTAAGAGTGAGCATTTAAAAATACTCAGTAAAATACGTGCAGTTCACATACACAATTATATAACAATAAAATAAACATTTTATTCCACTATTCTCCTTTTATGGAGTATATCGATGATCAAACGATACACTTAGGTCATCTTAAATTTCCCGTATGATGTATTATCTCTTAATAAATAACCCGAAAGTCCATCAATATTTCAGTCATAAATTACTAAATATAAAAGTATAAGAAAACAAACCACTTGCACAAGATTATCTTACTTTGATTTTTAAAAGGTTGAAAAGAATAAAATCTTGCACGCAAAAGATCTTATATTGTTTTATACTTTTTCCTCTCATTCCCTCTCTATCGTGACTCTCTTTATTTTCTGTGATGAAATAATGAGAATTCCTATGGTATTTATAGTTGAAATTCTCAATTGAGTTTGTATGCAACTAGAATTTAAAACGATGTATATAAGAAATTTAGATAAGAATTGATTTCAAATAATAGAATTATGACTACTTTTAAAAAGGATAAAAGTTTTGAATCGCATAAAATATGTAGTTCAATTTAATTGTTGACTTTAACGTAAATTTTTATCAACATTTTAGCTAAACCAATCAGGGACCAAACTCCTAACACCAAACTCGACAAAGGTAGCTAAATAGTTTATTAAAACCATTTTAGTGTAAATTAAATATTTTCTATCAAGATTTTGCAACTGCTGGTGTTTGTAATATTGTAGTACAATATAAAGCCCTAAACATCTCTGAAAGAAACCAAAAATGGCGATGAAAGAAATACAACAATGTCGCACAAAATATACCATGACCTTCACCTTTATTCTCTTCTTCAAACTGTCACAAGAAACACGAAACACTCTCAAAGCAAAATATTATGAGAGATGCTACATGTATACCTTTGCTTGCACCATTGTTTACATAATACTGAGTTGGCAATTTTTCATTGGTTGGTGCACAAAAAACAAAATGTCATCAACCAAAGAGAAATTGTCGACTCAACATTACGTGAACAAGGACGTAAATAAAGGTGTACAAGTAGCTTTACGCTTATTATTTACTCTACTATATATCAGTCCTCAGTTTTCTGATCTGCTAAATCCCAGATAGAGATTGCACCTTCTTCGTGTAAGATCTGCTCCAATTGTTTAGCATCCAAATCAATGTTGCCACAGTTAGGATCCCAATGAAGCTCTTCAACAATATTTTCTACCCAGTAATTTCCATAATTTTCAATTTCGCTCGGAATTGCCTCTCCAGCAACTTCATTATTATGTTCATTCAAATTCCCACTTCTTTTCTCGATCGACATATTAATCCAGTCATATAGTCTAGCTTCCTGCTGTTTATCTACCATTTCTTGATTCTCATCAACAATTTCTTGGTTAATTACAGCAGCTGAATCATCTTTCCTGAAAGTACATGTTTTCTCGTGATTAGTCCTTGAATTCGTGTACTCAAATCCAAACTCTAGTTCGCTTTGTGGGCATTCTGTGTTTTGGCAAGCATATAAAGTATCCACGGGTGTCTCACGTTCCAACTTGCACTTCCTTTTTTTACTGCTCCCCTCTAACAAATCTTCAATCTCTTTGTCTCCAGCCTCTAATTCTTCCTCTTTAGAGAATGAGATTTTTTGTGCTTTCTCAGTAAGTATCAGAAGGGCTTCTTCTTGATTAATAACTTTCGACCAAGTTGTGGTTTCCTTAACTGTCATCTTATGTTGTAAGGACCTGGACTGATTCACTAGCCTTCTAGTTCTGTCCATATTGGGAGACATATGCTTAATAATTGCTGCCAAAACACTCACTTTACAAGCCTTTTTAAGGTCGTGAGGCTTTTTATAAGGCGGTACACCTTGTTCTTCTGCTACCACCCCTTGATCACCCCACCAAACTTCATTTCCTTTAGGCCACCAAGGGGGAGGTAATCCTCTCTCCAAAGGGAACCTCCTTTGTGGAGGGACACAGTGTTGCATTAGGGCTGAAAGAATTGACCCTAAAGTAGTATCTTGCAATTCTTGAAGAAGATGCATACAAGAAATTGGATCCAAATTCCCTTGCTGTACAATCTTTGGCAAAAATTCAGCGATGGCTACCGGAGCATGTTTATCAAACATTACTTTTTCTTTCCACCACTTCTTTAAACTATCCGATGAGCCGGTCACCGGCTTCCCCTTTTCCGGTACAATCCCATAAACAAAACCTTGTGCATTACAATCCTCCATAATCTTCACCATGTACTTGAGAACTACAAGCTGGGCTCTGGACATCTTTTTCTTTCTTAACTGTTCTTGATTGGGCTTTGATTCTGGCTCCAAACTTTCTCGCCGTGCCATAATCTTTTGCAGACGCATCCGGTCTTTCCACATGCGTTTCTTGAGATCCTCGTAGCTAATTTCTTCTTCTTCATTTTCTCCCTCAAACTGATCAATAGAACTACTTGGGCTGGGGGGTTCAATTTCACCGAGAAACTTCACCATGATTTTAGTTAGTGGTGTGTGATACGTAATCAACTTTTGTGCGTGTCTATCAACTTTTTATGTGTATATATACTGGAAAATATATGGAAGTAAACGGGTGAGGAGAAGCTGCTGTCCGGCTGGGGGACACTGAACAATTTACAAGATTGAAGGATGATTTTGTACATATATACCGCACACCACAAAACAAATGATGATCTGTGAGTGAGTGGACTTGTGTTGACTTTGAGGAATTAGTTACAGGATTTGACATCATGTTTTGGCCAAGCGTTAAGTGGCTTTACCTATGAGCAAAATATTTATTAACATAAGGTAGAAAAAGAAAATACACAACATTGGAAGGCGGACATGAAGCTCGACCTTTATCTATGGGAAAAATGAAATATTGACCTTTATCTATGGAAAAAAATGAAATAATAATAATAACAACTACTTAACCAGTTAGACTAAAAATCCCAGGAATACATGGTAAAAATCCTAGTTTATGATTCGTGACGCTCGTTTTTAATATTAATAAACAAATCGAGAAGAGTTGTATGTGAACCCTGATAAAAAGGTCTGGCAACCCCCAGCTCCTTTTTTCATATTACATGTCCATCACAAGCTTTCGCTTGTAGACTTTAGCTTTATTTTTTTATCGATTCCAAT
The DNA here is from genome assembly GCA_035079005.1 of Fraxinus americana. NCBI lineage: Eukaryota > Viridiplantae > Streptophyta > Magnoliopsida > Lamiales > Oleaceae > Fraxinus > Fraxinus americana. The sequence continues at coordinate 29,159,040 of CM068712.1, read as the reverse complement.
GACGATCTTGATTGGTCTTACACTCGCTCGATCTCTCCATCAAAATGGAAATTCGCAGGATCTAACTTGATCCCTTTGCGTTTAAACCATTTTAATTTTTTTTTTTATTTACTTACTCTCAAAGGTTAGCCAAAATGTAACTAATGTGGCTTAAGGAGTGATGCAACATATTGAGGTTGCCTGCATGTGGGACACATGGTTTGGTGGTGGCCTTAGATTTAATTTTTGAAAGGAAAGATGTCAACATCTAGGGTGGTAAACTTGTAGAACAATGGGTTGTGTATTTTACATTATTTTTTAACGGACTTTAGAAAATGAAATTTGAACATTTTTAGTATTTTGATGTTATTAAACTTGACAAGGTAGACGAGAATAAGGATTGGCCGACAAGATAAATATAAATTATTGAACTAAGGGGAGGAAAATAAGGTTTAATATGAATGAGATTCTTCTATCATATTGTTATATTCTATTTACAATGCTTGGAAGCTCTTATCCACTTGAATGGGACTCATATATGTTTCACATTCTAAATGTGGATGGTAAGTACCATTGAAATCTTAAGGATTCGATTTAGATTTTTCGATAATAGATTTCGTGTAAAATGATATTTTTGGTGAATGTGCAGTTAATAGTAAGTAAAAGTTAGGGATCTACATGCAGAATTATTTTATTAGGAGAATGCGCGATTGAAAATGGTAGGATAAAAATGAGTTTTGTTTGAGCCCCATTAAAAGGTTAAGAATGCATTTTAGAATAATTGATTGATAAATGATGTATGATTAAAAATTAAGGAAAAAATTTGAATTTACGTGTAATATTATGGTGCGTTTGATTGATAATATTTTTCATGGTAAATGTATTTTTTCCACCTAATTTTCTACTTTTGTGCTATTTGATTTACAATATTTATATGTTGAAAATTAAATCAACTAAACATATTTAATTAATATTTTTCATAAAAGTAAGTTCTAAACAATTGAATTGTTTAGAATTTATTTATTTTCCATCCAAATTTTATGCTCGCAATCAAACACCTTCTTATTTTATTAAAGAATGTATAGTTGAAAAGAAGATAGAGAAAAATATAATAGGAGCTACATAACTTCACACTCGCGGTCAAACGGTGCAAAATGGATGGCTTTATTTCATTGATTAAGTTTAGTTTAAGTTCGACCTATGATTTACCATTCATGACATTGAAGTTTTTTTATTTTTAATTTATTGGATAATTAAGCTATGTTATGATATGTTTCAGTAATAATCAATGTTTTTGAAATCGGATCGGACTTATCAATTCAATTAGTAAAATTGGAAACCGGACCAAAATCCGGTTTGGTTATGCTAAAATAATCGGTTAATCAATAACCGGAAAACCGATCAATTAAACCAGAAATCGGGAACCGATCACGATTTTTGGACCGGTTTCCAAAACATTTTTTTATAAAAAAAAATTAGTATATAATAAAAAGGTTACCTTAGAGATTGAAATCCATTTATCCACTTTTCTATCTATGGAGTTCTTTTATAAACATTTCTTGAGCCTCATAATTGATAAACTTCCAACGTGGAATTGACAAAATTCAATAAAACATATTTTCAATATACTTTCAATGTGGGATTAACAAACTTCAATAAAGCACACTTTTCAATATTATTTATGGTCTCATTGTGCATGACTACAAAATTATATTACTCAATTTCTATAGATAGCTAAACATTTTTTTTAATCTTACAAATTATTTAATAAAATTGAATTGAGTTTTAAAATGATCTAACAAATTAAAAACTATTAAATTTTATATTAAGCATCATACATTTGACATATTTGTATTTATTTTGAATTGATGGTATAAAAATTTTATTATATATTGTGAAAATAAAATTTTAATAAAATTTAAATGTTTATAAATATTTATTTATTACCTTCGGTTCAACCCATGTTCGACCTCGGTTGAACCTTTTGACTCTTGACCATTTCTCTTTATCAGGTCGATACCCGGGCCGGGTTTTAAAACATTGGTAATATTAGAGCAATGGCTTTTTTGTAATTTCTTTAAAGCGTGTGTTAAGAATTAAGATTGAAGGGTTTTCATTAAAAGTCCATCTTTGTCTATCAAAAAAGTAGGAAAACGAATTTTAGAATAGTGAATTTTTGAAAAAATTGTAGTTAAAAAGTAGGAAAAAATTTAGATTTAAGTGCAAAATATTTTATTGTGACATGTGGTTGAAAATGAGTTTGAGAATAAAAATTTAAATAATGATAGACAAACAAGAACAAAAGTAAAGTTTTGTTATTTGAGTTGGTTGAATAAACATAAACAAGTATTGCAGAACTTAAAAATTTTCAATTTTTATATCCATTTTAGTAGGAAAATTTGCAACAAAGGTATCAACCTTTTAAAACAGTGCAGATTACAAACAAACTTTTAAATTTTAGCAAATAGTTGCAAACATTTCAAAGATGTATGGTGGAAGGACCTCTCGATGATTTTCGTCCAAAAATTTGTTAGCTGACCAAAAGTTTGCGTTTGACCATTTTTAAAAGAGCTAAATGGTCTTTTAACCTTTAATTAATTAAAAATGGATAATTTGCATATGCGGTTCAAAATCTTTCAAAAATGTGCAACGCAGTACCATACCTTTAAAAAATGTACTTCCCATGGACCTCTAACGATTTTCATTCAAAAATATGTCAGTTCACCAAATATATTCATCTTCCTCGATTCACCCAACCACCTAATACCACTCATTGGTAAGTGAAAGAGCCAATGTCACTGTCCCTCATGTTAGTTTTGAAAAGAATTTATTTCTCTTCCCAATTTTTTAAATGTTTTGTTAGGAGGAAATGAAGTTGATGGGCATGGGAAAATATGGTTGGCAGAGGTGGAGGGAATTAGGTGATGATGGTGGTGGACACTGCTATGGGGCTATTCTAAAGCTTACCAACTAAGACGGAGAAGGTTTGTTCAGTGGGTGGGTTAGATTTGGATGGATCGGGGAAGATGAATTTTTTTGTCGATTGATAGATATTTTGGTAGAAAATATTAGAGGTCCTTCGCATGTACATTTATTAGAGGTTTGAAATCGCGTTGCACATTTTTGAAAGGTTTGGGGCCTTTGATGGAAGTTTTCCCTTTTAATTTAAATGTTAAAAGACCTTTTTGTCGGTTTTAAAATTGGTCAAATATTGACTTGTGTTCAAGAAAATATGTTTCGAATTTAAATCACCGCAAGTGTACGGTTCGTTGACAAGTAATAAAGTGGAAATTGTAAAATTTCGAGTATCGTTCCCATGAGGATTGATCTAACCTAATTTCTATTATTGTAACCTTAACCGAAACTATAAAACTCAAATTGGTAGTTTTTGTGATTTTAATATGAAATTGTAAATAAAATGCAAATAAAATGCAAATTAAACTAGAATTGCGATGTAATTGTAAAACAATGGTTGAATGCAAAGTTTGAGAAAATTAATATATGGAAAAGCGCACTAGGATCCCGAATCACCAAGCAAAGTTCACTCTTAAACCCTATCTCACAATTTGACAACACGATGAGTCGTTTGAAGAATCAATGTTTCTAACCTATCCAACAATCTCTTTCGAGTAGAGTTGGACCTATCCTAGTATACCATTTGACTATATTTCTATGACAAATGCAATATATAAGGATGCATGTAGTTTTGTAAACACTTAGAGATTCACGTAATGCATATCGGTATATTTCTATCCTCTATGAACAAAACGACGATTTACACCTTGTTGAATTTATTTCCCTTCTTTCGAATGCATGAAATAAATCACCTAAACTCACACAATTATCGTCGACTATAATCACGGAGACAATAAGCGTATATAAATCATTCAAAACCATCAAAGTGTTTAATTATCAAATTGCAAAATAGAATTAAAGAGTTCACAATGCGAGGTTCATCGTTCACCTAGTACATAAAAAGTCTAGCCTAACATAATGAAATTAAAACAACAATAAAAATGATAGAAAGAAAACATCACCAAAAAATAGAAGTTTAAGGCTTGAATCTTGGATCTTGATGTGAAACCCTAGCTCAAGCTCTTCTCCTTGCTCTTGAAATTCGACTTTTTCTCTCTAAGAATGCATAAAACCTAGTCTAGGACGAGTTTAGGCTTTTATAGTTGCCCTAGAATCATTACCATAAGAGTTGTAGTTGAAAAAGGAAACTTAAGAATTTCTCGCCCAGAATACCCCTTGCTATAGCAAGGTATATTTTCATGCTGTAGCATGGGCAAAGTAAATCCTTCCTGAAAATCTCTGTTGAGGTCTGGGCTATAGCAAGGTAAAATCTCATGCTATAGCATGGAAGAATTTTCGCTTCTAGTGCAAATTGGTCCTCAATCTTCTTTTCATTTCACTTTTGGAATTTCTTCCTCTTCCATCTTCTTCTAGTCATCCACAATATTGACAATTAGATCTTTAGCGAGGTTCCATGCTCGGTTCGTCGTTCGGGTCAACTTATGACTAATTGCGATTTAGTCCCCGAACTTTCATTTCCTTCCATTTTGGTCATTTTCGCCTTTGTTTCGCGCATATTTCATTATTTCCATCAAAGTAAACCTACAAACACAATTCATATTGAATTAAGCCTTATTCAAACATTTATATCAACAATTAATCATGTTTTGTCGCATAATTAAGTGCACAAAACGCACTTATCAAATCCCCCAAACTTGAATTGGTGTTTGTCCTCAAACAAGATGATGACCTAACTTTACGCAAAACATGGTTTAACAGCCTGCCGTATCTCAGGATTAGACTTCAGTAATTAACAAAATGAACAGTTTCAATAGTGCAAAATCAAATCGACCTCCACCTATCATATGCAGACTTGATGTGTAAGCGTGTGCATACTTATGTAAAACATACCAAACTGATGATGGTTGCAAATCCCGACCTACAGTAGTCAAATTTTTCCTTTCTTCACTCGAGAGATTCACACCCCCAAACTTACTCTTTTCGCTCAAAGATCCCGGAGTGTGTTCTAGAGTAGAGTTTTTTTATTTACTTAAATCCTTACCCCCTCTTAGTTTGAATAAATCTCGCAGTCACAAGTTCACACTTCAACAAGCAGGGATTCTCCTATTTCTTTGATTGTTTCAACCGTTAAGACTAGACTCAGTTACTTGCTTCGTATCAGAGATGTGATTCTATCAACAGGATGTCTGGAGCTAATCAATGCATTTCATACATAGGAGCATGTATATTATTCTTCAATAGATAAATTTTTTTTTTCTCGGAGCTAACATCTTCCATTTGCTTTCTATATAACCCTTGTAGCGAGTTTTAGGCCGATGACTCCCAAGTCAGATGACCATAGGGCACCAGGTTTTTAAACCCTTGCAAGCTTAATCACTCGAGTTATACAGGCTCTAACAGATGTCTTATTTATTCAATGATTAGTGCAATGCCCCTTTTCTTTTAGACATCCAGTTTCTAGAACTAACCTCTAACTTAAAACTTTTACCTCGTTTTTGTCTCATTGGCTTAATCCAATCCACACAACACAATTTTCACGCATGGAATCCCTACTCATCTCAATGTTCCTCTATAAGAGCTAAATCATCTCCAAACTTCTAAAATGATGGTTTATCGAATGGTGCAATAGAAGTTTTCGAGGTTGACTTCGAGGTTGACCTATCATGTTCAACTCCACTATGACTCAAACATCCCATCATTAGCTTAGCATGCCCAACACAATTATTGTGCTCAAAATGTCAAGTTTCCACATAGACAAGTATCAATCAATTTAACCTGCACAATTTCCACTATCTATAGTTATCCTGAGTCCAATATTCACATCATTGCCGACAAGGCCATTAAACCCACACAAACACACACAATTCTAAACTACAACTAGAAGTGCGTAAAACTAAGAATAATGAAAAACTGAATTTTTTTTTTTCACACAACACAATCACACAAAAATAAAAACTGCAGTAACATAATGAATAACATATTGACATATTCCCACCCCCAAATGTATACAGAACATTGTCCTCAATGTTTAAAGAATAATAAAATGCAAACTTAGCAGCGCATAAAATTAAGGACAAATTCACAGAAGATAAAGAAGGGTGAGGAATACTCCCCTGATCGATGAGGATGCGAATGTGAAGTTGGTAGAGGAAAAAGAAATGTGGACCATGCATAGGCTCTTTTATTACCTGTAGAGACAATGAAAAAAAAAATCTTATTATTAAAAAAAACGTGAAGAAAAAAATTACCAATCAAATGCTTAAGGCAAAATAAATAAAAGGGTAGAAACGATGGGTTGCCTCCCATCCAGCGCTAGTTTATAGTCTATAGCTCGACTCTACTGTGTTAGTCTGTTAAGGTACGTTGAATATAGCCTTGGAGGTCCTGATTAGCTTCTTCAATGACAATTTCTTTCTTACTGCAGCGTTCTTCCAGATGTTAGCCTTATCTTTATCTGTGTCATCTGTTTTTCCCTCATCAATTGCCTCAAACTCAATAATGTAGCCTTCTTGCTTCTCAAGATTTTGTTCAGGTTGAAAATGCACATTATGGTCATTAGCAGCATTTGAAAAGTCTTGAGACACAATTGTCTTCTGCAACACCTCTTCTACCACATCAATTTGATAGCAACTATCTGACTTGACAGGATCATTCATAACATTGAAGACGCTGAAAGTGATTTGCTCCTCGCCAAATCTCAAATTCAACTGACCATTTTCAACATCTATTAGAGCTCTACTGGTAGCTAGGAATGGCCTGCCCAAGATAAGTGGGATATCATTGTTTTCTTCCATATCCAAAATGAGGAAGTCCGCTGGAAAAATGAATTTGTCCACCTTAACTAGCACGTCTTCAATTATCCCCTTTGGATGTGCAAATGATCGATCAGCTAACTGAAGTGTCACCGTGGTTGCTTTGGCTTCACCTAGTCCAAGTTTCTTGAAAACAGATAGAGGCATTAGATTAATACTTGCACCAAGATCACAAAGAGCTTTATCAAAGTAGCATTCACCAATAATGCAAGGTATAGTAAAACTCCCTGGATCTTTCAGTTTGGTGGGAGCTTTTTCTGAATTACGGCACTGCACTCCTCTGTTAGCATCACCGTCTCATGTTCATCTAACTTTCGTTTCTTGGATAGAATATCTTTCAGAAACTTGGCATAGCCAGGCATTTTGAACAGTGCTTCTGCAAATGGGATATTTATATGGAGTTTCGTGAAAACTTCGAGGAATTTCTTGTATTGTTGCTCCCATTGATGCTTCCTCAACCGTTGTGGGAATGGAATGGGTGGTTCATAAGGATTCACTGAATTATCTGGAATTTGCTGTGGTATCGCTGATCTCTCTTTTACTGGTGTCTTCTTAGTGCTGTCAGTCTCCTCTTTAGTCTCTTTCCCAGGTAGGTCAACTGTTTCTTTGTCTACTCCTGGCCTTTTCACATGTATCTCAGGTAGCTGAACTCCACTTCTTGTAGTAATGGCTTGAACATGCTCCCTAGGACCAGGCACTCTCCCTGTCATTGAAAGAGCTAGCTGTCCCATTTGAGTCTCTAGATTCTTAATAGCTGCACCCTGATTCTGGAAATTTGTTTCAGTCTTTCTCATGAATTGATTTGTGGTTTCCATGTATTTATCGGTCTTTTCCATGAGTTTCGCAAACATATCTTCCAATTGAGGTTTCCTCTCCTGCTGAAACTGCCCCTGAGCCCGATTATGATTCTGATTGTGATTCTGATTACCACCCCAAGAGAAATTGGGGTGATTTCTCCATCCCGGATTGTATGTCTCAGAGTGAGGATTGTTCTGCTGACATTGACCCCATTGAGCAAAATCCACATGTTCCATCCTTTGTGTAACAATGGGACATTCAGCCGTACCATGCTCTGCTCCACATTCTTCACAAATTGGTTTCTTCACTTGGGCTGAATTCACGGTCTGTGTTATGGCCTCTATCTTGTGAAATAGGGAGTCAATCTTTGCAGATAATGCCGAATACGTATCTACCTCATACACTCCAACTGCTTTCTTTGTACCCACTCTATCTGAATGCCACATGGCTGATGTATTAGCCATCCTCTCGAACAACTCCCAAGCTCCCTCAGGTGACCTGGTGGTCAAGGAGCCATTTGATGAAGAATCCACCATGCCCTTAAAAGTTGGTGTTAGCCCCCAGTAGAAGTATCTAACCTGTTCTTTCGTGTCGTAACCATGTTGAGGACATTTTCTTAGCATGCCTTTGAACCTACTCCATGCCTCGTCAAGTGATTCATTATCATGTTGGCTAAAAATGGATATTTCATGCCTCAATCTTGCCACTTTAGCTGGTGAGAAGTACTTGGTGCAGAATTTCTGAGCCAAGTCGTTCCAAGTAGTTATGCTACCCACCGGAAGCGAATCGAGCCACTCAAGTGCTTTATCCCGAAGGGTTAGCGGAAAAGCCCTGAGTATGATTGCTTCTTCTGATACTCCTGGGAATTTGAAGTTTTGACACAAATCTAAGAAGCGAGATATATGAGTATATGGATTTTCGTTGTCCAGCCCGTAGAAGTGATGTCCATTCTGAAAGAGTTGTATGACATTTGTCTTCAGATGAAAGTTCGGCTGTCCGAATGGCGGGTAAACAATGCTAGATTGGCTTTGAGCTACGTACGGAGCTAGAAAATCCCCAAGTATATTGTTCCCATCATGCTGAGCTTCAGCATTGGCTGGCGCTGCCTGACCTACCCTAGGTTCCAGATGTTGATCAGCCATTTCAATTTGTTCTTGATTGACCCGGTGTGCTGCTCTTGCTTCTCTCTGTCTGCGATGAAAGGTTCGTTCAATTTCCAAATCAACTTGAAATAATTCACAGCTGATTGATCTTCGCATGCAATATCTGAAAAAGCAAAAAAATAGTAGTAGCACTTAGCTCAGCCTAGGTAATTGAACTAAAAATAAAATAAAATGAAAACCAAAGAAAAACAAGTTCGAATTAGTGTTAAAATAACAGAAATCAAATTAATACTCAATCCCCGGCAACGGCGCCAAAAACTTGTTCAAGAAAATATGTTTCGAATTTAAATCACCGCAAGTGTACGGTTCGTTGACAAGTAATAAAGTGGAAATTGTAAATTTCGAGTATCGTTCCCATGAGGATTGATCTAACCTAATTTCTATTATTGTAACCTTAACCGAAACTATAAAACTCAAATTGGTAGTTTTTGTGATTTTAATATGAAATTGTAAATAAAATGCAAATAAAATGCAAATTAAACTAGAATTGCGATGTAATTGTAAAACAATGGTTGAATGCAAAGTTTGAGAAAATTAATATATGGAAAAGCGCACTAGGATCCCGAATCACCAAGCAAAGTTCACTCTTAAACCCTATCTCACAATTTGACAACACGATGAGTCGTTTGAAGAATCAATGTTTCTAACCTATCCAACAATCTCTTTCGAGTAGAGTTGGACCTATCCTAGTATACCATTTGACTATATTTCTATGACAAATGCAATATATAAGGATGCATGTAGTTTTGTAAACACTTAGAGATTCACGTAATGCATATCGGTATATTTCTATCCTCTATGAACAAAACGACGATTTACACCTTGTTGAATTTATTTCCCTTCTTTCGAATGCATGAAATAAATCACCTAAACTCACACAATTATCGTCGACTATAATCACGGAGACAATAAGCGTATATAAATCATTCAAAACCATCAAAGTGTTTAATTATCAAATTGCAAAATAGAATTAAAGAGTTCACAATGCGAGGTTCATCGTTCACCTAGTACATGAAAAGTCTAGCCTAGCATAATGAAATTAAAACAATAATAAAAATGATAGAAAGAAAATATCACCAAAAAATAGAAGTTTAAGGCTTGAATCTTGGATCTTGATGTGAAACCCTAGCTCAAGCTCTTCTCCTTACTCTTGAAATTCGACTTTTTCTCTCTAAGAATGCATAAAACCTAGTCTAGGACGAGTTTAGGCTTTTATAGTTGTCCTAGAATCATTACCATAAGAGTTGTAGTTGAAAAAGGAAACTTAAGAATTTCTCGCCCAGAATACCCCTTGCTATAGCAAGGTATATTTTCATGCTGTAGCATGGGCAAAGTAAATCCTTCCTGAAAATCTCTGTTGAGGTCTGGGCTATAGCAAGGTAAAATCTCATGCTATAGCATGGAAGAATTTTCGCTTCTAGTGCAAATTGGTCCTCAATCTTCTTTTCATTTCACTTTTGGAATTTCTTCCTCTTCCATCTTCTTCTAGTCATCCACAATATTGACAATTAGATCTTTAGCGAGGTTCCATGCTCGGTTCGTCGTTCGGGTCAACTTATGACTAATTGCGATTTAGTCCCCGAACTTTCATTTCCTTCCATTTTGGTCATTTTCGCCTTTTTTCGCGCATATTTCATTATTTCCATCAAAGTAAACCTACAAACACAATTCATATTGAATTAAGCCTTATTCAAACATTTATATCAACAATTAATCATGTTTTGTCGCATAATTAAGTGTAAAAAACGCACTTATCAACTTGTGGTCCATTAACGAATTTTTGGACGAAAATCCTCCAAAGATCATTCAACTGCAAAGTTTTGAATGTAATCTACATTGTTCTGAAAGTTCAAAATCTCCGCTGCAAATTTCCTTGTTTGGTAATATTTGGTATTAAGTGCAGAATATATCAATAACTTGTTTCCAGAGAGATTAGCATAGAAATGGTTACCCCAGATGGATTGAGTAATAGTTTACTATATCGAGCTTTCTTGCGCCAAACCTTTTCCAACAAATTAGGAATTGTTGTAACACAAAATGTAGTTCTAAATAATAATCTCATGGATCCAACTTATTCATCAAATCAATTCTTGGTATCACTGCATTAGTTACGTAATAGATCTCAACTACATCCTAAAGGTTCATGATATCACAATGGAAGAAATATTAAGAACGATGAAAATTTATGAATTACTTAATGATTAATATATTTTAATCGGAATAATTCTCCAAATCACTTTAGTTAGTACTGTCTAACCTTGTTAACGTATTTAACTCGGCAATTCTTTTAAAGAATTGTCTCAAAATGATTGTTTTGAGTTGAACTAAGGGCCGGTTGGCAGAATTTTTGAAGGGTGTTCAATACATTGCACAAAAATTCAACGTTTTTGAACTTTATATAGAAATTATCAGTAAAGAGAAGTTAATAGACAAAATCGATTGTAGACCTCAGCCAAAAGCTGTTTCTAAAACTAATATACTACTTTTGAACATATTTAAATAAATTTTCAAAGAGTTTTATCAGATTAGAACTACCTTTAGAAAAAATTGACATAAAATGATTTTCTTATAAAACTTTTTTATGAGAAGGTAAAGCAAAAACAGTGTGAAACGTACCAAACTTATCCATACATGTTTCCTGGGCAACAATTTAACCCATGTTTGGGGTCCACTAAGAGCATCTTTGATTTTTGTAAAATGACTTTTTCATGCTCCATGGATCTAAGGGTGCGTTTGATTGTAAGAATGAAATTTGGGTGGAAAGAAAATGAATTTAAGAGAATTGAATTGTCTAGAATTCATTTTACTGGCAATTATCAATTAACTGTGTTTGATTGGTATAATTTTCCACCTGAAAAGTATTAAAATTTTGGATCTTTTGGTATTCGTTTGACTTTATTTTTCATTGAAATTGTCCATTAAAGGAATAAAATTTATTTGAATTGCAATACAAAAACGGATGCTTGTTTCCTACTCTCCTCCTTGGATCCGTCTTCTCCGCCTCTCCTACTCTCCTCATTGGCTCCTCCATCTTCTCCTGACAACAGAACCAGCGCCACCAGTAGGGGCAGCAACTGTTACTGCAGCACCACCACCACCACCAGCTCCAACGTTCGTGACAAGGTACTCAATGTCCGGTTGTTGGTGGAGCGTAGCAAAAAGGATTGGCTAGTACGATTCGAGCTAAATTGATGAAGACCCATATATGTATGTTGTTCGTCATAATGAGGAGGAGGTAATGGTGGTGGTGCACAACCGTGAATCTCAACGTCGGCGCCGAAATTTGGGATGAATTGTGCGTGGTTCACTACATTCGAACTGGTATGAAATTGAACCTGATTTAAATCGTTTATTAATGATATGGGACCATGAAACTGCTCATCGTGATGAGTATTAGGGCCTGTAATGGAGTATGGCCGTCGGTGTTGGAGGATTGGCCGAAATTGGTGTTGAAACCGTGTGTGAATGCTTGATTTTGAGCCCGAATTTCATCTGATTTTGGAGGTGATATGTCTGATTTTTGGTATGGAATTAAAAAGTGGGATGAGGACATGTTGACGATGTGGAAATCCGATGGTTTGTTCGGCGGCATACTGGATGAATTTGGAGTAGAAGGTGCCAGTGTAGTGGATGAATTTGGTTGCAATTCCCACTTGCTAAGAAAACAAAAACCTTGCTGAATCATGGGAAAACCAATTCTAGTATTTTGAGGAAAAAAGGGTCACGTGCTGGTAAAATGGAAAATATTTTGCCTGTAAAATATAGCCTATCAAACAACCAAAAACTTGGAAAATGGTGGAAAGTTTTCCATCTTGCCTGGAATTTAAGGTCTATCAAACATGGCCTAAATTCAAATTGTTTCAATGAAAATATATAAATTCACTTTTTACCTCTTGTAAATGTAAATTTATATATATTTTTTGTTGAAAAATACAATTTGCATTTTCTTTACATCTCTTTATTGAATAAGTTTTTGGTCAGTTTGAAGATCTAAATCACAATTTAAATCTATTTTACACCATAATTGGAGATGCTATAAAAAAGGTGGATTAAAATTTAAATCAAAGTTCATAGTTAATTTTAACTAGATATTTATGTGATTCAAAACTTTTTAACTATGTATTTTATTAATTTTTATAAAAAAAATTACTAAAAAACTATTTTTTTTCAGTCAAAACCAAGTAGAAACTCACGAGATTTGAGAATTATTTAGCTTTTAATGATTCGGCTTTCATTAATATTTATTTGTTTGTTTGTTTCAAATCAGGATGATTCCCTCATTAAAGTCCAAAACGCTCTCACGAGTCTTCAGAAACCCAACTATTTCCAATTATTCTTTATCAAATTAACCTCGGAAACAATGAGTTTTACCTTTTCATAACTTGGTGAACTAATTTGGAATGCCGCTTTAATTTGATGAAATTGTGGCATAAAAGCCACTGCAAAAATTAACGGTAACATTTCATAGTCCTACTAGGCATAACGTGGTTGCACATTTAGCCCCCCGTTTAGTATCAATTAAAATCTAGATTTTAATCTAAATTAAAGTCAATCTAATTTAAATTACATATTTTATGGGTCTCACAACTTTCCAACCACAAATTTCAGCATCTATCAATCAAAATCTACTAAAATTTTGATTTTAATTCCCACCAAACGAAGGGTTAATAATCATTCAGAGGTGAGAAGAAGATATACTTGAATATTCAATTCAACGAGTGCCAACCTTGAAAAGAAGAAACAATTATCCGAGGTATTATTGTATAATAATATGTGTCAGTCTACATTTTTTTAGGTGGAAAATGAATTATTAAAAAGTCATGTTTCATATTTATTGTTCAATACTGAAATGACTTAACATTATAGTGTATACATTTTTTTTTTTTACCTATAATAAATTAAATATCGTACAATTTATCTCGCTTACCCTATTTTTGGATCTAAATTTATAGTAATTTAAAAATTCAATCAAATTAAATATTAATTTCGATCACACACGTTGAAAAATACTATTCATTATTGTTCACATATTTCAAGAAATTCAGTATTATTTATATTTATAAATTTGACAAATAAAGGAAATGGTAAACATAATTTTACAAAGTTGATTTCAATCCACTATGCAAAACCCCACCCCCACAACTCCATAATTTTCTGAGAAAATTAAAGAAAAATAAAATAATGGAAAAAAGAGGCCGCACTAGAGGGAAATTGGGGGAAATGGTCCTCAATTTATGAATTTCTGTGTAAATGGTCCTTTAGCATTTAAATCGTGACAAAAACAGAGTTGACCTTTAAGTGAAATTGGTATTTTGAATGATTTTCATCTAATTAGCCATCAATAATGTCAAACTTTTGATAAATAGACTAGAATGTCATTACTTTTAGAATTCGACTACTCGACCGATCCGAATAAATAAGATAAGTGAAAAAATAAAATTAAAAAATATAACAAACTGAAAAACTCATCTTACCAACCAATATCTCATAGGAGCATGTCCAATGCAATCAATGAATTGTCACATAAGCAAAATGGAAAGTTTATAGAAAAATACCTCTAATACAATTTGATATAATTACTTTCAATATTAATTACATCGATATCTAGAGTGTGTTTGGGAGAGATTTTTCCAAACCAAAATCAATTTTTGGGTCACATCAGGCGGTCCCACTTTCTGCCACCATTTGACGTATTGTAGAGAATTTGAACGGAAAAAGACAATTTCATTCTCATCACATGTGCAAAGTCTCAAGATTCTCTACTGCAAAGGGGTGAAATGGAAAATGAGTGTATATGGGCTGATTGTCTACTGCAAAGGTGTCAGGTTTTGGCAATTAAAAAATGCCACAACGATCCAATTTTTGATTACCAGCGGCCCGAATTAAAATGTTTAGTGCACCCAGATACAGCCCTAGTGAATAGATATACTCATGATTTTCAATACATTCGATCGATTAATATCTAAGTGTGTTTTTCACTTATTTCATTTTTATTTATTTAAACTAAAATAAGGACATTTTAATTTTTATATCAAAACTTCGATATTTTTAACGATCGATTAAATGAAAACTATCTAAAAAGTATAATCGCGTCATTAAAGAAAATGTTAGGAATGTTTCTGCATAATTTTGAAAGTTAGGAACTATTTATGCAACAATCCCATAAATTAGGGACCATTTTCCCCACACTAGTAGCCGTTACATAAGGGTCCTTTAGGAAAACGTAGGGACAATTCTGTCATCTGCACATTACAAGGCATAAATTTCTCGACACATTTACTCCTATTCCATGATTATAAAAAGAAAATAAATTTTTTTTCATTTAATATATTATTGTAATTTTGAGAGCAAAAAATTTTAGACATTTTCTCTCTCTCTCTCTATATGATTCAGTAATTAAATTATAAATAAATAAAAAGCTCTTGGTCCCAAAAATAAGCGGGTAAATCATAATTTAACAAAAGTCTATAATCTTGTGCCAAACAAGGTCTTAAAAAAGTGAAGAAAGTATGGGCAAGAAAATGGTGAGTTCTGTTCTGTGGATACTCCCTAATTAAAGAGATTAGGACGGGAATGAGAATGTAAAGTATCATTTACACACATTCCGATGCTCTTTATCAGTATGATTCAACTGTTGTACGCATTTCTCGCTCTTTTCGTTTGTTTATCATTTTAGCATTGCCCCCAATGTTTCTCTTTCTGCGCTAAAAAAAAAACTGCTTTTGGGCTGTAAGAAAAAGAGAAGTATTGTGCATGGATTGATTGTATACCCAAATCTTCGGTTGATTTGCCAATCGATTCAGGTTTTGTATTTTATAACGAAAGATTTATTTATGACTTCCTCGTCTACATATGTTTTTTCTGAATCCGCTCCTTTTTTTTCATGAAAAAACGGAGCAGGGTCCTCTATTCTTTCCTTGATTCGAAATAAAACCCGTTAACGAAAAGGGTTTGTTGTAATTTTCATCTGTTTTTATTCTTAGTGTTAAATCTCAGTGCAGTGGTAGACTCAGTGGGTTTTCTGTTTTCTTTCAAAACTTCTCTCTCGTGTGAAAAAGGTTTTTGCCCTCTTTTTCTGATTTGCCTTTGCTTTGATTTTGAGAAATTTTATAATTATTATAGAAAAAAGAGAATTGTGATTTTCTTTTTCTGTATTGTGTGCTATTAACTTTTGATTGTAAAATAGAAATGGGGTTAATTTCATGATTGGTTTTTCAGAGGTTTTAGGGGGAAAATATTGTATTTGACGAGGGATTGCGAATGCGGTTGAGTTCATGAACACAAAAGTGGTTAATTTTGTGAAGCGGGTTTTTTAATTTCGAGTGTGTGAAATGGGAGCAACAAATTCTAAATCTGAGACGAGTGGTGCTTTAAGGCTGTGCAAAGAAAGGAAAAGATTTATCAAGCAAGCCATTGATTCTAGATATGGTTTAGCAGCTGCGCATGTTTCATACGTTCAGTCTCTAAGAAATATAGGCATTGCTCTGAGGAGATATGCTGAGGCTGAAGTCTTGATAGAATCCGCTCTATCAACTACAGCCACTGAAAATGATAAAACTCCATCACATTCTTCATACTTGTCGCCCTCCCCACAGCATATTGGTGGCACTTTAGATTCTCCAGTGCTCAATGGGAGCCCGCTATCGCCACCTACAGCTAGACTTAGTTACATGAGGTCAGGTGGAGGTAGTGCTTTGACTGTCAGAGTGAGTCAACCGCCTAGGAATATGTATGTTGAGGAGGGTGAATTTTCAATGCCTCCACCTCCACCTCCACCTCCGCCTCCTGAACCAGGGTCGTCTTGGGATTTTTTTGACCCTGCTGATGAGCATGAGAGCTTTAGATTTGTGGGGCAGAATGGCTTGAATTTGAACTTTGATGATGTGAGAATAAATGGGAATTTTGGTGAGACGGGTGTTGATGATAACACTAGTGGGATTCAGGAAGTGCCTATGACACTGAAGTCAGAGACTCCAAGAAATGGACACGGAAAATTGGTCATGAACAATTCAGATTCAGCCAAATACGAAAAGAATGAAAGCAGTAGTCAGCAAAGAGTCTATGGTGAAGTGAAAGATGTAAACAATGAGATAAAAGTGAATGGATCGGTGGGAAATGTGGCGGGAAAGGTTCCTTTAGAACAGTATAATTTGAAGATAAATAAATCTGCAGTAGAAAAGGATGTATGTGCTGAAAGGGAAGATCCTTCGGAGTATATAACACACAGGGCTAAAGATTTTCTCTCTAGCATTAAGGATATTGATAACCGGTTCTTTAGAGCATCTGAATCAGGGAAAGAGGTATCGAGGATGCTTGAGTCCAGCAAAATCAGTATCGGATATGAGGCAAAAGGTAATAATTTCTTGATGACATCAAGAAAGCACATAATCCACTTTTGAATTGAGAAACTAGTGATAATTTCTTAAGTTTATTGAAATGTAATTCTATCTTGTGAACTTTGAGTTCTAGTTGTTCTGACTCTGGTGTGCTGGTTTGGAACCCTAATGGCATTGTTTTCAGGTAAATCATCATCTTCTGTTTATTTAGCCTCTTTT
Source organism: Fraxinus americana (assembly GCA_035079005.1). Lineage (NCBI taxonomy): Eukaryota > Viridiplantae > Streptophyta > Magnoliopsida > Lamiales > Oleaceae > Fraxinus > Fraxinus americana. Next base: position 29,141,697 of record CM068712.1, on the reverse strand, counting down.
CGAGCTGCTTGTTGTCAAGGAAGAGGTGCTAATGTCCCTGATGGTATGTACCAGCTTGTACCCTAGCACCATAGACCGTTATTTACTAATTTCATTGGTTCTAATTAACTTATTCATTTTACAACTTAGCTGTTTTGTCTAAATGAGATGCAGTACTTTTAATTATGTCTTGATCAACATTTAATTATAAGCATTTGTTCATCATCCTTCTGTAAAACATTGGGTATTATCAGTTTTTGCAACATCTCTTCTACTTGATTTTCTTTTTAACTGGAAAATTAACATGGATTTAAAGATAGCATACTGACATTGCAAAAGTATTGAGAATTGCTCTGCTAAGTTGAAACTTAACATGATAAACCTTCATTTCTGTCAATTTTCATACTTAGAAAATGTGCAGGATCGGAACATGTGACCAAGGTTATAACCTGGAAACGGACAACATCATCACGGTCATCGTCCTCTAGGAATCCTCTTGCCACAAAGGATGACAATGATGACAGTGGAAGTGATTTTATTGAAGAGTTCTGCATGATTTCTGGAAGTCACTCTTCCACACTGGAGAGACTTTATGCGTGGGAGAGAAAGCTGTATGATGAAGTGAAGGTACTTGATTTAATATTGCCACAGTGAAATTAATGCACGTGGTTTTCTTCATTTTTTGATGTTTCTCTCCATTTCTTAATAAGAATGGGTGATAGTATTCTGCCTAAATAGTAAAAACGGGTAATAAAATAAAACAATATTAAAGATCTGAGACATAGTATTTCTCAATTCTGATGAAAATGACAATGCTGCATATAAGCCACCTCAAAGAAATGGCATGAAAGACGTAACAGTAGTGCATGTCTTAAGTTTGTTATATTATTATTTGTATGCATCAATTTTCACATTACAGGTTAAAGGAAATTGGGGTTTGTAAAATGAATTACTATTGAAGAGCTCAAATGAAACTTGTAGAATATCACCTTGCCCCTATTTGGTACCGATCTAGATTTTAATCTAAGTCAAAGTCAACAATCAATTTTAATCACATATTTCATGGGCCCCACAACTTTTCAACCACACATTTCATCAACTTTTATAAAAATCTACTAAAAATCTGATTTTAATTCCTACCAAACAGGCATTTTTTGTTAATTGATAGATCTTTGTTGCCTGGGTCATGATTTGTATTTACTTTGATTGCTGACAAACCTTGATAGAAGGGGGAATTCCATTACCTTGAAACTGACCATTCTGGTTCCCAGAACGAAACCAGGAGTGTATTCATACTAGCTCTTGTTTTTTGTCTGGGGGGTAGGTTTCATTTTGCCTAATTAATATCAAATTTGCTTACTCTGGATAAACTCTCTGAAAATATTTTTGAGATGTTAGAAAACTAGTGGGAAGATTGACATTACAGAATGTCAAATGTGAAAAGAAACATGAGGATTGTGGCGGTTGTGAGAATTATAGTTGCGGTGTTGCCATTATGCTGGAGTTAAATTAGGCATTTTCAAACTGGTTCGGCCAACCAAATGGGAAATCGTGATGACAAAGCTGGCAAATTCAGAATAAAATGGAATGAATCACTCAAATAATCTTATGATCAAATATGCACCACTTATAAATATTGGAGAATGTGTTGTGTAAACTTAAAGAGACTCCCGTTTACAATAGTAATTCAATCCTAGTATGCGTTAGAAGTAAGAAGAGGGAGAGGTAGACTAAAGGCATCTTTGCTCAGTGTGCTAGCTAAACATTTGACTTCTCGGATCTTTCGGTAGATGGATCGAACGTAGCCAAGGAAAAATGATTCACATGGCCTACAGAAGCTATTAAAAATAAGGCTTATTTTGTTGTTGATTGTTATCAAGGGTTACAACTTGTTGGATACTGCTAAGGAGATTGGGTTCCTTGGTGAGTCAATTTTTTTGGCCATAATAAAGTTACACCTACTGACTAACTTGGCTATTGTTTTCGGTATGAACTTGATTCAAAGAGTTCTGCACCCTTGAGGTGAAAGAATGCATATTGCTCATTGTTAGTAGCCTTAGTGATGTGTTACCCATTTTTGTTCTTACATTATTATGTCAACTAATTTATGTCTGTTTCTTTGGCCTATCTAGGCCAGTGAGTCTATCCAGAAGGAATATGACCGCAAGTGTGACCAGCTACGGCACCAATTTGCGAAGGATCTTAGTCCTCAAACAATTGACAGAACTCGGGCAGTGGTGAAGGACCTGCATTCACGAATTAGAGTGGCACTTCATGCTGTTGATTCAATATCAAAGCGAATAGAGAAAATGAGGGATGAAGAATTGCTCCCGCAAACTATAGAACTTATTCAGGGGTGAGAAAAACTTCTATTCCCTAAAACCCTTGAGACTTCTAGTATTGGTACCTTAATTTCACACCACCTAGTTAAGGTGCTTTTTCTCTTCAAGCCAGATCTGTTAAGGTGGATTAGACAATAGCCAAGAAAAAGAAGTTAAAATATTTTCAATACTATTACTTAATTCCTTCTAGTACTATTTACCAAACACGGTCTAGTGTAAATGCTCAATCCTGTGTCCTTGTCCATTGAATTCTGTGCAGATTGGCCCGGATGTGGAAAGCCATGCTCGAATGCCATCATAACCAGTACATAACTATCTCGTTAGCTTATCATGCAAAAACTTCTGCGGGAATTGTTCATGGGGAAACACAGAGGCAGATTATAAATCAGCTTCTGGATGAGGTAGAGTATTTTGGCCTGAGTTTTGCTGATTGGATCAACAGTTATACATCTTATGTGGAAGCGCTCAACAGCTGGCTACAGAACTGCATTTTGCAACCACGCGAGCGACAAAAGGGACGAAGAGCATTCTCCCCTCGTCGAGTTCTGGCCCCACCTATATTTGTCCTCTGTCGGGACTGGTCAGCCGGAATGAAATCTTTGCCATCTGAAGAAGTTAGTGATGCAATCAAAGCTTTTCTATCTGATTTGAGACGTTCAGTTAGACACCAGCCGGATGAATCCCACAAAAAGGAAACGGCAGATGATTTGCAAATCAATGAAGAATCAGAGAGTAAAGATGAGGAGAAAAATGAAGATCGAGCTTCAAATTTAAGCTGCATACAGACAAGTTTGACTAAGGTTCTTGACTGGCTGACAAAATTCTCCGAGGCTTCGGTGAAAATGTGTGACGATATTCGACAGAAATGTGAAACCGCTCGAAATGCATATGATAATTATAGAGCACCTCCAAGATCCTTCAGCATTTGAAATGATCTACAGTTTCATTTTAATATCAAGTTGATTGTTAAAGTAGATATTTGTAAATTCAGAAGTTTGGAGAGCTTTTCTTTTCCTTTTCTGAAACAATCTGGTTGTAATAAAATTTATGGCAAATGGATTTGTGAAGGTGAGCCAGTAAATTACAGATGGGATGACTAGACGTTCTCTTATCTCAAAGGTTCTCTTTGTGAGCTCACAATTTGTCTGTTAAATTCTCTCTTTACTATTCGTCAACCCCCTTTCCTTACTGAAGACAAATATAATCTCCACAACAAAATACCATTAACAGAGGGGAAGAAGCACTGTAACACCATAGCGTGCAAAACGCTTTCTTACGTCTCGAGTCCCCCTGTGCATGTTGTACACATAAAAGTGGTTCTCTATCTCGGGTTATTCTGTTTCTTTAAAATTCTCTAATTTTTTATCACGTTTTTTCAGTAAAATATTTTTTTTCGCGTAGATCCATAATTTTCCCTATTTTAACTATATATCTTCAAAAAATTCACTTGCGACAAAATTTGTTCTCACAGAATCCGCATCAAACATTTTTTGATCTGTAATTGGTTTGCAAAAGAAAACATATGCTTTTAAGATAAAGCCCATTTAGACCAACATTGCAGAGTTGCTCTTAAAACTTGAGGAAATTACACCAAACCCTAGATTTAAAGTACCAATTTCATAAATCCTGAATAAAGTTTCATATTACAAAAATCAGGTTTTAATTAATAATTTAAAAACATTTTTTATATCTAATTAAATACTAATTAATAATTTTCATTCCAATTAATAATTTCATCCTAAAATCAAAACCTAATTTCATTTCTTTCCCCGTTGTCGCCGTCTTCTCTCCTCTCCTCTCATCCCCTCCCATCTCCATCTTCTCTCCTCCCGTCCGTCTTCGTCGTCGCTCTTCTCCCTCACCGCTGACGACAGTGCTCGTAACCCATGCCGGCTTCTCTCTTCTCAATTCTGTGATGCTGAAACGCCCAACCGTCTCCATCTCACCGTTACACACACACACACACACACACACTCTCTCTCTCTCTCTCTCACACACTTCGCTTTTCGATTCGGCGAAATAGCAGGCGCAGTCACGCCCGTGACGGCGCCCTTATGTCCTCTTGTGGAGGGCGGTTGGGTGTGTGTGAGTGCGTGTGGAGGTAGATCCGGTGCGTGTGTGCGTTGGGTGCGTCGCGACTGGTGTGTGTGGACACGAAGGGGTGCGTTATGCGTGCATGCAGTAGTTGGGTGTGGTCTTGGTTTGTATGAGATATTGACGCTGCTATTGGGCGGCGATGGTGGTGGTGCTACTGGTGGAAGCAGTGGCGATGGTGAATCTGGGTGTGTGGTGAGGTGCGTGATGTGCAGTGGTGGATCTGTGCAGTGTGATGGTGGTGGTCACAAGTGATTTGGTTGATTGTGACCAATAATTGGGTCGGTGTGTGACCAATGAAATAGATAAACTGCGACCAATGCATGCTATATGACTTAAAAATTATTAATGTTGACAGTTTGGTGTAGTGGTGGTGGTGAAAACGTTGGTTGCGATGTTTGAAACTGTGATTTTATTGCTGGGAAGTGGTGGTGATGGTGATGGGTGTTGGCGGCGGTTGTGCGTTTATGTGGTGTTGGTGTTGGTGGCGGCGGTGGTGCGATTCTGTGGTGTTGTGGTGGTGGTGGTCACAAATAATTTGTTGATTGTGACCAATGAATTGATTGATGTGTGACCAATGAAGAATAAATTGTGACCTATAATTTGATGTTTTGTGATTATAAAATAAGTTGTGTGACTTTCAAATTTTGTGATTTGTGACCAATAAACAAATTGTGACATTTAAATTTTTAATTTGTGACCAACAAACCGTGACATATAAAAATTTTGAATTGCGACCAAATTGCATAGATCTATGACCTTTATATATTTATAAATAAAATATATAATTAATTAATTAAATTATAAATAAATTTTATTGAAAACCTGATTTTTGAAATTGAAAACCTCAAACCTTAATTTGAAATGGTGATACTTAAATACCTTATTTATATATTGTTTCCTTAAAACTTTGTACCCTGCTGGGCATTTTGTCTGACAAAGGAAGGCCAGAACAACGATTTCATTGAATTCATATAATATGCTTGTGTACCAGAGGACAAACAATTTTGCCACATGAATCAATTTGCTTATGGAAGAAAATTTCCAAAACAAAACACATCCTTCTTTTTTACATTTTATAATTTTAGAATCCAGCATATTGGGTGTACTGTGAATAAGCATCTTCTGCAGCCTGCATTCCTATTGGAGCCCGTGTCACATGATCTGGGAGTTCAAAACCATCTACAAGTTCCTTTGCAATATTCTTCACTTGGAAGCTCAGGTATTCCGTCAATTTGTGAATTGCCTGCAAACCACAGGAAAAGGAATGCATCTTATATCATAACTGATTCCAATAAACAGAGGAAAAAGTGGGTGTATTCACCAGGTATTTAAACATTGTCAATTGAAGATAAATCTGCGTGAAAACCAGTCGAGATGATTCACTGGTTAGAGAAGTTATTGGGCTAGCATAATGGTGAATTTGGAGGAAAGGTCAACCTAAAATTACATGGTATGAGGTGCTCGGAATGGATTTGAACCTTTGTGGTTTAATTTTGGAGAATGCTTTAGATAAAAAGAGTTGAATTAGAGAATTCATCTAAATAATCCCAGTTATAGTATAAGATAAAGCTCTGCTGACTTGCTTTGAGTTTCCTTATCTTATAAAACATCCTTTTACAACTTTTTCAACAAGGGAGTTTTGGCCCAACGGAATTTCGACTACCAGTTTATCTTACATATTAGGTAACCAATGCAGATATCAGATTTATTTATCATCATGTGAAGCACTAAATTACCTTAGCTTTGTTAGGGGCAACATAGTCCACATTGCGATAAGTCCCGATGTCATTCCAGATCCGATCCAATGCATATAAATCACAAACAAGTTTCAGAGCTGCTCGAGAACTCGCATCAGGACAACTGAAGCAGAGAGAAGGAGAAAGTTAAAGTTAGCAATAATATAGAGGAAAAGAAATGAACTAAAAATTGGAAGTAGGAAGCACCTCCGAACAGCTTCAATAAATTTCGCCAGGATAACAGATTCTATGTGAGACTCTGCAAGTGTCAAAAGATGATTCAAACATCTATTCCAAGCACCAAAGCTCCCAAGAGTTTTAGAATGCTTCCGGAGTCGAACTGCAACACTTTGAAGCAATCGTGATGTACGGTACTGCAACGACAATCATCACAAACAAAATTGTTAAAAACAATAAGCACGTCTCTAGTACTCTAATTTAAACGTCTGACATCATTTAGTAATAAAAATACCCACCCTAAAGGCATCCAATTGAAAGTTTGGATTTCGTAAATGATCTTCACCTTCCCACCTACTGGTTACAGGGTTTGGCTGTGAGAGAGAGGTGTTCATGGATTCCTTGAGGTAGTTCCAAGTGACCGAGAGTGTCCCGCCTTGGAATTTCTCTTTGTACTGCTTCAAGAGGTAAGCTGCTGCCTGCATTGCAAGATGATTTTTAAATTGCATCCAGAACACCAAGGACTCGTTTTACATGCAGTACTGGACAAGTACAGCAAACAAGATTTTAACATATTTTTATTTCTTCAAAGTCCAGAATTCTACAGTTCAAGATAGAAACCTGCTGCAGAAGCACGGTGTTGTCCCCTTCAAATGTCTGAAAGATGTCATGGTCATTCCTCAAGCTGCCAAACCTGTTAACTGCAGCGTAACCATGACCACCACAAGCTTCTCTACAAGTGCTCAAAGACTTTGCAGTATAAGATGTGACATATGCCTTTAGTCCGGCCGAAAGTGTATGGACATCACTTACTAACTCTTCGTCATGAGACTTTTTCATCTCGGAGTACTTCTCGACCAAATACGATGTTGCAAAGTGGAATGCATAAGTAGAAGCCAACATTGGCATTAGCTTATGCTGTTGAGATTGGTAATCGAGAATACTGATCTCGGGTTGCTTTGGAGGACCGAATTGCTGGCGCAGAAGAGAATATCTGACAGCTATTGTGACAGCAATTTTGAGGACACCAACAGAAGAATAAGCAAGACCCACCCGTCCTCCAACGAGTTCCCCAAGTGTGGCGGCAAATCTTTTGTTGATTGAAGGTAAGCTGCTAGTATACTTCCCGTCTCTTGTGACATCTCCAAATCGATTGAGAAGATTATCCCGGGGAATTCTTACTGAACGGAATTTCAATGCCCCATTGTCTACTCCATTAAGCCCAACTTTATGGCCACAGTCATGTATCTCGATACCAGGTAGTGCCTCATGGGTCTTCATATCCCTAATTGGAACTATGAAAGCATGAACACCCATATCAGAAACACTTCTCATATCATGAGTAGGCAACATCAGCTTTGCAAAAACCGTTGCCAATTTTCCATGAACTGCAGCATTTCCAATCCACCACTTAATGGCCCCATCATTTGGCGTGTCGATAATAAATTCATCTCTGAGCGGATCAAAAGTTGCAATGGTCTGAAGGCCTTGAACATTTGAACCTTTTTGAAATATCCAACAAAGATATTAGAAAGTAGGACCATTTCAAAAAAACAAAATATAGTAAAACGATGTAAATTTGGCAGGAAATGGAACTGAAGCATTGTCATGAGACGATCTCAAACCCGTTACAAATTCCTGTTTACCACTGATTATATCAACTGGTCAAACTAAGGAACAAAATAAACTCTACGAACTACTCCCAGGTCCTTTTAGGAGCGTTCAAATTGCCAGAGACAAACTATAGATACATTATGACATTTAACTATTTGCTAGCTAATAGCCAATAGCCAATAGCCAGTAGCCGGTAGGACGAACGTACTGACTTCTATTTAACATGCATAGCACGTTTGGCTACAGTTCATCGAAGAAATGTTATATGAGGGACAGGGATATCCTGAAGTATTAAAGTATGTGAAGTATCCCATTCCATGAGTGCAGATATACATGATAGGGAAACACCATTAAAGTAGGAGAAAGAATATACCATGATGAAGTTCCGTCATAGCAAAACAACCTGTGTACTCCATATTGTCGATACCTTCAAAGTACTTATCTTTATGTTTTTTAGTGCCCAAATTGAGCACAGAGCCACCCCAAAGACTGCAGAAAAATCAGATATATACCATTTTGAAGGTTTAGAAATTTTGAATTTCTACAATATGACAAGGGTCATAAAAAGGTAATACAGAGCAAGAAACATTAATTTCAATGTCTAATCAGAATCATGCAAATAGAAAAAATAATAAAAAAATTAAAAAAAAATCTTTAGTTTAAAAACACTTTTGGACTCTAAACTTGGAGGAAATATGGCCAGCTAAGTTAAAATGGTTAATGATTAGGATATTCGTATTTTTCTTTCCAAGAACTAACGATTATGCCATCATGCATGAGCAAGCAAGCTTAAACTTTAACTCTTTAAGCATCGACATCATATTTCAGATTTCCATGAACATGGTAAAATTTTATTGCCTTGTTTTTGGGCCTCTCGCTTACTGAATAATCTGGAGAAATCAGGTGTAATTAACTTGTACATTCCAAACTGTGCTTCAAAGGAAGCAACCACGTAAATTTTCAAGCATTTCATTTTTTCAATAGGGCTTGTATAGATTTATGCTTCAATAGTAAGATCATTGCAAATTTATTCTATAGTTAAAAGTAGAATATTTAATTGGTACCAGTAGCATCAGGATTCTTGGAACATTAAATTTATAAGTAGCCTTTCCGATAAAGACCAACAAAGGTCGGAATCTGTTGTACTTTTAACATATACGTCTTGTCTCAAACACACACCCCTGAAATTAGGACTCTGCACATTTTCCAGGAAGAAGCAGAAAGCAAAAAAGTGCAAGCAATTTTAATAATCCTATGATGCAGACAGATATTAAAAACATATAAAATATCAGCATTACTGCTTCCTTGTTCAGAAATTGTAATGTACCATTCATGGTTTAAATAGTCAGCACCAGAAGACGATACACGATACATCTTCTCTATTTTTCTAACCAAGAGTTTCAAGTATGTATTTCAGTTCACCATTACAAATGAGTAATGACAGTAAATGAATGCAGACAGCTTTACTGACCAATAACAAAACTAAAATAAGTAATCAAAGGTCTAATAAATTCAAATCTACCTAAATCCATGGCAAGATCACACAATGAGACTCTCCGGCTCTCGCACCAAATCAATTCCCACCAAATGAACAAAAAGAATAATGTAGCCCCATCTTGAAATTAGGTATAGAACTTACTATCCAAATTCATTACATATGCCCATTGAAACTGCTGCGTTCATATTCATGCACTGTAATCAACCTACCATTTAACATCAATAGCTATTCAACAGAGTTCAATCTCTTTCTTCCCCTATAGCCTAGATGAATTATGAGGATCAATTCAATGTCATAACTCATAAGAAGTCACTCTATACATTCATCCGTACACAAAAGCACACGAGTGCTTAATACCAAATTGCACAAGACAGATTTCTGTATGGTGGAAGATTTCATAAGATTGCACAGTACAGAAGAAGATATAAGTTAAAATCTTTTTTCATTACATTGTCCAATTCTGTTTAGTACTGTGTTGCAAAGATGCACTTAAGGAAAATTGAATGCCAAAACCACAATATATGTGGATTCATATAGCCTTATGAATACTAAGGCTTCCCAAATATCAATATTTTCCAAACTCCATTTCGCCCAATATTAGTTCCTGAAACCAAATCAATCAAATAACATAAAATCAAGCCAAATCACCACACGCCAAATCATCGTGAAACTACATCACAGATATGCTGTATATTTAAAAGGGGGTATTAATTTACCTGTATTGAACTCCCATCTTAATCCCCAAAGACATGTCCACACTGCCCACAGCCTCAATAATCGCAAAATACTTAACCGGGTCCTCCACAACATAATTTAAAGGCTTAATGCCAGCCTCTCTGACTAAACCCACGAGCTGCCTCATACAGAGCTCCCTGTGTTCATCTTTGGATATTTCCAGAGGCGTTTGAAGATCAGGCCTGGAATTGAAGTATTCGTATACTCTCTCCTGTATATCCCTGTGCTTCCCTCGCATGTACTTGGCCAACTGATCAGCGTTCACGTTAATCTTGGCACGCCCAGCGCATGTTAGCAGCTGCAGTCGGTCTGAAGAAACCGGGAGTTCTGATATTGGGTGGAGGTGCAACGACAGCCTTTGAATGCGTCTCGTGGCAATAGCTTGATCTTGATTATTATCATAATCTTCGTCCACTGAATTAGAGTATTTTGTTTTGTGGAATTCCATTTTCTTGAATTTCCGTGAATGAACTGTGTATTATGTACGTTTACAGATTTGTGTGTGTATGGGCAATTGGAGATTGGTTATAGAGTATGGGGATGAATTGATGAAAATTGGTCTCTGAGACAGTTTATACGGAACGTCAGGTGGACACGTGAGAGAACTCTATTGGACCATTGAGAGATAGATAATTAGTTTCGGAGCGCCGTTCAACGTCATAGAGATAGAGATGAGATTGGTCAAAGGAACATGTTTGGAAACTTTAAGAAGTGTACATAAAAGTATATTTTATAAATAGATTTTTCTATTGATATGAAAATAAATAAGTTACTATAAAATATATTTTTAAATTAAGTAATATTTTCATTGTATATTTATCTTTTCATTTCTGATCCTAATTTACATGTGACGCTTCCTTTTTTTTTCCCCCCATTCATCACCATTCATTCTTATCCAAAATTTTGGATTTGGGTTAATTTTTCAAAATTTCATTTCGTATGCGCTTCAATTTTATAATATATTAGTTGATAATATCATCTACAAGCATATACACGCAAATGTATATCGTAATGGTTTTATTGTTCAGCCCTCTTTGGTGGATTCGGCAACAGAGGACAGCAGGATTCAGCAACAAAGGATTGAACAAAGCATCAACGGTTCAGCAAGTGTCCAGCTTGGTTCAAGTTCATTTGGAACCAAAGTTAGTTAGGAAATAGTTATGTATAGTTGTCAAGATAGTTGATTAGTACTTGTTGTAATTAGTTAGTTTTTGTTCTATTTAGACCATATTTGAGCCACTTTATTGTTTTCATTCTTATTATTCTACTCATTTTCAACTAGTGGTGTCAACGAGCCAAGCCCGAGCAGAGCCCGGCCAAAAAAAAAATAGGCTCGGCCTGAGCTTTCGGCCTGACCCTTAACGGGCCAAGTCGGTTCGATTTTTTTTTTAAATCTACATTTTTTTAAAAAATTGTACATTTTATGCGTGTTATAAATTAAAGAAATTATAAAAGTTAAAACCCTCCTCCTTTATCCGAGTTTAGGACCTGCCGCAATTATCGTAGGCGGAGTTAAAATTGTAAATAAATAAAATATTTCGTATACAATTTTTCTTAAAAAAATTAAAAATTACGTATTTTTTTGAAACTGAACAATTTAAAAACTTACAATATCTTATGCTTTAATCTGCTGTAACTCTTCGGTCATTATACTATCAACTTGTTCTTGAAGGCGTAATTTCGCACATTCTCAATCCTTCAAACATATTAAAGTCCCTAATATATTTTCTTTTAGTTTTGATCGTTCGTCACATAAAACTCGACTACCTAAACTAAATGCAGCCTCCGATGCTATTGTAGACACCGGCAGTGTCAGTAAATCGCGAGCAATTGTTGATACAATTGGATACTGCCTTTTGTTACACCTCCGTCATGATAAAAGACTAAATTCATGTAATTCTTGTGGTTGTAACATACTACAAACGTCCACGCACATATACCTAGCTAACTCGGAGGGAATTTCAAGATTTGTACCGCTGACATCTATTATTCTAGATATTGACGAACTAGAACTAAACGATGAAATACTAGTATTAGTCTCTAAATAACTCCATATGTTATCTGCATTTGTTGAAGCGTTTCTTGAAAAAGAATTTTGGGAAGTAGAACTACACTGATCTTTTTTTTCAGCGTAACATTGATTCTATATGCACATGTGATAATTGTACATTCATGAAATTTGAAATCCCTTTTTATAGTAGTTTTTGTACCAGTTAAATTAAGTCGGGGTCCATCACCGTAGCTAATAAAAATAAAGAGGGTATCTCTTTCCAATAATTACGAAATTTTAACTCCATAGAATAAATTACATCAACAAAAATTGCAACACTCTTATATTTTTGAAATACTTGTGCAAATAGAAAAAATGTTGTAAAACAAATAAAGATTTAGAGTAATAAACGCCACTATATTCCTTTGTGGTATCGAAAAAAAATTTTAAAAATTTTTTCACGACAAATGCAAGATTTCATTCTCAATCTTCCAAATTATGTTTGGGTCCATATGTATGCCTACCATTATAATACATCGAAATAACTTTATCATAATTTTCACACGAATGTAACATAAGATATGTAGAGTTCCATTTATGTGATACATCAGTGACAAATGATTTCTCTTATAAGCCATACTCTACACATAAACTATTAAATGCTTGCTTTCTTGCTGATGATATAGTAATAAAATTAATTGATTGCCTAATTTTATCTAACGGTAATTTTATATGTTCTAATCCATCTTTTACAATCAAATTAATAATGTGGCATACACAACGTTGATGAAAAAATAAACCTCCAAATGTAGGGTTCAAATCATTAATAAATTTTTCGACAACAATTTTGTTTATACTAGCATTATCAAAAGTAAAATTTCGAACCATTTCTTGTATACCATATTCTTGTATAATATCTTTTAAAATCATGTATATATTAGTCACATTATGATGATCACATCTGAATGCAATAATTTTTTTATGCATAATCCACATGTGATCGATGTAATGAGCTTTAACATCAATATAACTTTTTTTATTAACACCAGTCCATAAATTAGAGGCAAATGATATAACAGAATTAAAAGATTTTAGACTTTCAATATCATTTTGTTTTCTTATGTTATATAATTTTATAGCATTAGAACGAAAAATATTTCTACAATAAGAGTGATACCTGGGTTAGAGATAATTCGGTACAAGACGAGTAACGTGGACTGACTCGATCATCGTTAGCGGCATCTCTGCTGCAACCACGTATGCAGCCATTCCTTCACGAAATCTTTCCTATGAATATACAAAAGTGGAAAGAGTAGAATTGGAACCGGAACCGGTAAATGTTAGTTCGGTCTGTTTCAGGTCAAGACCTTCTGGTTTCGCTTTCCAACTTCTTAATATGTTTATATTTAAATGCGATGTGCTCGAACTAGGCTTCCCACTAAATTTTTTACCACAATAATTGCAACATGCTTTCCAAATATCAATTCCATTTTGAACCGCATCTTTTTTACGAGTCATATATTGCCAACAATCCGCTGACTCTTTTTTCGACCTTTTAACATCGACTACTTCCTTTCTTCGATATCCTCCAAATTAATTAGAACATTTTGATATACATCGTATCCCAATAGAGTACTCGAACTACCTTTAAACTGATTAATCTCATCACTAGTAAAATACATGTGTAAATATTATAGTAAAGAATGTTGAAAAATAGAGTAAAAGAAATTGGAGAGTAAAATACTGAATATTGCGTAAAGAAATTTGAAAGTATAATACTGAAATTGAATATTGCGTAAAGAAATTCGAGAGATTGATATGGATCTGTAAAATTTTTCCCTGTATTTATAGACAAAAAAATATATCCGTTTTAACTATATTTAATATAAAAATTTAAATTGTGAAAAGACAATTTTATGAAAAAAATTTACGAATATATTTTTGTGGTTGCATGCATGTAGCTCATTTGTAGTTGCCTGCTATGCGGGCATGAGCTTTAATTTGAATGAAATTTTTAATTTTTTTTTTCTAATAATTGCCTGACACGGGCCGATCTAGGCTCGGGCTTTTTCCGATTCCGAGCCGAGCCCGAGCCGTCCAAGTCTTGGAGCTTTTTTGCCACCGCTATTTTCAACCGTACATTTTTCAATAAAATAATATTTTCTATCACATCAATAACTTTTCCTTCTTTTTCAACCACATATTCCCCATCACATCAACCAAAAAATGCATTATTGGAGAAAAAATTTACACCAAACAAGGGCTTAAGAGCTTCCATTGTAATGATAACTCGATTCTTTTTCTTCATTAATTGAAATGAGAATGCAGTCTTTATTTCTCAATTCATTTCTTTTTCAATACGGTATCAGAGCATAATTGATACTCATCACCATTAGTTTTTCAATTATCATCTAGTCAATTCTGATTAGATTCAGCTGATTAACTCTTCCGTGAGTTATCCTCATCAATTTAGCAATGGATAATTCGGCAGCTCATGATGGATCCAATCCATATTTTTTACATCACTCAGATAATCCTGGTTTAATTCTTGTTTCACAGTCACTAGTTGGAGAGAATTATGCTTCCTGGAGCAGATCGATGGTAATTGCCTTATCTATAAAGAATAAATTAGGCTTTATTGATGGAATTATTCCACGACCTGAGGACAATCAAGAGCTACTCAATTTGTGGATTCGTAACAATAACATTGTTACTTCATGGATCCTCAATTCAGTGTCCAAGGAGATTTCGGCCAGTATGCTCTATTCTGAATCAGCCTATGAAATTTGGAACGAGAAATGGTCCTCATATCTTTCAATTGAAACGAGAGCTAATGAACCTCATGCAAAGGGATTCATCTATAAGTACTTATTTTACCAAATTGAAAACAATTTGGGAAGAACTTGGTAATTACAAGCTGAATTACTCGTGGTAAATACGTCTATGGGGAAAGTAAGAAGTCATCAAGTAGAGTTTGCCATGTCCTTTTTAATGGGACTAAATGAATCATTTGCACAAACTAGGGAACAAATACTGATGATGGACCATATTCCCCCTATCAACAAAGTGTTTGCGTTTGTCGCCCAAGAGGAGAATCAGAGAAAAATGGTGTGAACAACGATGCATCTGGAATCATTAGTTTATTGGCATTTTATGTTCAAAAAAATACCAAAAGTATGGAGCAAAACGATGTTAGAAAGAATGCAGGGCAACAGTAAAAAAGAATCCAAAAGAAGGATAGACCAATATGTACCTATTGTGGACTCAATGGCCATGCTGTGGATAAGTGTTACAAACTTCATGGCTATCCACTGGGTACAAATCTAGGCAAAAGTCTGGAATGAATGTGTTAGCTGGATCAAGCAGTCAAGCCATGATTAATCAGATATCAGAACATGTTATTGCCATGGATCAGAAACAGGACAATGATGGAAATGTTGGTAGCTTTGTGCAGACACTCAATCCTACTCAATATCAGCATCTGATGAACATGCTAAACACTCATCTCAAGAATGCAAAATTGGACTCAGACATAGGGGCTGGTTCAAGTAAGGACTCAAGTGCCCGTTTCTCAATCTCTATTATTCTAGATTTTAGTTCATCTAAGCTGACTAAGTACTGGGTAGTAGATTTAGACACAACAAGTCATATATCTTCTGATCAATCAGAATTCTATACATTAAGGCCAATTGAAAATGCATATGTTTCACTTCCAAATCATGTCCAAGTACCTATACAGTTAGTTGGAAATGTGAAACTCACATCTGAATTAATGCTCAATGTTGTTTTGTATGTTCCCTAATTTAAATTCAACATGCTATCAATGAGTGCTTTAATGAGGAATTCTTCATTTTGTGTCAAGTTCCTCATTGATTCTTGCATGGTTCAGGACTTGAGCACATTAAGGATGATTGGCAAGGGTGAAAGGAAGGCAGATCTTTATGTAATTGATTCCAGCTTCCCAGTTCATAATAACATTTGTCATTTTTCAATGAAAAATAATGTAACTAGTCAAGTTTGGCGTGACATACTTAGGCATTTATCATATCTGAAGTTAGAACTACTGAAGAACTTGTTACATGTTGATTGTATTCTACTTAAGCAAAATACTGTACTTCCTTGTTCTATTTGTCATTTGACAAAACAAAGGAGGTTATCATTTGTATCAAATAATCATCTATCAAATAATGCCTTTGATTTGATACATTGCGATATATGGGGACCATATCATACTCCTACATATGCTGGTCATAAATTTTTTCTTACTTTGGTAGATGACTATACACGTTTCACTTGGATCTATTTGATGAAACATAAATCAAATGCAAAGCTTATCATACCAAAATTCCTTGCTCTTGTTAAAAATCAATTTCACACGGCCATTAAGACTTTTAGGTCTAATAATGCTCAAGAGTTAAAATTCACCGAACTCTTTGAGGCTAAGGGCATTATTCATCAATTTTCTTGCGTTGAACGGCTTGAACAAAATTATGTAGTTGAATGAAAACATCAACATTTGCTTAATGTGGCACGAGCACTATATTTTTAGTCATGAGTACCTATTCAATTTTGGGTGATTGTGTTCTTACTGCAACTTTTCTAATCAATTGAACACCTTCTCCAATTCTCAAAAACATGACTCCATTTTCCTTGCCGTATGATACCTCTTTTGATTACAATTATCTTAGGGTGTTTGGTAGCATTTGCTTTGCATCCACACTTCCATCTCACATAAACAAATTTTCTCCTAGAGCTAAAGCATGTGTTTTTATTAGTTATCCTCCAGGAGTCAAAGGATCCAAACTTTATGATATCTCATCTAAGTCTTTTCTTATCTAAAAATGATGTAATTTTTCATGAAACTCACTTTCCTTTTCACTCTATAGCTTCTCCATCAGATTCAATAGATCCATTTCTTGATGTTATGTTACTAAGCATCAATTCTGATCTATTTGTTCCCCATCCGGATTTATACTCATCTACTTTAACAAACAATTATGTTTTGACTGAACATCACCTAGCCTCATCTCCATCTACTTTTGCTGATAATAACATTTCACTTGAATTCCCTTCTAACTATTCTTCCAATTCTGCTCAGCACAATCAACAACCTATTGGTGATTTACCTTCATTCCCTATCCCTAGAAGGTCTACTAGGGTGATTAAACCCTCATTTTATCTTCATAATTTCATTGTAATTTACTAACAAATCAACAACCTCTTGACAACAATTCATTGTATCCATTAAGTAAATATCTTTCCTATAACGCATTTTCTCTATCGTACAAAACATTTTTTCTTAATATCTCTTCCATTGTTGAACCACAATTTTATCACCAAGCTATTGCATCTGATCACTGGAGGGAAGCAATGGCTACTGAGTTGGCAGCTATGGAGTTAAATAATACTTGGAATGTAACGAATTTTCCTAAGGGTAAGCACTCAATTGGCTATAGGTGGGTCTATAAGGTCAAGTATGGACCTGATGGAAGTGTAGATAGGTATAAGGTACTCCTGGTTGCAAAATGTTACACTCAACAGGAGAGATTGGATTTCATTGATACCTTTTGTCCTATTGCTAAGTTGGTTATCGTAAAGACAATGCATGTTATAGCAGCCATTAATAGATGGCACTTGGTTCAGTTGGATGTGAACAATGCCTTTTTGAATTGAGACCTTTTTGAAGAGATTTATATGGACTTACCTTTTGGGTATTCCAATATACCTGCTAATATTATTAAAGAGAGTAAACGAGTTTGTAAACTCCATAAATCCATCTGTGGTCTTCGCCAGGCATCTAGACAGTGGTTTTCCAAGTTCTCTCAAGCTCTTATTGCTCATGGCCGCCATCAATCTAAATCTTACTATTCTCTGTTTACAAAGGGATCATGTCCTTCATTTGTTGCTCTACTGGTGTACATTGATGACATTATAATTACTAATTTTGATTAAAGTGTCATTGCCCCTATGAAATCATTTTTACATAGTCAATTCAAGCTAAAAAACTTGGGTAAATTTAAATACTTTCTTGGCTTGGAGATAGTAAGGTTACACAAAGGGATATGTTTGTCCTAAAGAAATTATACGCTACAACTACTGGAGGATAGTTGTTTTTTAGTTTGCAAACCTAATGTTTTGCCTATGGACCCTAAGGTTCGACTGAATTCATTTGATGGTGATTTGTTGACTGATGTTGATGCTTCGTCTTATCGAAGACTTATTGGCCGTTTGCTCTACTTAACTATTTCCCTTCCAGACATCACATTTGCAGTTCACAAACTTAGCCAGTTTGTTTCTAAACCTCGTCAACCGCACCTTGATGCCGCTCATCATTTTCTTTGATTTCTTAAGTTTTCTCACGGTCAAGGTTTGTTCTTTTCAGCCTCCTCTTCTTTGCAACTATGGGCCTTTACTGATGCGGATTGGGACTCATACCCTGACTCAAGGAAATCCATCACTGGCTTGTGTGTATTTCTTGGTGACTTACATGTTTCATGGAAGGCTAAGAAGTAACAGACCGTTTTCGGGTCATCTGTAGACGCAGAATATCGTACATTAGCAGCCGTTGCTAGTGAATTAATTTGGATACATCAGCTGCTCCTTGATTTGGGGACTTCTCCAGTGTCTCCAGCCTTGGTTTTCTGTGATAATCAGGGCGCACTTCATATTCCTAGTAATCCCATTTTTCATGAATGAACATAACACATTGAAATTGATTACCATTTTGTTCATGATAAGGTGGTTGATGGTTTCATCAAATTGTTGCCTGTTTGATCTCAACACCAAATGGCATATATATTCACCAAGGCTTTACCAGCTTCTTCGTTCTTTTCTTTACTTTCCAAGGGGGGAGGGGTGTTAGAATATGTAAGCGACAAGATTCAACAATAGAGTGAAGCAGGATTCAGCAACAAAGGATTGAGCAAAGCATCAACGGTTCAGTAAGTGTCCAGCTCAGTTCAAGTTCATTTGGAGCCAAAGTTAGTTAGGAAGTAGTTATGTACAGTTGTCAAATTAGTTGGTTAGTTAGTTGTTCTAAAATAGTTAGTTTTTGTTCTATTTAAGTGCTGTCCTTGTAATGATAACTCGATTCTTTTTCTTCTTTAATTGAAATGAGAATGCAATCTTCATTTCTCAATTCATTTCTTCTTCAATATGGTAGGAATTAAAATTCAGATTTTAGAGAGTGTTTGGTGGATATTAAAATTAGATTTTTAGTGAATTGTGATAGAAGTTTTTGAAATATGTGGTTGAAAAGATATGGGACCCATGAAAGATGTGGTTAATATTGATTGCTTGACTTTGAATTAGATTAAAATCAGATTTTAATCCGACCCAAACAAATTAAAATCAGATTTTAATTCGACCCAAACAAACCCTTATTCTAAATTAAAGTTAACATTTAATTTTAATCACATATTTCATAGGATCCATAATTTTTCAATTACACATTTCATTAATTTTTATCAAAATCTGCTAAAAAATTGATTTTACACCAATTTGAGCTAAAAGATCAACCGAAACAGTCTCTATGATAAAGTTTTGAACATCACCAATCCATATAAAAGATTACTGTATGTCTAATGAAAGCAAGAGTGACTCTATTAGTCTAAAACCCAACGAAACTAACAACTAATGGTTTAAAAATGATTTAAGACTAACATACGAAATGCAAGTTAAGAGGAAGCTCTTCTTAAAATAGAAGTCCAGTCGAACGGATAATAATGTGGGCTTTTAACTTCAATCACCACGTTGTAGCAATCTAACTCCAATACGTTAATTTGTAAATACGTGCCGAAGCAAATTTGAGCTCCTGTTTGAACCTTTTTGGAGAGAAATGTTTTTTGAAATAATTATTTTTTTGAAAAATGTGTGATTAAAAACTAGGAAAAAGTTTTGTATTTATATGTCAAATTATCCTATTTGAAAACGTGAGATAAAAAATGAGTTTTGAAAAAATAAGTTGTAAGAAAAATGTGGCTCAAACAGTGGCTGTCATTCCCAGATTGCAAAACATTCAGCCATGAAAGGGGGAAATGACAATGTATATTTGAAAACATATTTGGACCAATGTTTAAAAGAAATAAATGGAAAATTTCATAATTAAGAGGATTACAATATACAATTTCAAAATTAAGAAATAAGTTTTAAAATTTCAAAAATCAAATGATGATTAAATTTTATTAATTAAATAAATAATTAAAAATTAAAAATTAGATATATTAATATCACAATTCTATATAATTTGATCACAAATTATCAAATTTATTAGTCACAAATTATTTCTATATTACAAATCAAAAAATTTGTAGGTCACAATATATTTATCAATCACATATCAAAAATGTTATAAATCACAATTTATTTATCGATCATAACTTATTTTACGGTTACAAAGAATCAAATTATCTGGTCACAAGTTATTTCTCAGTAACAACTTAATAAATTGTGAGTTATAATCATATTTTTTAGGTCACATATTATTTATTGGTCACGAGTATCCCCACTCACGCAATTCCACCCACAACCACCACACAACCCCCACCACCACGTCAACCACCAACATTGCTACCACCTCACCAATATCGCCAACATCACCTCACCACCGCAACCAACATCACAAATCATCACCACCTAAACACTACCAAAAAATTAGATCCAAAATTATCAGGTACTGCCACCAACACGACGACCACCACCAACATCACGACGACCACCAAACTCTAGCACCTATATTACTGAGACCCAAAGCCAAATTTCTCGAGATCGCAGTGGCCCAAAGCTAGATTTCTCCACTACAGTGGAGCGAAGACGTCTTTACACAACGACGAAGACAGAGGCATGGCTACTGGAGATGAGGATGCACATCAATAAAGATAGAGGTGCCACTATTGAAAGAGGCATCATAGGAATGAGAGGAGGCTATACAGGAGGCGATGCTAGTGGAGCGTCGCCGGAATGAAAGGAGAGAGATTGTGTGAACTGTGCCGATAGAGATGAGAGAGAGAGAGAGAGAGAGAGAAATTAGGGTTTGGGATTATATTTGGTAGGGTGGATGGAGGTACGATGAGAATATAAAATAATTTAATTTTATATTATTATTATTATTATTGAATTATCATCTGAATTTGGTATAAAGCAAACTTTAAATCTAATTTTCGAAATGATAAATAATAAGGGATAAATAATGCGATTTTCTCCTGTTAACATGGCCAAACTGTCTATTTCCTTTTCTTTTTTTCTTTTTTTGAGTTAGCACCAACTTCACTACAATATGAAAGAGGCTAAAAGAAACCTGGACACGTGTTGGAAGCCGACTATCGTCAACCACTAATTCAATTTCCCACGCAACCCCCATTTTGTGCAGACTTATCATTTCTTCTTTTTCTCTCCTTTTGTATATCTTTCTTTCTCGCGATTCTCGCTGCTCTAATTTCGCTAGAAAACTTCTGTTGTCAAGGTTCTGACCTTTTTTCATAGGGTCTGAAGTTTTCGTGATTGATAAAGAAATTGTCGAGAAGTTACTTAATCATATATAACAAAAAATAAAATAATTTTCAATTTGCACTATGAATCTGCTTTATGTTTAGATAGAAATTGTGATAGAAAATATACTTTTGTTGAATTCTGCAAACTTCTTTGTTGATTTTGGAATACGAACAATCACGATCTGCAATACACAGTTGTCTAATTGTCCAGCTTTAAATAAAAATTCACACAGGGAACAAGAATGAGAAAATTAAGGTTTCTATTTTCTTGTACTAACAAGATAATAAATCGTATTATAATATTTCTGAAACTCTAATAGCTTATTAATATAAGTCTAAGTGGACTTGACATGTCTCTTAAACTTAACTCGGTCCATATAAGGTATTGGCAATAATACTTGAATGATATGTGTGTGTGTGTAGCCCTAAAGTCATTATTTCAAGTCTGCATTACATGGCCAAACTTGAATTTATTTGGCCAAATTTTACAAAATCTTTTTGTTTTAATATTTGCTTGAATCGTCATAAATCTTCTTTTATTTTCTTAATTGTTTGGAAATTTACAACATTTCGAATTTTATTTAGAAAAAAAAGGAGATTCTTTTATGTGGATTGACATATCCATTATTGTAATTCAAGTATGTTTTAGAGTGTTGGGAATTTACTTAATCATGCATAGCGAAAATAAAACAATTTTCAATTCCTACCAAGGATCTACAATGTGTTGAGATAGAAATTGTGATAAGAATTATACATTTGATGAATTTCACAAACTCTTTTGCTTTTTTTTGAACTCCAATGATCACGATCTGCAATCCAAGCTCTCCAATTGCCCAATCTCCAATGGTGATCCACACAAAGAATAAGAATGACGGCTAGAGTTTTCTTTTCTTGTACTAGTAAAAATAATGAAAAATCTCTCTAATTTACAAACTCTGGCTTCCTATTAATACAAGCTAAAGTGGGCTGGCCCATCTCTAAACTTTACCCGATCCGATATTTAAATAATCAAATGAATTAAATTCGATCCATGAATTAATTAATCCAATTAATTAATTCGGGTTTATTAATAAGCAATTCAATTAATTAATTATTCAACACTTGTCAATTAATTAATTGGTAGATCTCATTCTTCTGGTTCTCTTTTGTGTGTGACCCATTAGGTTCCCGATCACGATACCTAACAACGTGAATTATTATTTTGATCTAATCAAAATCGATAAATTAAAACACCCCTTTTAATTTATCACTAATTCACATTCGTCTTTCCAAATTGACATCTAGCAATATGTCAGGCAATACATGTGATGAGAAATGTCACGTGATGTGACAAACCAAACTTGGTCGTTTACCGTGAAATTAGAGGTGTCAATCCGGGTGGTCCGGGCCGGGTCGGCCCGCCAACATGTGAGCCCGGTAACGGCCCGCGTGAAAAAAAGCCCGCCCGCTGCGGGTTCCGGGCCGGTTACGGGTCGGCCCACAATTTTGGACTACAACCCAGGCCCGCCCGCTGACCCATTCGGGTCGAGCCCATGCGGGTCACGGGTCGCGCGGGTCGCGGTTCGTTCCGGTTTGGCTCGTATGATTGTATAAATAAAATTATAAAAGTATAGAATTTTTCCGGTTTGGCCCATATGGAGAACAACTATCATTGAAAATAAGATTTTGAGAAGAAGAATCGCGAGAATCCATAATATAGTAGGATTAAAAAATTTAGTAGTGACTAGTGAGAACCGAGAAGAAAGAAATATAATCAAGATGATGATGATATTTGCAATTGAATAATTGTAATTGTAGTAAGGTAGTAACAAGTATGAACTATAAAGTATAAATGTATAATAACTAATGAGATGATATTGTAAAAATAAATGTAAGAATAAATTGGAATTTATTGATGAAGGGGATGATATTACCGTTAGAAAATTTATATTACCATTAGTTAAAATTAAAAAAAAAATTGACCATGCAGCAAGCTACGCCTTTTTTTGATTTTTTTTTATTTTTATTTTTTCAAATTTTTTTCTTTGGCTCTCTCACCCCCCTTGGGGTGCAACCCGCGAAGCCCGCGGGTTACACCTCCTTGGCCCGTGAACCGCCCGCACGGGTCACGGGTCGGCCCGCGGTCCCGGTTTTCATGGGCCGATTTTCACGGGTCATGGCCGACCCGTCCGTCTTGACACCTCTACGTGAAATTATAATCATTTCATCAATATGATCCGATCAATGATGAGATATGGATATGTGTCAATCTCAATTATTGATCATATCTTTTATCCAACTGTTAAGTTAATGTAAGTCGAAAACTCCTTTTCGACTTATGAGTTCACATTGGCCAATGATTTCATTATCAATTTAATTGGATAAAATGTAGATCATAATCTCTTACTATCTAAGAGTGGCGAATTCTCTATCGATCATTCACAACCTTCATATGATTCTTGATATACCCGAACGATACTATATTAGCGACCATTGACTGAACAACATCCAACACCATCAAAGTATGACTGTCCTCATATAAGGTACTATGATGACCTCAAGTAAAAGGACCAATTTCACTACCGAACGTTAGAGATTAACCACTAACACTCAGATAGTTATCTATGTGGAATCTCCCAGCGGGTCTCCAATGTTTTGTTCTATAACAAAACATCAACGTGTTCATTCAAGTGTCACAACACTTTAGCTTGTGAGATCAGCTACTTACTTCACAAGTAAGAATGCCATACGCGATGGTCTATCCGTAATAACGATATCTGTATCTCGTTATTACTTCGGCTACAGACGATTTAAGATTCAGTCATATGTAATTTGTATCTCATAATCACAACTCTTTGTGATTAACAAATCACCCAAACTTAAATTTACGGATTCTATTATTTAATTTATTAGAATATTAATTCAATTAAATAATAAATATTGCCATACATATGCATCGATTATATACATTGAAAGTGTTTATGTCCAAAGTTGATTGGATCTAGGGCATAACACTTACATAGAGTATATTCTTTATAACTTTGTCTTTTTATTACTTATGAACATTAATACAAAGGTTTTCGCATACAAAAAATACTCTTTGAAGGTTAGGAGATCTACTACCTCCAACGCTCTTCACTAAATGTAAATAGATCGAAAAATTCACTAAATTTATTCGGTTTCTTCTTCAAGACTGGTTATTTGCTGATTGATGGTTATTAATGTAGACAATAAGTTCCTAGACTTTACAAGCAAGCAAGTTTTCACAAAATACATGCAAAAACTTGCAATTAAGCCCACTTCATAGTTTATCTTTGATGTGTTACTATTTCAGTGTATATGTGATTTGGAGCCTCAAGTCCAAGGATAACTGGATTAACCTTGATTCAAAGTATACTTGAAGGCTGAAATTCTCAGTTCTTCCAACCCCTATACCTGATTTAAGCTCATCTGCATAACTAACATTTCCTGAATATCATAAAATGAAATTTATTCTATAAAATTCTCAAATGTAACTTAATCTGAGGGATGAATACTTTAATTCTTGCACCACGTTCTTTTCCGTCATTGAAGTTTGTCCTACATTGTCATCTTTTTGTTGACTCCGGGCCAACCAGGGCTATATATATGTTCTATCTAAATTAAATAATTTAATTTATTTAGTCATGCTTATTATGGTGAGTATGAAGAATGTAACATCGTAATTGAATTTATTTAGGCTTGCCATAATAGCCTCCATTAAAACTTGTTATCCTCCTTTTTGGGTAGATATTGTATGTGGTGTAACTTAGGTCCTGTTTGATGGGCTTAATTTTCCTTAGAAGTTGGTAAATGTTTTCCTTTTCCAACCATTTATCTTATTTGATGGACAAAATTTGGCTTGGAAAATTAATTCCCACCTCCCACCCACGCACCCATTTTCCACCAAATCCTTGAATTACTTTTCCCACCTTTTACCCTCTTTTTTTTTTTTTTTGCAATGGAAATAAATTTCATAACCAATTGTAAAAAAGAAATTTCATTTTAATGGACAATTTCCATGTAAAACGAAGCCAAGCGAACACTATACTTTGATTAAAAAAATAGTTTTCGAGAATTTTTTTTTTTTTTTTTACATTTTGGCAATAGTAACAAATTTCATAACCAATTGTAAATATTTTTTTTTAAAATACTTTAATAGACAATTTTCATATAAAATAAAGCCAAACTTGAATAAAAAGATTCAAAATTTCAAAATTTTTTCGGGTGGAAAATTATACCAATCAAACACACTAATTAACAATTCATTGGAAAACAAATTCTAGACAATTATTTTCCCTATAATTCGTTTTCTTTCCAACCATTTTCCACCATTCCAATCAAACGGACCCTTAATTCCTATCCTAATTTAGAAGTTACCTATTATTTTGGAGCATATATATAGTAAACTGTAGAACTTATTTAAAATTTTCGGAAGAGGCAAAGATATCTCTAGAGGCAAAAGATCTTATCGGCAAGCTCTTGCGTTATGTAGAGAAGAGGCTCAAAACAAGAGGTGCTCACGAAATTAAGGTTCTTTTCGAAGTGTCTTAGTGGTATCTATTTAGGATTCGTAATGTCAAGATAAGTTCATAGATTCACCTATATAAGCAGTTAAAGTTGCAAAAATAAGAGCTTGAATACTTCCTGTTGCACCACCTTCCCATGCTTACCCATAGTTCAAAGGCGTTGAATGCAATAAATCGTATCAAATGAAAGTTGCATTTATTTCAGAAGTTAACGATGAGTAGGATACACAAAACTTTGAAAATTTTGAAGAGATTTTCTCCCTTTATGGTTATGCCATGTCTAGATTATTCCTTTTTGTCACTCTTATTGTCAAAAGAGCATCTCCAGTAGACTCTTTAAACATGAGATACTCTCCATTTTAAAGAGTTAACTTTTAAAATTATGTTCCAATAGACTCTTTAAATTAACATTTTAATTATAATTAAATGCATTCAAAGTGTATCAATTTTTAATGTAGGAAAACAATAAAATAATCTAAAGAAAAGTTAGTTAAAATAAAAGATAAAGAAAAATAATAAATATTTTTTTTGAGAATAGTAAAAACAAGTGTTAAATATAAAGAGGTTGTTGGAGTATTTCAAAATTTTAACTCTCTAAATTTAGAGATACTCTCCAAATGATAGAATATGTTCTTTAAAAATAGATAGTCTATTGGAGATACTCTAATATTCTAATTAAATTTTTGTAGCCTGACAACCAAGTCCCAATAACAACAAAATCAAACGGACCCTTAGTATAAACAGGAAAGTTTGCTGCAAGCAAATAAATTGAAGAGTAACGTGCAATTCTTATATTCACGAGATTAAGGGCTCGTTTGACATGGTTTTTACTTTTGCTTTTGAAGAAGTTACTTTAATTTTTATTAGAAAACTAATTTTTAGAGGAGTTTCCTAACCTTGAAGTATTTGTAAGGCTCGTTTGACATAATTTTTGCTTCTTGTAGAAGAGTTTTTGGATAGAACTATCTTAATTTTTATTTGAAAACTAATTTTTCAAAAAATTTCTTATTCCGAAAGTACTTTTAGAGGAAGTCACATTGGATCAACTTCCTCTAAAAATTCTTATAACTACAAAAAATAATTTCATAAAATTAACCATATCGGTTTAAAGTAGTTTTTGATCTCAAAAGCTTGTTTTGACTTGATATGTGTGGCTGTCAACATGGCTGAATCTGGGGCAGTATCACCGATCCAATAGAACAGTCGATTACTTGGCATCTGATGTGTATTTTTAAGTTCTTTTTTGATTCTCATTATTTTCAAGATATATTTTTCTCTCTCATATTTTCAACATATATTCTTCAATTAAATAATATTACAAGCAAATTTAAAACTTTTTTCTTTATTTTTCAACCACACATTTTTCATCAATTTACTATTTCAAGATACACTCAAACCAGCTCAACTTGGTTTTTGTTTATTTTATTAGAACTTGTGACGTTGGTTCGCCTTCATCTTAAAAAATAAGTTAATTCTTTTTGTCAATCTTACCCAAAAAAAAAATAAAATAATAATAATAATAATAATAATAATAAGAGGGTAATCGTGACAATTGATAAGACTACTTCATCTTTCCAAGACCTGCTTATTCTATAAATTGAGAGCCCAAGGCTGAAACCTACTGATGAATTAGAGAGTTGACACAAAAAAAAAAATTGTTTGTTGGTGGTAAAAAACTGCTTAATCAAACTCAATGATTCAGGTCACCAACCACCATCCGTAGACTCTTATGTGGAGGTTGATGCAGCACCCACAAAAACCCATTATGCATGTTTGTGCTGAGATTGCTTAGAATATAAAAAGGTTGACAATTGTTAAAGTCAACTACAGTACGTGGCCATGCTAGCAAGGAGAAAGATATTGAAGCAATAAGAAACCAAATTTTATTATCTTATTATTCCAATGTGGTCTATATTGCATTAACAAACCATGCGATTAGAGTTGACATTTGTTATCCAACTGTTACTGTCCAATTTATTGTTCACCAAATTAATTATTGACACATCATGTTAAATTAAGGAGTCATCGGTTTTAATTTTTGGCTATTAAACACCGTCAAATAATTTAGAATTATTCTACTCTATCAGATTTTGGTTCACAGATTTTGTACAGACTATCTCACATGAGGTGGGTCCCGAGGACCTAACTCATTAAAAAAACCCCCCAAAAATGTTAAAACACCCACCCACCCCATCTCACATGGCTGTGCCAGGTCTTTTACCGACCTGGCACAGCAGCTCGGTCCAATAATTTATCTCTCACAAGGATTAACGAGGATAAAGTTGAGATTTTGTGAGAGAAAGCATTCAACGTTGTTAAATAGTTGTTAATGTGAAAAATTTAAATTGACGACATGTTAATTTAAAATGATGTGTCAATAATTAATTGGATGGACAGTTAACACGATTTGGACTAACACATTGAAAGAGGGAGACCGAGAGTCCTTATCCTAAATATTCATATGATTAATGTTCATCACAAACTAAGAAAGTGCGTGAGATAGTAATATGCACAAAGTCACATGCATGATTAATATCACCACCCAACCACCATTTTTTTTCGACATGATTAATAATTCATCGCTAATTTCAAGAAGTCTTCGCATGGAACATACTTGGTTCTTGAATTTAGTCTTCGCTAGATAAATATTCAATAATTTTGTATAGAGGAATTTTTAAATCTAACAACATGAAAAGAAGTATTTTACAAAGAATTGTTCCTCAAATGTCTATAAACTTTACAAGGAAACAAGTGATTCTCGGTTCTCAATCTTCTTGTTTTGTCACACCATTAGAACATATAGAGTGCATTATATGAATTGTTATCTGGGTGGTACGAAAGTTGGAACACTTTCGATCTTCGTGACATTGATATATAGTTAATAAATACCCAAAACCAAAATTAATCTCCAATGCATTACATGAATTGTTACCCTAGTTTTTTATTTTCTTTAAAAAAAAAATCACGTCTAAATCTGGATAGAAAATATAAATGCATGTAAGGAAAATAAAATTTGTTGAGCAACTCCGTCAAATAGAACTTTTGAATTTAGATGAAAGTCTACACATTTTCCATATTTTTCTATGTCACGTCAATTTGACGTAGAATTTATCATTTTGTATCAAGGCTAATGCTGTTATTGTTTAGAATATTAAAATGATTGAAAATCGTTAAAGTCAACTGCAATGCGTGGCTAGCAATTGAACTAAAAAGTATGGCCTCGACAATCAAGTACCAGTGAACATGAAGGAGAATGAGAGATTAGATCGATGCACTAAGGAATCATGTTGTATTATTTTATTGCAAAGTGGTTTATCCAATTTCAATTGGGATAGATGTCACGGCATATTTTTATTAATCTTATATATATATATAAGAAATTAAAGTTATTTCTCAATATTTCTTGCTCATAAAGGTCATAAAATTATTGAACGGTGAATAATTTTATCTGATTCACCAAGCGTTTATGTGGACAATAATAAATTATTTTTTCGTAAATGATTATTTACTCTATTATTACCATTCTTAAAAAGACACATTGACAATTTTGTCAATACTCTCTATTGCTTGAGTGGTCTGTCATTAGTTGCCATAATTTTGTACATAGAAATTCATTGGTGGGAGAATCAAAATGATTGCTAGCTTGTCATACATTGCTTATCGAGTTTTGCATTCACACCTCGTCCTCGATATAAACATCATGCGAGATGATAGAAATCCATTTGGATAGGCAATGCCGTTTTATTTGCTACTTGACTAAAATAAGCTCTGTGCAGTGAACAAAAATGAGTGATAGTACACTTTTTTTTTTCCTTTTTTGATCGTGCATTTTATTATATATTTAAATTTAACTTTTAAATTCATTAAAAAAATCTTTTATGCTTATAAATTACGAGTCATACGCATGATCAAGGGGGTTCCATATATGTCGACGTGACATCGATTATTCAACTGATTGAACCTATTTAATCAATCAATCTCGTCTTGGACTTGGACTCGACCTATTAGTATCACTTTACCTATTTTCACTTCCTATATATGTGTTATTCATTACACAATTAAGGTACATTTTTCTACAGAAATGATCTAATGAGCACCGGTGCTCATCTTATCCTAAACACCGATGAGTTGGCACATTAATTCATTGGTGGATTAGAACGCACAAAATCTTTATCCACCAATGAATTAATGTACCAACTCATCGGTGCTTAAGATAAGATGAGCACCGGTGCTCATTAGATCATTTCTGCGTTTTTCTAATCCTGGTCAAATCGTTGACTAAGTCATCGGAGTGCAAACAGTTGTCAGATTTTTTTCTCGACCGACAGTCTTTACCTCCTAACGAGGTGTTCAAATGTGTGGTGATATCTAAATGGAGGGGAAGTTATCAAAATTTTATTGGCGCATATTTTGAGGTAAATAAAATCTAAACTCGACGACAAAAGATTTTATTCATTCCCAACTTTCTATCTATTTATACAATGTGAATCGAATCAAAAAAATTCGTCACATAATCCCAAGAAAGACAAAAAGAAAATCGGAGATAATAACGGCTGGCTCACTTTGCGTGGCTTCGAAGTGATTTCCACATTATTAATGTCGAAGTGGGGGCCTGATCGTGGCTTAATTTTGACGCAACTTATGAGAAACGCATGCTGCTTCTTTCAATGACTCTATCCTTTGACTTTCTTATCCCAAGGGCAAAGTCTGGTCTTTATATTCAAGTTCAATTATTGAAAAGTTGTCTTTGGAAAAAGACAATTTGCCAGTCAAATTATTGAAGTGGGAGAATTGCAGCGGGGAGTGCTCAACTTTTATCTTCTATGTCGAGCTGATTGTTAACTTTTCGTATGCGATAATTAATTAATTTTTTTTTTCAACTTTTTCAATTTCGTTGTGATGATAATGTTCTTGGTAGAAGTTTTCATCTAATTTGTTGATGAAACATCAAGCACAGAACACGTGGACTGCAAGTGCGCAATATTTAAGTACAAATAAAAAAGAAAGCGCTAATCCCTAGCACGACTCTCTTGATTTCTTAAACATCTCGTCTTCGTAGTTATGACCCTTCACCAACCTCACCCAACCCTCGAATTTTGGCATCTTAAGGACAATTGGATGGAAATTGTTCGTTGATACTAATAGTAAAACAAAAAGTGAAAGATGGAGGATTTAATGTTTGAAATGAAAAGTTAGGGACCAATTTACTCAAGGGGCCATAAGTTGAGGACCATTTCAATTTTTCCACATTGTATAATGACCAATTGATATTTTGGAAGAACTGGATTTAAATTTAAAAAATATATATATTATTATATCGTATAATGCAAAATTGTTTTAAGCCTGAAAACGAAAAATAACGTCGTGATGTTCTTTGATTATTTAACTTTGTAACAAAAATATTTGTTTAGAAACGTTAAGAAAATTAGTTCTTTCTTGATTATTTGCAAATGGAATGCAATAATTATTTCTTGCTTGTTAAAGAGTTCGAGCTTACTAAAAGATTGAGTAATATTATTTAGTATTATTTATGTTATAATATTACAGTCCCGATATCCAACCCTCAGTGGGTATGATAAAAACTTTATGGCCCTGTTTGTTTCTGATTCTCAAATCAATTCTCATTTTCAACCACACATTCTTTAATAAAATAATATTTTCCATCACATCAATACTTTTTTCTTATTTTTCAACCACACATTTCTCATCATATCACTATTCAAAATCAATTCTTCCCCCAAAAATCCCTACCAAACAGGCTCTATATTGTTGATGTGATAAGAGAACCTTAGTCATGGTTATCTGAAACGATCATAATTTTAGTGAACAATAACTAAGATTTTCTTACAACATCGGTATTAAGAATTTTTTATCATGACCACTGATGTTAGAAGATCAATTCTATATTACTATATAACATTAATATAAGTGCTACTAAGTAGTCTTAAGTGAGATACTAGTTTTATTTATAATTAATTGGTTACGGATGAACGTGCATTACACGTTAATTGAAAATAAATTATTTCGAACTACCGTCACTTTAATGGACAATTCATTTTCATACGTCGATAAATCTCTTATAGCCTTTGATGCCATAATGTGGGAGATCAAAATATTTGATAATTGAAATGGAATAACAATTAATTTGTGATAATAATTTAAATAGTTGAGAGATTAATTCATTTACGTCTAACGCTCATGAAAACAATCAAATATATTCACGAACATGAAATTTAATTAATTTGAATTAATGAATATTAAAAAATAATAATTTTTTTACATGCGATCTTGAAAATAAATAAGTGTACATGAATTTGAATAATTTATTTACTTCCGGAGTAATTGAATAATCCCCAAAATATATAAAATACACATGAACTTGAATAATTAATTTGCATCATTTTGATCTAAATATGAGAGAAATTCTAGTCCCGAATAAATGTTTAATTATTATGCATGAGCGTAAATAGTGAAATACATAATTAAGTGTTAAATACGTATTAAAAAATAAAAAATAATTAAAATAATTGAATTTTAGTAAGATTAAAATAGTTCAAAAAATGATTTACACTTAATGCGATTTTTAATTATTAATATATTATAGATTAGTTATTACTATGGTCAGAAAAGTGAGCCAAAATCAAGTGGATGGGTGAGTGGGTGAGAGTGGGTGGTTGTGCACATTAATTTCCGTGAGAGAGCCAAATTGCCCCTTCACAACTCTCTAGAATCATCTTGTCCTTTTCTTTGTCCTAACACACTGGCGCCGCAGTTGACGATAGATTGTATTCCTCAGAATTCGTCCCCCACTAATAACCTTCAATTTTGACTCCGCCGAATAAAATAAAACATACACACACAATATTCTGTATTTTAAATTTTTTATTAAAATAAATTCAATTTTATTTGTTTCGATTCTCGGTGAAGATGAATATCGTCTAATGTACCATAATTCTTTTCTTGAAATAAACGTGTAATGAAATTTGTAGATGAACAACATGGTAACATGCGTTTTTGAGAATCACGTGTCATGGTCCCACCTCATTTGTCTTTGCAGGTAATCAATGGATAAAGCCCTGCGTATAGGGGGCTATTTTTCACAGGGGGCTTACATGCCCTTCACATGTGTTGTGGGCCCTACATGTATTTTAAAAAAAAATTAGTGCGGACCCCACCTATGTGTCTTGCCTGGCAATGGCCTGTAAAAAACTGTCATGTTGGCCCATTTTCAATTGAATGTATCTATCCAATGTGCTATCGGAAGGTAATTTATTAGGTTAATTAATGAGTGATTAGATAAGGGTAACATAAATTATGTGGGAGGTGGTATGGATAAGTTCGATATTAATGGGAAATGGAATCCTATTCCTCTTACCACCAGCAGACGGAATCAAGGGATGACAATTTTTTTTTTTTAAAAACTGAATTAATACGTAGAAAAAAAAGGAAATTTATAACATTTTACATACGAAAAATAAAATGAAGGTCAAATAGGAGCTAGACATTATATATTGACTTTTATTACTTTTTAGATCATTATTTGTCACAAATAGAATTTTTTGTGGGGAGATTTTTATTTGAGAAAATTATCTAAAACGATATTTTTAAGTTTTAATAGCATTAGTCAAGCATTATTATTATTTTTTTATAAAAAATAAGGTGGTTACGTGAATGTATATGCTTATATCACAATCAGACATCATACTAAGTCATAATTATATAATTTGTAGGTCACAGTTATATACCACCTGATTTTTGAATTTTTTATAATTTTTTTAATTTTGAAATTG
The DNA here is from genome assembly GCA_035079005.1 of Fraxinus americana. Lineage (NCBI taxonomy): Eukaryota > Viridiplantae > Streptophyta > Magnoliopsida > Lamiales > Oleaceae > Fraxinus > Fraxinus americana. Next base: position 29,107,725 of record CM068712.1, on the reverse strand, counting down.
TATTATTAAACTATTGTAGTTATGAATTTTTTTTATATATTAAAACATTGTTTGGTCTCCATTATTTCAACCACACATTCTTCAACAAAATCATATTACATCTAAATTATTTTTTTTATTTTCTAACTACACATTTTTCATTAAAATACTATTTTAAAATACATTTTGAGTAAAAAAAAAAATGGGGTTTATATATACCCTAAAGCATCAACAAATTTTTATGAGCAAATTATTTTTTAAAATAATTTAAGAGCCTGTTTGGTAGGGATTTTTGGGGGAAAAATTGATTTTGAATAGTGATATGATGGGAAATGTGTGGTTGAAAAAGAAGAAAAAAGTATTGATGTGATGGAAAATATTATTTTATTGAAGAATGTGTGGTTGAAAATGAGAATTGATTTGAGAATTGATTTGAGAATCAGAAACAAACAGGGCCTAAGATTTTTAAAAATGCGGACGAATTTTAGGTCCGCATAATTTTAGGATTTTGATTATAAAGATCCAATGGTCCAGATTGCTCGTAAATTAGGTGTGAATCATTAATTTCATCCGAGTGTGCCCCTTGACAGTAGAAAGAACAATATATAAATGTCGAAAGGGCCCACATGGCACATCTCCAAGTGGTAAAAGGGGAATGTGAAAAAACTCTAACTTTGCTTGAGGCTGCCGCGTCAAGGGTTCGAATCCTAAAATATGAATTTGGCTATTGGGTAAGTACAAGTGTACAGAAACCTTCCACCCTGTACCTTTGGAGGCATAACCTGATAACCTACTATTTACCTCCTTAATCAAGGTTTAGAGTAAGGTAGGTGGGGACAGTCAAGGACGAGGTTCATCCTTTTTACAAATGTCGAAAGTCAACTGCCTTAAAAGGATTTTTCCAATGCCTAGATGCCACGTGTCTTATCAAAACAATAGACAGATGCCCGTCATGTACACACGTGTCAACATGCTACTTGCGAGCCGAAACATAGTATTATAATTACGCAAATAGAAGAAAAATGGGTATAGAGAGAGAGAGAGAATCAAATTAATCAAGAGAGAGAAAGCCATGGTCTAGGCCTTTATATAAGCATACAGATTGCTTACTACCAATTCCAAGAGAGGCAACAACAACTAGCGTGTTTATTTTCATTTCTCTTCAATTTTTCTTATTTCCCCCCTATGTTAATCCCCGCTTCTTGGATCCCCTTTCTGTCATCGTCTGTCTTTCAAAATTTTTGATAAAAAAATTCAGGGTTTTGGTTTTCTTGATTTTGAACTTGAACTTGAACTGGAAGGAAATTTTTAGCAAACCCCTGAAGGCATTTTTTTGAAAGCCAGGTGATTCAGAATAGAGATCACTTTTTATTGTAAATTTCCTTCTTTTTGTTACTCAGATCAACTAAGAGGGCCTGTTTTTTAATCCCTCAGGTTACTTTTTCTTTTCTCTTGATTTCAGTATATAGTTTTAAGGGTAACAAAGGGTTGTTTATTTGAGACCTCTTTGCTCCTTTGTGTGGAAAGTTTTGTATTTTGTTAATTTTGCTTTATTTGAATTCTGTATTTTCTTGATAAGAAATCATGGCAGCAGCTATAGATATATACAGTGCTAGCAGCAGTCAAGTTTTTTCTACAGATCCTCTCAGGGAAGAGCTTATGCAAGCACTTTTACCATTTATGAAAAGTGCTTCAAATACCTCCTCCTCCTCCTCCTCTTCTTCTTCTTCTTCTTCACCTCCTCCTCCTCCTCCTCTTTCTTCTCCTTCTCCTTCTCCTTCAACTTCTGCTTCTCCTCCTTCTACTGACTACCCTTTTGACTCTTCCTTTTCTTCTCTTTCTACTGAATCCAATATGTACCCAGGTTTTTGCTCAATCCCTTCAAAAACCCAAGAATTTTATCCCGGGTTTTCAAATTTTGGATATGAGCAAACTGATAGTACTATTGGGTTAAATCTCCTTACCCCATCTCAGATCCTTCAAATCCAGGCTCAATTCCAATTCCAGCAGCAGCAATTGCAAAATCAGCAAATGAATTACACTCTTAGCCATATGCTGCATAAGCAGAACCAATTCTCAAGCTTTCTTGGTCCGAAACCTGTCCCAATGAAACATGCTGGAACTTCCTCCAAGCCCACGAAGCTTTATCGGGGAGTGAGGCAGCGGCATTGGGGAAAATGGGTTGCGGAGATTAGACTTCCAAAGAACAGAACTAGGCTTTGGCTTGGGACTTTTGACACAGCTGAGGAAGCGGCTTTAGCGTATGATAAGGCTGCATATAAACTAAGAGGAGAGTTTGCAAGGCTCAATTTCCCCAACCTTCGGCATCAGTTGTGCCAGGAATTCAGTAATTTCAAGCCCCTGCATTCCTCTGTTGACGCCAAGCTTCAAGCAATATGTCAAAGCTTGGCTAATTCGGAGAAACAGGCGAATTCTGAAAGGCCCTGTTTTAAATCTGATGCAAAGGCTGAAGTTTCAACACAAACGAGTGTTCCGAATATGGAAGAGTCACTGAATAGAGGATTTAGTAACCAGGCACTAGACGATAACATCAAGGTGGAGGCTTCTTCATCACCTTCCCCATCTGATGAGGTGTCGGCTTCACCAGAATCTGATATTACCTTTCTGGATTTCTCAGAGCCTTCTTTCGAAGAATCCGATTTCATGTTGCAGAAATATCCCTCTGTGGAGATAGATTGGGCAGCTTTATAATAATATACCATATGCTTTCTAAGTCGTTTGGTTTATTTCTAGGATCTTTATGTTGTAATCCAGGTTTAGTTTGGAACCAGTTGTGGCCTCTGCAATGGTTTTTTTGACATATGCAGAAGCCCTGGAGTTATGTTTATATATGTAGTACACAAGTCTCTTCATTTTGGTCAGCTGGTGTTTTTTTCCATGCTAAACCAATGGAGATTTCTCTGTTTTTCTTGAACTTGTAACTGAATGTAACAAGTGTCTATTACTGTACTTCATGCTTATTAATATGAAATTAAGATGCGCTTTCAATTCTACTATCTTGTGAGTACTCTATGAACTTCCACAGTCAATCCCACAAATTATTAACCCTATAAATGATTCAAATGCTAAATTAACCTTCTGAAATTTGAACACACAATCTGAAGTGTCATTTTATTTTTCTCTTCTGTGGATGGATCAATGAATTCTTTGCCTAAACTATATAAATTTCAATAAGTGAGCTATTAGGCACATTTTCAAGGCTGACCTCTTCTACGAAAACCTTTTGGTTAGAGTAATGTTATTCATCCCCGGTGGGGATGAAAACACAATCTATGTGTTATTAAATGATAAATTAAATGAAAGACTTATTTAATTTTACCTATCATTTAATGTCACATTAGCGCCACATAGACTGTGTTTTCATCCCCAGTGGAGATGAATAACATTACTCTTTTGGTTATCTCAGCATCTCTCTAGGCATTGATTTGAGCTGTTTCCTTACCAAGGATGAAGCTTATCCTTATTGTTGAGTTCATTTTTGAAAACAAATATTTTAGTAGTAGAATCTTAGCCCTTTATAGCTACATGGCAAGAGCGTCCGGATGGTTACACGTTTTGTGTAGGTTGGAACATAACCAAAGAAGAGTTACACAATTTTGTTCAGGTTGGAACTTAACCAAAGAAAAATTTTCCTAACCGGGGCATGTTATAGTGACTTTTCAACGAGGCATGGTCGCTGGCTCCCTGGCATGTTTTTCTATCGGGTTAAATCCACAAATCACCACCCAACTTTATATTTGGTATCACCATGACCATTCAATTTGATTTTATTTCACTATGGCTATCCAATTTCATATAATTTTTTACCAAGGTCATCCAATTTCATATAACATTTCACCATGATTATTTAACTTTTGTTCACAATTTTTATTAATTTTAAAAGGGATAAAACAGTAATTTTGCATTATATATATATAAAAAAAATTAAAATAAAAACTTATTTTTAAAAAATTAATTCCTTAAAAAAATGATATAAAATAACTTATTTTTTTAAAAATATAAATAAAATAAAAACTTATTTTAAAATAAACGTTTTTAAAATTGTTAAAAAAAACTAATATTTTTGTTTTTTTTTAAATTTATTATATATATATATATATATATATATATATATATATATATATATATATATAAAATAAAAATAGTGAAAAGAAATTGGGTGGTCTGGTGAAACGTTATATGAAATTAGATGTCACGATGAAATAAAATTAAATTAGGTGGTTATGGTGACACTAAATATAAAGTTTAGTTGTCATGGTGAAACAAAATCAAATTGAGTGACCGTAATGACACTAAGTATATATTGGGTGACATTGATGAATTTAACCATTTTTCTATCAGTTGACAAGTGATAGGAATCAGCCATTTCTGAAGCATTGAGTAGATATTTATTTCTACAAATTAGAACTGCAATTCCCTCAAAGGCGGGACGCCAAAGGGAAAATGCTTTCAAGTTTTTCTGAGAAAATTTTAATCAACTTTGCTTTTGTTTTCCCCTTCTGTAACTTGATTCTTTGATATTCTATTCCAAGTTCGTTCAATTTATTAGGGACTTGTTTGTTTCCCATTATTTTAACAGAAGAACGGATTTTTGACCCTTTTTTCAAACAAATGGGTCTCATTGTAAAACAAATTGGTCAACAAAAGTGGCTGCTTCCTATCGTAACAGTACAAATTTTCATTAAAATTGGAAACAACAGGGGCTAGATGTGGAATGGAGGGTTCAGTCACCAGTTAAATCTCCAATATTTTTATATTCTGTCAAATATTGTACAATATGGACATGTATATGTGTTGAAAAAATGTAATGGTTTTAATGAAAAAAAGTCTCAATTCTTGAATGGAAAAAAGGATGACATTGAAGTTTGTTGAATGGTTATATATTTTATTTCTCGGGGCTTTTGAATTCTAGTATCAACTATCATGTTTATTCTTTCAATTTTTTGTTCATTTTTACTAATAGTCCTGAATATTTCTCTCGATAATATCTTCGTGACAATGATGTTACGTCATTCGACTTTTGATTTATGTAGATCCTTCTCGAGCATACTTGCGATGAATTATCTTTGGTTCATTCCGAACCTTCTTCTGTTTGCACAGAAACAAAAAAATAAAAAACACAATATCTTATCTTTTGAAAAAAATGGGGAGATAAGAAATTTGGAGGTCACAATTTCAAACCCAAAAGTTGAGACTGTTGAATATTCTGATTCTTTCTTCTCAGCATGCAAAAACAAATTGACACAACAAAAGATGAGGAACAAGAAAGTGACCCATTCTAGGGGCCATCAAAGAATCCTTCAGAGATGAGCATTGAATAATCTTCACTTTATTTATTCCCTTAGAAGAATCTATCGAAAAAAATCGTTTTTATTGCAAGAGAAGTGTTGAATTTGAGGCTAAGGGTGTGTGAATAGGTGTAAAATCAAGCACCCTAAAGATTATTTATGAGAAGGGATATCGCTTCTTTGTGTACACAAACAAAGAATCTTATTTTTCAATCAACTTGGCTTGATTTTTTATTCTATAAAGTACTACAAAACTCTAGTTATTTTGTAGATGTAGATCAACACTTTTCGAGAATTAAAAACGACAATTTCTAATTTAATCTCGCAAAATTACTCAATTATAAGTAAACAAAATTCTATAGATAGTTTATTAATTCTACACAACGATGGAAAAAATGTACATATATGATTTTTCATATAAGTGGAGAATTCTTGTAAATAAGTTGTGGTATGATTCTCACCTTTGTAGGTATGTTGGTTGTTCAAATTCTTGTTAGTCGAAAACGTGAATAAAAAGTCACACAACATGTCACTTTTTAAATTAAATTTCATTAATTATATTATTTTATTCTTAAAGTGACATGTTGCACACTTCAAAATAACCAGGGCTCTCAATTTTACAGGGTCATGTCTATTTATAATTTAAAACTATCACGTTGTGTCAATAATCAGGCACAAAGCGAGATGAAAAATGCGATTTATTATTTTATCCTTCAATATGTTCTTGTCAAATTCCTCGTTGAAACGTGATATGTTGTATCAATTTTTTATTAAAAGATCACACTATTTGTTCATGTTGCGTTAGATGAGAACTTATCTAAGCTAAGTTTAAATTCATTTATAAATTTACAATATTAAAACAAGAAGTTGAAAAAACGAAATTTTTGTTACTTTAGACAATAATTAGACCAGTTTAAAACTTTCTTATTGAGAAGTGTCGTGCCTCATTATTTTATTTTATTTTTTTCAAAAGTAACATACTACTACTACGATTACTTTAATTGCAGCAGTAAACTTAAATTTGTAAAAGTTATATACCTGATTTGTAATAATACCAATTCTTTACTGTTTTGTTATGTTAAATGTTATACACATTATGTGGCATTAATTACAGTGGACCTATCAAATCGGATATTTTTGGACCTAAGCTTGGATCAAGCCCACATACCCATTTACACTTCCTATATATATATAAGTCATTTCATAATTAAGGGACAGATAATCTTATCCAAATTTCCTCTCCCTCTCTGGCATTCTCTTTTTTTTTTTCGATTCCTTTTTCGGGGTCATGTCCAAGGGGAGGGGACGTGATAGGGATTTTGTTGGTCTATTTTTTGGAGTCCACGGATTGGCGCGGTATGTGCGAAACGGTACATTAACCATGTTTTACCACGTACCAAAAAATCATCCAAAAATGTAGTTTTTTCGAAGAGTTTCTCTACCAAAAACTTGTTGGAAATGGGTCAAGTTTGACCAATAATTCGGGTGGGACCCGGTATCCGTTTTGTGCGGGTCAATGGTCAAACGCGTTCTACTCCGCGAGTAAATATTCGAGATATATTTAATATCACAAAACCATTTCCGGATGAGTGAGAAATTAATGCTAGAAGTTGGCAACTTGAAAGTAAAAATCCTGGAATTTAAAATCAAGTGTGGGAACTTAATCCCACATAGGAAGTTGAAAGAATTTTGAACCAATTTATATACCTCAAGTTTGGATATGGGTTTGGGCCCCAAGGGGTACCAATAGTCTTTGAAAGGGGGAAGTTTTAGACAATGTCTAGACTAGTCCAAAGCCCACACGTCCGTCCGTCCGACCGGCCGGCACGGCACGAGCACGAGTCGGGTCGGGTCGTGGTTGGTTCCTATATTCTTTTTGGACAAAATAAATTAAAATTATTTATTTAATTTATTTTTATTTTCGGAAATTGATTAAGTGAAAAGGTGTGTCTTTTCTAATCTATTCGAAACTGTTTGGACTAAAACGGACACAAACCAATAGTTGTGTCTATTCAGGAATAACTTTCAAAGAGTTGCAACTCTTGGCCTGCAGCTTTTGGAAATCTATAAATAGGACCCCGGTTTCCAAATTTCGTTCATTTTCAAAAATCATAATTCTCTTGTCTTGCATTCTGCATAACTAAAATATTTTTCCCGTTCATTGAGAGAGTACGAAACGTTTTCTGGTTATTTGTTCTTCTTTGTTAGAGTGCTTCTACACCGCAAGTGAAAGATTGTTGTATCTTGGGAGGCGATTGGCGTCAACTGTAAGCACCGTAGCAGGCCAAAATCGTCTTAAGGAAATAGAGTCGAACTCTAGCCTCAATCTACTGTTTTCTGCAATTTTGTTTAGCGTTTATTCGGTTTGCCATTTCCTTCTCTTCGTTTTTTTATTTTTGTTATATAAGTCGCATGCTATATAATTGTTTCTAACAATCTTAAGACGATTGTTATAGTTAGTTTGTTTTATTATTTGCATGCATTTATATAATTCGAATTTAGCGTAACTTTATAATCTGTTTGCATGTGTTTATTGATTTTTGTTTACATGCATAAACTGATTATTTAACGTCATCTATTTTAAATCCGCTTTGCATAATTCATATTAATTACATAATATTATTTATACATATTGTGTTTGACCCAACGTTATATCTTTATAATCTATTAATCGATTATTTATAATCATTGCCATACTTTGATTATAATTATTTATATTCTGTTTTCGTAACAGAAATGGATGTAACAAGTGGAAGTAATGTAAATTCCCCTATTGGAACCAACAATACTACGGTTCCACCTATGGCTGTTCCTGTTCACACCACTCCGGTTTCACATGGAGAAAAACCGAAAAAATTCAGTGGAATGGATTTCAAAAGATGGCAACAAAAGATGCTATTTTACTTAACCACACTGAATTTGGCAAAGTTCCTAACTGAGGATGCTCCGGCAGTTCAAGAAAGGACCAAACAACAGGGAGTCTCTTTTCGCTTTGGACGCATGGAAGCACTCAGACTTCTTATGCAAAAACTATATTCTCAATGGGCTGGACAATACACTATATGGCGTTTATAGTGCTATGAAATCTGCAAAAGAACTTTGGGAGTCTTTGGAGAAAAAATACAAAACGGAGGATGCTGGTACAAAGAAGTTTATTGTTGGAAAATTCCTCGACTACAAAATGGTAGATTCCAAGACTATTATTAGCCAAGTTCAAGAATTGCAGGTTCTTCTTCATGACATACATGCTGAAAACATGACTGTCAGTGAATCATTCCAAGTGGCTGCCATAATTGAGAAACTCCCTCCTCTGTGGAGAGATTTTCAAAAATTATCTCAAGCACAAACGGAAGGAAATGAATCTAGAAGAATTAATTGTTCGGCTGAGGATTGAAGAAGATAATAAGAAATCAGAAAAGAAATTTGGAGGACAGTTTGTGCAAGAAAAGGCAAACATGGTGGAATCGAGTTCAAAGAAGAACAAGAAAAGAAAGTTTTACGGTGATGTTCCTAAGAAGGACAATAAGAAGAATGCTAAGAAGTTCAAAGGCAATGCTACAACTGTGGAAAAATTGGACATCGTGCTACTGAATGTCGCAACCTAAAGAAGCAAAATGCTCAAGCACACATGACTGAAGGAGATACTTCATCCAATGATATACAAGAACTGAACTTGTCAGCCGTTGTATCTGAATGCAACAATCTTGGAAATCCCAGGGAATGGTGGGTAGATACTGGAGCTACCCGTCACGTTTGTGCCGACAAAGGGATGTTCTCTAATTATAATGTCATCAATGGAGAACAGTTATTTATGGGAAACTCATCAAGTTCAAAAGTTGAAGGACAAGGAAAGGTGGTGTTGAAAATGACTTCGGGCAAGGAACTCGTCCTCAACAATGTGCTGCATGTGCCCGACATTCGCAAAAATCTTGTATCCGGGGCTTTACTTAGTAAACATGGTTTTAAATTAGTCTTTGTGGCTGATAAATTTGTACTCACCAAAAATGATGTATATGTGGGGAAAGGTTACTTGAGCGATGGGATGTTCAAAATGAACGTCCTCACTATTGTACCAAAAACTATGAAGAATAATAATACATCTTCTTCTGCTTATATCGTTGAGTCTTCTTGTTTATGGCACAATCGATTAGGACATGCAAATTTTAAATCTGTTCGTAAATTAATGAACTTAAATTTACTGCCTTCTTTACAATTTGATCCTAACCATAAATGCGAGATTTGTGTTGAGGCTAAATTAGCCAAAGCTCCTTTTCATTCTGTTGAAAGGACTACTACACCTTTAGAATTGATTCACAGTGATATTTGTGACTTAAAGTTTGTGCAAACTAGAGGTGGTAAAAAGTACTTCATTACTTTTATTGACGATTGCACAAAATATTGTTATGTCTATCTTTTAAGAAGTAAAGATGAGGCCTTAAATGTTTTCAAACAGTATAAGAATGAAGTTGAAAATCAACTTAGCAAACGAATAAAGATTATTCGAAGTGATAGAGGTGGAGAATATGGAGCACCGTTTGAAGAATTTTGTTCTACTTTTGGAATTATTCATCAAACAACGGCGCCTTATTCACCTCAATCAAATGGCGTTGCTGAACGTAAAAATCGAACTCTTAAAGAGATGATGAACGCTATGTTGATAAGTTCTGGTTTGCCTCAGAATTTGTGGGGGGAAGCTATCCTCTCTGCAAATGTCATTCTTAATAAAATACCTCAAAAGAAAAAGGATGAAACTCCTTATGAGCTATGGAAAGGTCATAAGCCTACATATAAACACTTAAAAGTGTGGGGGTGTTTGGCTAAAGTAGAAGTACATAAGCCTAAACAAATTAAAATTGGGCCTAAAACTATTGATTGCATATTTATAGGATATGCTCATAACAGTAGTGCATATCGGTTCCTTGTTCATAAGTCAGACATTTCAGATGTACATGAAGGTACTATTATTGAATCTAGGAATGCTGCATTTTTTGAAAATATATTTCCATGTAAGGAAAAGAACGAAATAAGTTCAAATAAGCGGACTTATGATACTGCAAATAATGGACATCTAAACGATGAAGATGAACTTAGACGCAGTAAAAGGACTAGAACTTCTACATCTTTTGGTCCAGATTTTCTAACTTATATGGTAGAAAATGATCCAAAGACATTTAGTGAAGCAATGTCTAACCCAGAAGCTCCATTTTGGAAGGAAGCTATTAATAGTGAGATAGAATCTATTATGTCAAATCACACTTGGGAATTGGTTGATCTTCCACCTGGAAATAAACCTCTAGGATGCAAGTGGATTTTCAAGAAAAAGTTAAAGTCGGATGGATCTATTGATAAATATAAGGCCCGGTTGGTAGCAAAAGGCTATAGACAAAAAGAAGGCCTTGACTTCTTCGATACCTACTCACCAGTTACAAGGATTACTTCTATTAGAGTCCTTATTGCAATTGCTGCGTTACATAATCTTGAAATTCATCAAATGGACGTAAAAACCGCGTTCTTGAATGGCGAGTTAGAAGAAGAAATTTACATGGAACAACCTGAAGGGTTTATAGCTCCTGGACAGGAGAAAAAGGTGTGTAGACTCGTTAAGTCTTTGTATGGGTTAAAACAAGCTCCAAAGCAATGGCACCAAAAGTTTGACAAAACAATGCTGTCAAATGGTTTTAAAATTAACGAGTGTGATAAATGTGTGTATATTAAAAACACACCTAATGCATATGTCATTGTGTGCCTATATGTGGATGATATGCTAATTATGGGAAGCAACCATACTATGATCATATCTACTAAGAAAATGTTGACAAAACACTTCGACATGAAGGATATGGGTGTAGCAGATGTAATTTTAGGAATTAAAATCTCTAAAACACCTAATGGACTTGTTCTTTCACAATCTCATTACATTGAGACTGTTCTTAAGAAATTTGATATCTATGATGAAAGTCCAGTTAAAACACCCGTAGACGTAAGTCTACGTTTGGCCAAGAATAAAGGTGAACCCGTATATCAGTTAAAATATTCTCAGATTATTGGTAGTCTGATGTATATTATGAACTGCACGCGTCCGGACATTGCGTATGCAGTTAATAAACTAAGTAGGTTCACTAGTAATCCAAGCAATGACCATTGGAAGGCGTTGAATAGGGTACTTCGATATTTAAGATATACCTTAAATTTTGGATTACATTACACCAGATATCCAGTAGTATTAGAAGGATATTGCGATGCAAATTGGATATCTGATACGAAAGACTCTAAGTCCACAAGTGGTTATGTTTTTATCATTGGTGGCGCAGCTGTGTCCTGGAAATCCTCTAAACAAACATGTATTGCTCGATCAACAATGGAATCAGAGTTTATAGCTTTGGATAAAGCTGGAGAAGAAGCAGAATGGCTTCGTAACTTCTTAGAGGATATTCCATGTTGGCCTAAACCAGTACCTTCTATTAGTATCCATTGCGACAATCAATCGGCTATCGGAAGGGCACAAAATAGTATTTAGAATGGTAAGTCGAGACATATTCGTCGTAGACACAATACCATTAAGCAGTTGATCTCAAATGGTGTTATTTCTATTGATTATGTAAAATCAAAAGAGAATCTCGCGGATCCGCTTACTAAAGGCTTACCAAGAGATCAAGTATACTGCTTATCGAAGGGAATGGGATTAAAAGCCCACTACGCATGAAGTCTTTGTAATGGTAACCCAACCTTGTTGACTGGAGATCCCAAGACCTTGGTTCAATGGGACAACTAAGTTATGAAGATTCAGTTGAGCACTTAGGAGTAAAAATCATATCCATTCCTACGATAAATAAAGTGCGTTCTGCAGAGTGTGTGAGGTTAAGTCTTAACTTTTAATGATTCCTATAGCTTGAATATATCGAGTGGAGTAAGGCAGAATACTCTTAATAGGAGATCACCTATATAAGTGAGAAGTGGGGCCGCTTCTATGAGAATTATGGGGCTTGAATTCTCTAAAGCACTTATGAAACCCAAGAGTTGTTCAAGGCCAAAATGAACACAACCATGAGAACCTAAGAAATTGTTAGGAAGGTTATTGTGTGGGTACTGTTGTCTTGGTTTACACCAACGGCTGGACGGTTCAAGACATCACGTTCACCGACTAGCCAAGTAAATCCGATAGTATTTCACTAAGGCAGGTTCAAAGCCGCAAGCTACCTCTCCTGATGCAATAACTTTCCGTTTGTACTATCTCTAGTGTCTGTATTTCATTTGCATAGTTACGGTAATTTCCATTCATGTGGGGGATTGTTGGAAATGGGTCAAGTTTGACCAATAATTCGGGTGGGACCCGGTATCCGTTTTGTGCGGGTCAATGGTCAAACGCGTTCTACTCCGCGAGTAGATATTCGAGATATATTTAATATCACAAAACCATTTCCGGATGAGTGAGAAATTAATGCTAGAAGTTGGCAACTTGAAAGTAAAAATCCTGGAATTTAAAATCAAGTGTGGGAACTTAATCCCACATAGGAAGTTGAAAGAATTTTGAACCAATTTATATACCTCAAGTTTGGATATGGGTTTGGGCCCCAAGGGGTACCAATAGTCTTTGAAAGGGGGAAGTCTTAGACAATGTCTAGACTAGTCCAAAGCCCACACGCGCGCGCGCGCCGCCGCCGTCCGTCCGTCCGACCGGCCGGCTCGGCTCGGCTCGGCTCGGCTCGGCACGGCACGGCACGAGCACGAGTCGGGTCGGGTCGTGGGTCGTGGTTGGTTCCTATATTCTTTTTGGACAAAATAAATTAAAATTATTTATTTAATTTATTTTTATTTTCGGAAATTGATTAAGTGAAAAGGTGTGTCTTTTCTAATCTATTCGAAACTGTTTGGACTAAAACGGACACAAACCAATAGTTGTGTCTATTCAGGAATAACTTTCAAAGAGTTGCAACTCTTGGCCTGCAGCTTTTGGAAATCTATAAATAGGACCCCGGTTTCCAAATTTCGTTCATTTTCAAAAATCATAATTCTCTTGTCTTGCATTCTGCATAACTAAAATATTTTTCCCGTTCATTGAGAGAGTACGAAACGTTTTACGGTTATTTGTTCTTCTTTGTTAGAGTGCTTCTACACCGCAAGTGAAAGATTGTTGTATCTTGGGAGGCGATTGGCGTCAACTGTAAGCACCGTAGCAGGCCAAAATCGTCTTAAGGAAATAGAGTCGAACTCTAGCCTCAATCTACTGTTTTCTGCAATTTTGTTTAGCGTTTATTCGGTTTGCCATTTCCTTCTCTTCGTTTTTTATTTTTGTTATATAAGTCGCATGCTATATAATTGTTTCTAACAAAACTGAGGACAGCTACCAAAAAGAAGAAACAAAAAGACACTGGAAAGAGTGAAATTTTTCGATATAAAAACAAAAGGAAAAGGAATTGCGACTAAAAATGGGTGGTAGCGACCTAAAACAATTTGCCACCAGATTGAAAGAAGGATGGAAGCAATTATTTTTCGATGGTGGAGCATTTGACATTTGACAAAAATTAACTGGACCGAGGTAGATGTAAATGGATCAAGTTACTGGAACCACCTGAAGAACAATTATTTCCAACCATGGCTTCACAAATCGGCATTGAGATTTCTGTCCAAATATTGAGTTTCTGGGAGAAGCCATTCTCAATCAAAGCTTTTATTAGCTACATGAAAACTTTAGAAGCAAAATATTGAGGTAGCCATTGCGTCGCCTCTAACTCCGACTAAGGCCAAGCAATTGCCGGCATCACAAGGAATGACAACTAGCCTTTTTTCCATTGTGTTAGCTATAAACTTTTGATGGAGACAGCTTGGGAAATTTACTTAATCATGCACAGCGGGAATAAAACAATTTTAAATTCCCAAACGAGGATCTGTAATGTGTTTAAATAGAAACTGTGATGAGAATGATACCTTTGATGAATTCCACAAACTCTTTTGCTTTTTCTTGAACTCCAATGATCACGATCTGCAATCTAAGCTGTCCAATTGTCCAGCCTCCAATGGTGATCCACACAGAGAACAAGAACGACGGCTAGGATTTTCTTTTCTTGTGCTAGCAAGAATAATGAAAATTCCATATTGTTTTCAAACCCTAGTAGCCTATTAATATAAGTCCAAATGGATTCGGCCCATCTGTTAAACTTAACCCGATCCAATATTTAATTAATCAAATTAATTAAATCTGGTCCATGAATTAATTAATCCAGTTAATTAATTCGGGCCTATTAATAAACAACTCAATCAATTAATTATCCAACACTTGTCAATTAATTAATTGGTAAATCTCATTCTTCTGATTCTCTTTTGTGTGTGACCCATTAGGTTCTCGATCACGATATCGAACGACGTGAATTATTATTGATCTAATCAAAATCGATAAATTAAAACGCCTCTTTTAATTTATTATTAATTCACTTTCGTTGTCCCAGATTGACATCTAGCAATGTGTTAGGGCAATACATGTGACTGGAAATATCACGTAGCATGACAAAACCAAACTTGTTCGTTTACCGTGAAACTATAATCCTTTCGTCAATATGATCCGATCAATTATGAGATATGGATATGTGTCAATCTCAATTATCGATCATATCTTTTATCCTACTGTTAAGTCAATGTACGTCGAAAACTCTTTTCCGACTTATGAGTTCACCTTGGCCAAGGATTTCATTATCAACTTAACTGGATAAAATGTAGATCATAATCTCTTACTATCTAAGAGTGACGAATCTTCTATTGGTCATTCACAACCTTCATATGATTCTTGACATACCCGAACGATGTTGTATTAGCGACCCTTGGCAGAGCAACATCCAACACCACCAAAGTATGACTGTCCTCATATAAGGTACCATGATGACCTCAAGTCCAAGGACCAATTCCACTACCGAACGTTAGAGATTAACCACTAACACTCAGATAGTTATCCATGTGGAATCTCTCAGCGGGTCTCCAATGTTTTGTTCTATAACAAAACATCCACGTGTTCATTCAAGTGTCACCACAATTTAACTTGTGAGATCAGCTACTTACTTCATAAGTAAGAATGCCACACGCGATAGTCTATCCGTAATAATGATATCCGTATCTCGTTATTACTTCAACCACGGACGATTTAAGATTCAATCATATGTAATTTGTATCTCACAATCACAACTACTTGTGATTAACAAATCACCAAAACTTGAATCTACGGATTTTATTATTTAATTTATTAGAATATTAATTCAATTAAATAATAGATATTACTTTACATATGTATTGATTATATATATATTCAAAGTGTTTATGTCCAAAGTTGATTGGACCTAGGGCATAACACCTACAGACAGGACAATGATGGTGGCATATTTGAAGGGTTTCTATTCAACTTTGCAAGCTGTTTTGTCTGGCAAAAGCAGGCGTTTTCAGCTCAATTGGTACTTTTTGGCTTAATGTGAATGAATCCCATCTACGGTGGGAATATGTGGTTGTTAGTTAATGGGCTTGGAAGAGGATAAAGGCTAGTTGGTGAGCTTCAATTGGGTTGGTCAAACATTTATGTAAAATTGTGCCCAGGATTTGTTTTAGAGGAAATTACAAAAAATCAGGTGTTTAAAGATTACTTTTTAAAAATTAGGTCTAAAATTTATTTATGCAAAAATCAGGTAATATATTAAAACTCTAATTAATAACCCTAATTCACTAATCTTCCTCTCTCTCTCTCTTTCTCCATCACTCCTGGAGCGGCGCCCTCTCTTCCCTCTCTTCTTCCCCCCTCTCTCTTTGTCTCCCTGCCAGCGGCGTTGCAGTGAGCGATCGTCAGTTGATGAAGACGCTCTCAGGCATGGAGAAGCCGCGCATAATGACTTTGCACAGGTCGGCTATGGTGGTTGTTCATCGTCCCTGCGTGCGACTTCTCCGTACCTGATCGACGGTAGTGGTTATGGTACTCAGATAACGATCGCCTCCACGCTTCACTGTGTAGCGGTGCTTGGCAGTCTCTCAGCATGTAGTGGTGGTGTTGATGTTGGTTGTGTTGTGTTGTGGTGCAGATGTGGTTTGTTGGCAGTAGTGGTGGCAAAAAAGCTCGGAGGCTCGGACTAATCTCTAACTTATTATGTTATTTTGTTGACATGTTATTTTGCTTGGAGTCTCTAGCTTGCAGAAAAGATGCTTTTCATGTACTCAAAAATTAGTACAATGCCCTTTTTCTTTTAAACATCCAATTTTTAAAACTAATCTCTAACTTAAAGCTTTCACCTCGTTTTTATCTCAATGAGTTTTAGACAATCCACACAAGGATTTCATGCATGGAATCCCTACTTATCTCAGTGTTTCCCTGTAACAGTTCAATCATCTCCAAAGTAGCATATATTTGGATTTATGGAATAGGACACTAGAGATTATTAGATTGTATAACTACGTTCCACTATCCTGTACAAAATGAATCGAATCATTACTCAATATGCTAAACATAAGTGACGTGCATAGGAAATATCAAGTTTTACATAAACAGGTCTAAACTAATCCAAAAATGCACCATGTCATAATTCACAACTGATACTTTTCCCAATGATTCTCAAAAATTTTGAAACTCTATGATATTATTTATGCAAATTCACAACAAAATCCAACAGAATCTTCCCCCCAACTAAATCTTGCATTGTCCTCAATGCAAAAACAAGATAGACAAATGAAGGGAATGACAAATATCATATAATAGTGCAGTGAAGCAACATAAACTTAAAGTGTAAGAGCCGAAAGCACTCAATGGAATGGTAAATCAAAGAAAATGATAAAATTAACTAGAATAAAAATGTAAAAGTAAAAGGCAGAAGAAAAAGAACGAACTTCCCTTGGGTTGCCTCCCAAGCAACTCCTTTGTTTATTATTTTTGGCTCGACCCAATGTTTCCTCCCTAGCCTGCATCCAGTAAGCGTGGTTTCAATTTTCTTTGCAATGCACTAAGCTCCTTGGACATAAGCACTGGTAATGGTCCTCCGCCTCCATCACTTACATGCGTGGGATAACCAGAGAAGAGCTCAGAATCAGGAGTAGGGACCTGTAAGACAAAATGTAAAGTTCTCTCATTGGAAACTGACAATGTAAAATAAGAACTATTACCTGACTATTGATCATTTATCTCAAGATTTTTATTAATAATGAAGTCTACTCCATCCGTTTCTAGAGTTTCTGGTGCTAGTCCAAGGAACATACTATCAGCAACATCTTGAGTGAGTGCATCAATCATGTGTGTTTGATGACACTCATTATCCTCATCTAACTGCTTAGTGATATGGAAAATGTTGACTTCTAGAGTCATATTCCCAAATGATAGTTTCATAAAACCATTTCTTCAATTAATCAGAGCATTAGCAGTAGCAAAGATAGGTCTACCAAGAATGATAGGAATTTTAGAGTCAACATTCACATCATCTTTTACATCCAACACCAAGAAATCAACGGGATAGTAAAATTTATCAATTTGAATAAAGATATCATCAACTACTCCCCTAGGTCTAATAGTGGACCTATCAGCTAATTGTAAAACCACAGATGTAGGTTTCATCTCACCTAAACCTAATGACAGGTAAATAGCATAAGGCATGAGATTGACACTAGCCCCCAAATCTAGAAGAGTTTGTCCAAACTCATGACTTCCAATGATACAAGACATAGTAGGACAACCAGGGTCCTTATGCTTAGGTGATACTCTTTGTTCAATCACTGCACTCACTTGCTTGGTCAAAAAAACATTTTTCTTGACATTGTATTTCCTTTTGATAGTGCATAAATCCTTAAAGACTCTAGCATACGTAGGAATCTGTGAAATTACATGAAAAAAGGGCAAATTGATTTTTACCTGCTTTAGATGCTCTAAGACTTCACTATGTTGACCAGCAGATTTTGAGGTGGACTTAAGAGCTAGTGGGAAAGGTGCTCTCATTGGATTTGTCATCACTTCATCCCTAGGGCTATTCTCTTCAGGTTCATTAGACTCTTTCTCAGTTTCCATAGGTCTAGGGGTTGGTTCTATGACTTTCCCTGACCTAGTGGTTATGGCATTTACCTCCCTAAGATTTTTTACATTAAATCTTGAGGTTTGTGCCATGTATTGTCCCTTAAGGTTAGGTTGAGGTTGAGCCGAAAATTTTCCACGTTTCTCTACAACTAAGGCACTAGTTAGTTTTGAGATATGATTCTTGATTTCCTTATGATCCTCGACAATTTGGATAATCATAGTCTCGAATTTTTGATTTGTTTTCCCCTGTGCCTCCATGAAACATGTAAGGTATCTTCTAAGGAATTTCTAGATGATGTGGGTTATTATGAGGGTGTATTGTAAGCTCTATTCGTTTGGGCGGGTCGCTGGTTTTCAGATTTCCAACTAAAATTGGGATGATTTTGCCACCCTGGGTTGTAGCTTTTAGAGAAAGGGGCATAGGGTTTGTTATACGTACTTAAGACATTGCAATATTCTTCATAAACCCCGCTCATCTCAGTGAGAGTAGAACAATCTTGCGCTGGATGACCAATTCCACCACACACATTACAAGATCCAGAAGACTCAACACTAGCCACAGTAGATGTAGGCTTTGAACTCTTAGTGCGTAGGTTTTCAATTTCTCTAGTCAGGGTTTTTACTTTAGCTCTAAGATCGTCTTCTTCCCTAAGGTGATAAAGGCCTGCACTAGAAGGATTTCCAAAGGCTCGTAGCCCATTGGCGCTATCAGTGGTACTAGGGCCAGTCCAAGTGTGAGCTTTTTCTGCTAGTTCATCTAAATATTGTATAGCCTCATTAGGATCTTTCTGTAAAAATTCACCATTGCATATCATCTCTATAAATTGACGCTCCCTAGATATTAACCCTTTATAAAAATAGCTCACGATACACCAACTCTCATAACCATGATGGGGGCAAAGAGTTTGAAATTTTTTATATTTTTCTCACTCTTGATATAAAGTTCCATTCACCTTTTGGATAAAAGAAGAGATTTGTTTTTTCAATGCAATAGTTTTGTGGTGGGGAAAGTATTTGCTAAAGAATACTTGTGTCATTTCAGCCCAAGTTTCAATCGAATGTGGTCTCAATGAATACAACCAGCTTTTAGCCATTTCCTTAAGAGAAATTGGGAAGAATGTGAGCCTAATTGCATACATTGTACCATGTTGATTATAGAAGGTTGTTACAACCTCCTCGAATTCCCTAACATGCACATACGAGTTTTCATTCTCAAGTCCATGAAAGTTAGGAAGAAGTTGAATCATTCCAGGTTTAAAATCTACACGTGACATGTTGGGTGGAAACATAATACATGAAGGTGTAGATGTACGCGTGGGGTGCAGATAATCATGCAAAGTTCTATTAGGTACATCATGCTCATTGTCAGACATTGTGTTATATGATGAAGTGTTAGTTTTAACAGATATAGATTCAAAAGCAGGGTTAAAAAGATGTTTAAACTATATGTCGGCTCTATACGCAGATCGTCCTCGTTCTCCTTGATACTTGCTCATAGAAAAAGTAAAAGAAAATAAAGTGAAAATAGGAAAAATACAATAAAGAAAATTAAACTAACCAAAAACAAAATAAAATGAATGATGTCACCATTTTGTACTCGATCCTTGCTATTTTGTACTGTCTCCCCGGTAACGGCGCCAAAATTTGATTACGCCCAGTCGTAGCACAACTTTGGGGTGTCGTGTCCACAGAGAGATAGAAGAATACTTAAAGGATCAAAAAGACTGAATTGTTCTCTCAAATGTGTAATAAAATTTAATGTCGAAACGTGAAATTAAAATCAATAATTCGAAGCGGTGAAGCGTCGGAATTCCCTCAATTGGATTGGATCAATCATATCAATTATTTATTTTTGTAACACAATTAGAGGCTTTCATCCCGACACTCTAATTGGAAAATATATCGTGAAAATCAATTTAATTTACAAATGTAATCCTAGAATTTAGACTTAAGACATATTCGCACAATTTTATTGGAACAAGATCAAAGATCGACCATATACATCAAGCATAAGGCAGTAATCAATTCGCTAATAAAGTGAAATTGAGATTAAAATTCAACAACTAGTTTAATCTAAAGATAAAAGAAGTATGACTGGATCTATGAAGAATATAATAATTGTTAAACCAATCTCAATAATAAATAATTGAAATTGAAACTCAATAAATAGTTTAATTGAACAATGGAAAAAGCATGACTGAATCCATGAAAAATCTTGTAATTATTAAACCGATTTTAATATAAATTCAAGAGAATGAAAATCTAAATTCTAGTATTGTTTGACAATGAAAAAATCAAATTAAATGAATAAAAGACATGAAATCACCAATTCCAGTCGAGTTCCTTCGTAATTTCACCAAAATTTTTAGTTCCTCATGTATTTCTTGAGCCAAAGAGGAGAAGAATGGTGTATGGGGACCTTCTCCATATGTATTCTGCTGTTAAGCATTTATAAGAGTCGGAAATTGGATGAAAATCACGTTCAAATGGTTTCCCAAAGAGTTCTAATCGAATAAGAAAAGTTGTTTTCGTGCGCGGATTTTTTGTCTCTGAACAACAGTCAGAAATTTGTTATAACTTTCTCTTCCGATATCTGATTTAGATAATTCAAGATGTGTTCAAAAGATAACTCGAAAACATACAACTTTGTTAGAAATAACTCTTTTCCAATTCGGACTTTTACTATGCCAAAAATGGGTCACAATCTTCGGCTAAAAATCTAGAATATATCTTGTGCAAATTGGAAATTGATTCTGATAATATTCCATTTCTTTTTTACTTCTAATTGCTTCCAATCGACCCTTAACACTCTTGAACCTTCATCGTGAGTCCAGACATAATTTTTAAGTATTTGCACTTTAGTCCTTGAACTTTCATTTTCTTTTATTCTGGTCATTTTTCACTTGTTTCTCCTTATTTCCGCTACATTCATCACTTGTCTTACAAAACATGAATTGCATAGAATTAAGCTATATTCCAACATATTAATCAACAATTGCTCGTGTTTTGACATTAAAATAAGTATATAAAATGTACTTATCAAACTCCCCCAAACTTGAACTATTGTCTGTACTCAAACAACAACAATATAACTTAACTCTACAAACAACATGATTTAACAATATGTCGTGTCTCAGGTTTGAAATTTGGTAGTCAGACAAATGAACAATTACAAAAGTGTAAAAATTAAATCAGTCTCCACCTGTTATATGCATGACTTGACGTGTGTGTGTGAAAACTCATGTCAACATATTAAGATTATGATTGGTTCAATCATTTACCCATAGTAGTCAAATATGTACTTTCCTCGCTCGAGAGATACACACACCCCCAAACTTATGCTTTTAATTCAATTTTTCCGGGGTGTATCCTAAGTTGAATCCATTCAATTCTATTCCTTATCCTCTCTTAGTTTGGATAGGAATTACTCCTACAAGTTCACACCTCAACAAGTCGAGATTCTCCTATATTTTTTATTACTTTAACCCTTAAAACTAGACTAAGTTACTTATTTCTCGTCAAATGTGTAGTTTTGTCAACTGAATGTTTGAGGCGTAATCAATGTATTTGAATATATTTTTTTTTCTTTTCATTTTTTTCTCCATTTATTTTTCTCTTTTTATTTGAGTATCTTCTCATTTGCTTTCTATATAACCCATGTAACGAGTTTTAGGCTGATAACTCCCAAGTCAGATGACCATAGGGCACCGGATTTTAAATCACCCTCATAGGCTTAATCACCCGAGTTATATAGGCTCAAAAATATGTTTTTTATGTACTCAAAGATTAGTGCAATGCCTCTTTTCTTTTAGACATTCAATTTTTAAAACTAACCTCTAATTTAAAGCTTTCATCTCGTTTTTATCTCAATGAGTTTCAGACAATCCACACAAGATTTTCATGCAAGGAATCCCTACTTATCTCAGTGGTTTCCTGTAACAGTTCAATCGTCTCCAAACCAGCATATATTTGGATTTATGGAATACGACACTAGAGATTATTAGGTTGTATCACTAAGTTCTACTATCCT
Organism: Fraxinus americana; assembly: GCA_035079005.1. Lineage (NCBI taxonomy): Eukaryota > Viridiplantae > Streptophyta > Magnoliopsida > Lamiales > Oleaceae > Fraxinus > Fraxinus americana. Next base: position 29,085,389 of record CM068712.1, on the reverse strand, counting down.
CTACAAAATGAATCGAATCATTACTCAATATGCCAAATATAAGTGATGTGCATAGGAAATATCAAGTTTTACATAAACTGGTCTAAACTAATCCAATAATGCACCATATCATCTTTCACAGCTGATACTTATCCTAATGATTCTCAAAAATTTTGAAACTCCATGATATTATTTATGCAAATTCACAACAAAATCCAACAGAATCTTACAGCAACTAAACTATTTGATTTGTGTATAAATTAAATCAATATCCTAGGTGCGAATTCTGAAAGATATGTAAAATTGTGCTATTGCAATTCTTGATGATGTCGTGGATATACTACAAATCTCAGTCATGCTAAAGAAATTAATATTATTGCAAGTGCATGCTAAGTGTTCAATAAATTTCTTAGCTTGGAATTCTCTTGTTCAAAGGCTCCATTGATCATTCTAATTGCTTAAGGAAAGCCATAGCTCGTAGATTTCTTATTATTAGAAGTGACATCTCTTAAAGTAAAGATGCGGCATATTTTGGAATCCTCATTCCTTGAATAAAGGAAAAGATATTATCGTGAAGTCCTCGTTCCTTAAATAAAGGAAGAGGGCCAATATGCTTTATCATGAAGTTCTCGTTCTTTGAATAAAGGAAGATGTGATATTTTGAAGTCCTTGTTCCTTGAAAAAGGAAAAGGCAAATCGCCAGATGTTTATTCATGGCCTAGCGAGATGGTTATTCCTCACTTCTCACTATCGTTGAGTCTAGCTATAAGACCTCGTCATCCGAGGCCTACTCACGAGACTCCGATAGTTCAAAACCTATTCTCGAGATGTCTATTCCCCGCATCACCAGATGTTTATTCATGGCCTCGTGAGATGGTTATTCCTCACCTCTCACTATCATTGAGCCTAATTGTAAGACCTCGTCTATCCGAGGCCAACTCATAAGACTCCAATAGTTCGAGAGCTATTCGCGGAATGTCTATTCCCCGCCTCAGCAAATGATTATTCCTGGCTCAGCGAGATGGTTATTCCTCGCCTCTCACTATCATTGAGCCTAATTGTAAGACCTCGTCTATCCGATGCCAACTCATAAGACTCCAATAGTTCGAGAGCTATTCGCGGAATGTCTATTCCCCGCCTCACCAAATGATTATTCCTGGCCTCGCCAGATGGTTATTACTTGTCTCTCTCTATCGTTGAGCTTAGCTGTAAGACCTCGTCTGTTCGAGGCCCGTTTATAAGACTCCGATAGTTTGAGAGCTATTTGTGGGACGTCTTTTTCCCGCCTCACCAGATGTTTATTCCTGGCCTCACGAGATGGTTATTCCTGGCCTCACACTATCTTGAACCTAGCTATAAGACCTCGTCTACCTAGACCCATTTATAAGACTCCAATAGTTCGAGAGCTATTCGCGGAATGTCTATTACCCACCTCGCCAGATGTTTATTCCTGACCTCGCGAGATGGTTGTTCCTTACCTCTCACTATCGTTGAGCCTAGCTGTAAGATCTCATCTATCCAAGGTCCGTTTATAAGACTCCGATAGTTCGAGAGCTATTCACGGGTGTCTATTCCCCACCTCGCCAGATGTTTATTCCTGGCATCGCGAGGTGGTTATTTCTTGCCTCTCATTATCGTTGAACCTAACTGTAAGATCTCGTCTATCTGAGACCCATTTATAAGACTCCGATAGTTCGAAAGCTATTCGCGGGATATCTATTCTATGCCTCGCCAGATGGTTATTCCTGGCATCGCGAGATGGTTATTGCTCGCCTCGCACTATCGTTGAACCTAACTATAAGACCTCATCTATCCGAGGCCAGTTTATAAGACTCCGATAGTTCGAGAGTTATTCGCGGGATGTTTGTTCCTAGCCATGCCAGATGCTTATCCCTGCTTGGAGTCATCATTCCTTGAATAAAGAAAGATTCGGCATATATTGGTTGTTCCTACCTGTTTTTAGACATCTCGGGTTTTTTGCATCTTTAAAGGCAAGTCATAACTCGTGGCTTTCTTATTATCGAAGGCAAGCATAGCTTGTGGTTTTCTTATGAAGTATGGCGAGCCCATATCTCCATAAATTTATTAACTATGGCAAGCTCATAAGTTACGTTAAGTATGACAAGCTCATACACTCCTTCAACGGTTAAAATATGGCAAGCCTATATCTCTATAAATTTATTAACTATGGCAAGCTCATAAGTTACGTTAAGTATGACAAGCTCATACACTCCTTCAACGATTAAAGTATTGCGAACCCATATCTCCATCAACTTATTAACTATGATAAGCTCATACACTCTTTCAACGGTTAAAATATGGCAAGCCCATATCTCCATAAATTTATTAACTATGACAACCTCATAAGTTACGTTAAGTATGACAAGCTCTTATGTTACATTCAGATTTATTATGGCGAGCCCATAAGTGAACATCGTCTCTGCTAATTACAGATTCAGAGCATCGCCTATTCTAATTACATATCCAGAGCATCGCCTCTGCTGCTTCCATAAGGACATCGCGCCACTTTATTCAGAAAGGGTCTCGCCTGTTTTTATTCAGCCTCATCACAGGCTTCAGTCGCAATATGGCCCGCCCTCTTCAGCAAAAGCCTCGCCTCACTTTATTCAGCAATTTGGCTAGTCCTCTTCAACAATTACATCAGCTTATCCAGCTGCTTATACGTTTAGAGCATCACATCCGCTGCTTATTTCAGAGCATCGCCTTTCCTTCTTGTTTCAGAGCATCGTCTCTGCTACTTATATTCAGATTCTTACCTCTGCATCAGCTTCATCGCAGCTGCTTATATATTCGGTGATTTATAGCTCGAGTCTGACCCACATATAAATATTCTACTCGGACTTGGGAACTATTGTAATACTGATAACTTAGTATCATTACAATAGTACTGCTAGCATATGCATTATATTATTGATGTCGAGTACTAACATCATCGCAAGCAAGTCATGGCACTATTTTCACTACAGCAAATACATATGCCACGTCTACATTATCAACATATTACTTGCTTCATGTTAGCAATACTGTTACACTGAGCTGTGCGAGCATATGATCTATTACAATACATGGTAGACTCTTAGCATATTATATCTTGGAGATATTTGATACACCATTATTTATCTTATCTTCATGAGTAATTTAAGGGCAGATGGACCCCAAATTTATTGGGTATATGTGCGTTGGAGATATTATATTGTATTATAGGTTGGTTTAGTCCATATTATATAGGAGGTGCTGCCGAAATTTTGACAAATTATATACAGTATCTGCCTTTCGAGGCAATTCGTAAGTCATCACTTAGTGGAACTATATATATTCTCGAGGCAATTCGTAAGCCCCCACATATTTGGGATGAAGCATATTTTCGAGGTAATTCGTAAGTTCTCGCTTATCCAAGCTACTTATTTTGAGGCAATCTGTGAGACCTCACCTACTGACAGCTTGTATTTCAAAGTCCGACCTGCACATGAATGTACGACTCAAAATTGGGGGATTGTTGTTATACCCATATATTACGTGGCATCGACTATTTAATTGCAGTGGACCTATTTAGTCAAGTCGAATATTTTTAGGTCTAAACTTGAGTCAAACCCATTTTTTTCGATTCATTTTTCGAGGTCATGTCCACGAGAAGGGGGCGTGGAAGGGACTCTGTTGGTCCATTTTTTGAGGTCAAAATTAAATTTAGACTTCTGTTTTTATGTTTGTTAGAAAAGGACACGTTCTGCAATTTTTGATTAAAAGTTTACATACAATCAATTTTTAATCGAATAATATAACAATATCTTTGGCTAAGCTCCGAATTTGCTTATATGAATTTCTTGAACTAATATTTAGATGTTAATTTATTTTTTGTTGAGTTAAATGTGAATTAAGTTTTCATGATAGAGAAAGTGATTTTACTTCACTTTTTAATTAAAATATTTCACATAATGTTATTTGATTTTACAAAATATTTTTTTAATTTCAAAATACTTTTCATCTAATTTTTCAAAAGGCCCATAATTTTCAGGGGTATTTGTGTAATTTGTTCGAGCATCAAAGGGTCGACGATTTTCGGGACATAGATTAAGTGGATTTGGATTTTAGCTTAGTGGAAATTACATAAAACCAGATTTTCAAGTTTCAATTTCAAAAATCATATTTAAAGTTTGTTTATACAAAAATCAGATAATAAATTGATATTTTAATTTAATAACCCTACCAAATGTTTTAAAACCTTAATCATTTTTTTTACTTTTTTTATCTCTCTAAATATCTTCATTTTCTCTCTATATTTCCATTCCCACTTCTCTCTTTACTGTGCCACCACCTCAGCACCATCCACATTGGGTTCACGATGCCTCCGAACGGTCAACATCTCCGACGCGTAGAGATACATAGCGCAGCGAGTTCGCATCGTTTCACATATTTGCTTTTATTTTCTACCATCAAGCCTTCGATCATGACGTCGCCGAAGCCAAAGGAAAGGAAGGCCAAGCAGAAAGTTGGAAGAGAAGGGGAAGACAAAGAAGACGGCTTGAGAAGCAGCCAGATGTGGATGGAGTAGAGTCAGTGGAAGCTGCCAAGCGCCGAACAACGACTCAAAACTGTAGAGGAGTGTGGTTACCAGAGGTGGTTGGAGTAGAGTTGTTTTGAAAGATTACTCAGAGCTGTAGAGGAGTGCGGTTGTAGTACTTGGTGCATATGAACTCCCTGAGCTGCTTGTCTTGCGTCATGGGTACGATAGTAGTACGATGGTGTGTGATAAGGGTGCGGTAGTGTTGAGGCATGGTGGTGGATCTGGCGATGGTGTCGTGATTACTGTGGTTGTGGTGGTGGTGATGGTGATGAGGTTGTTGTGGTGGGCTGTGTCTATTGGTGTTGTGGTTGATGCGATGGTGGTAGTTATTGTTGATATAGATGGTAGTGGTAGTGCCCAACTTTAGATTTGGGGATTTTGTGGTGGGGGGTGTGGTTGTGGTGGTGGTTGTGGTGTTTGAGATGATGGTTTTTCTGTCAGAAGATGGTAGTTGTGGTGTTGAGGCGTAATGGTGGATCTGGCAATGGTGTCGTGGTTATTGTGTTTGTTGTGGCGGTGGTGATGAGGTTGTTGTAGTGGGTTGTGTCTAGTGGTATTGTGGTTGATGCGGCAGTGATGGCGGTGGTGGTTATTGTTGACATGGGTGGTGGTGGTGCCAAATTTCAGATTTTGAGATTTTTTTTTTGTGGGGGTTGTGACGTCGAGGTGGCGGTGGATCTGGCACAACGATGTGGTGGTGATTTTCTATGACGTATTGATTTTTTTTAGATGGTGTTGCTGTCAAGAGGTGGTGGCGGTTCTGGCGGCGACGATGGCAATGGTGCTGCGGGAGAGAATGGTGCGGTGATGGTCACAAGTATTGGTTGTGGTCACAAATTATTTGGTTGATTATGACTATTAAATTGGTTAATCTGTGACTGATAAACAATACGTGATCAATGAAAAAGATAAATTGTGACAAAAAATGTTAATTTGTGACCGATAATTTGAATAAAAAAGATAAAGTGTGACCGAAAAAAATGTGTAACCGAAAAACTGTTAATTTGTGATCTATAATTTGACAATGTGTAACTGTCCATTAGATTGTGACTTATAATATTTGTGATTTTTGACATATAAATAAATTGTGACGTTTCAATTTTTGATTTGCGTGCGATGAACAAACTGTGACCTATAAAATTTTTGAATTGTGACCGTAAAAAAATTGTAACATATAAAATTTATGATTTGTGACCATGAATAATGCGTGACTTATTAATTTGATGGATTTGTGACCGATGAATAAATTGTGATGTATAAATTTTTTATTTGTAACCGATGAACAAATTGTGACTTATAATTTTTGAATTGTGATCGTAAAATAATTTGTGACATATGAAAATTGTGATTTGTGACCAATTATATGGAATTTGTGACCAATTATATGGAATTTGTGACCAAATTATATGGAATTGTAACATTAATATATTTAATTAATAAAATATATGTTTAATTAATTAATTTATAAATAAAATTTAAAAAACTCTGAAATTTGAAATTTTAAACATAATCTCTTAAATTTGAAATTAATAAAACTAAACCTGTTAATTATGAAATCTTCCCTTTAGGTTATGAAATTTTGCAAATGGACTTGAAACTTGGACAAATGCACTTAAATTTGAACACTCACTAAACTTAATAATAAAAAGAGTTGGGCTAATGGACCTAATGCTGGGGCTGGACCGCCCAAGAATGTTGGTGTATCTTTTTCAATCCAAATTCGCATTTAGCCCGAATCCTCGAGAGCAAATTTTCCTGTGGGCTTCTTTGTGGGCGCATTAACTTCCAAGGGTTATCAAAAGAGATAAAATGGTGTATTAACTTTGTATGGGAATTGGTCATTGATTTTACATTAAGGTCGGAAGGGCAGTCATGGGATTGTGGGAGAGCAGCAAGAGCTCTCCCCCAACATATAGTATAAAAAAATAGTAAGGAAGATTGTTGTTATACATATGCTAATAGATGTGCTCGTGCTGCCTCGGTGCTTGTTTGGCTCGAAGATGAAAATGGGTATGCTTCAACATTAATAGCGCAATCACCAAGAACCATATTGTTCGAATCGCTCTGAATTATTTCTCTAACTTTGTCATAGTTGTTAGTACTATGTCTTGGTTTACCCAAAAAAATTGGTTACATTGATCTTGGTTAACTGAAGAAATGAATATGTTGATCGATAATTTTTTAGACCTCCCTAGAACATTGGTTACAAGTTCCTCAATTGCATCGCGAAAGTTGGGGCCTTATTTGACTTTGATCACTTTAGAAATGGTTAATAAAATTCTTGTTTAATTTGCAAAGCATGCCCTGAATTGTTGGTATTATCTTGCTCAGTCCTTCCAAATTAAGAGTTATTAAAATCTGCCTATAAAGTTTTCAGATTGTGCCAAGAGGTCCCTAACGTTTCAGGTTTGTTCAAATCAGTCACCGAGGTTATCGTAATATACAATTCAGTCCCTTTACTCTCTGAATCCGCAATTCATTTCCTATAAATTCTGCAATTCGGTCTCTGTATTTTCTGGTTGTCGCAGATCGATCCAACTTGTTTAATGGTGCCTGAAGTTTCGGTATTGAAAAACTCGGTCTTGGGGGCTTGTTTAATAATTAAATGGGCTTAGTAATAAAGGTAGGGTAGCCCATCAAATGATAAATGACACTCCCATCCAGTGAATCTCCTCATTTAGGCATATGTTCGGTTAAGCTAAAAATCAATTTTTAAGTAAATTTTGATACGTGTAGTTGAGAAATTAGTAAAAATTGTGGGTGTATGTGAATTAAAATAAGTTTTAGAAAATGAGGATTAAATATAATTATTTTATCTCAAATTCAACTGGGAAAACTGTATTTAGTCAAAACAATGATTTATTTTGTTAGCGTGTGCAACTTTCTCGTATCTTTCTTCGTATTTTCGAAGAGGAATAAATTCTATAATACACACGCGGAGACAAAAAAAAAAAAGATCCATTAGCTCAATACTTAACATTTGGCAAAGATGAAATCAATCGCGATCTTAATTTCATGACACGACTCTAGTTATCTTTATTTTTTTCCCATTATTAAAGTATAGAGAATAGTGATATAAAACAAAGTTGTTAACTTAATTTGATTATTTTTTGTCTTTAATGTTGAAGTTGATGGCAGCACAGACGTGGATGGCCATTAAGCCTAGGGGTGTCCAAAAATCCCGAACCGAACCGGACCGAACCGAACCCGAACCGAACCGAACCGAACCGAGCGGTTCTTCAAAAATTAAATACCCGAACGGGTACCCGAATCGAGAACCGATGAGTTTGGGTCGGGTCTCGGGTCTAGACCAAGAACCGAAGAACCGAATAAGAACCGAAACTAAATAATTTTTTTATTTTTTATATTGAATTAATTAAATAAATCAGATTATTTCATAATTTTAATTTTAAAGCCCAAATCATTTTTAAAACCCATTAACCCATTTTAATTTGAAGCAAATGAATATACTTTATGTAGTTTTGCTGTAATATTAATATCTACTTTTTGGTATTTGTATACACTGAATTAATCTTATTGGACGGCTAGTTATTTATATATTTTTGAATTGGGTTACGTTAATTTGTAAAAGTTACGAATGAAATGTCATTAGTTGTATTTATGTAGTGTTGCTGTAAATATTAAAAAATTGGGTTAATTTCACAAACGGTCACTGAAGTTCCAAAATTGCACTAACGGTCACTGAAGTATCACCCGGTTTCAAGAATGGTCACTGAAGGACCAAATGAGTCGCGACTGGGTCTGCTAAAAACCCAGATTCCGGCGCCGTCCGACCAAGACATGGGTCGCGACCACCAGGAATTTAATCCTTTTCACCGGCGCAGCTTGCCCAGATATGGGTCTTCGCCAATTTCGCCCTGAGCTCGAGTTATTGGCCATTTTTAGATTTTCCGGCAGTGAACTTTTGAGCATCGATTCCGATTACATAACTTGATGAAATTGGGAGAGGTTGGATGCTAATTGAAGAGGAAGAGGAGTGCTTTCGACCGGTTCTAATTTCCAGCGGCTTAGGTGGTTGGAGCTCGCCAGAATTTGGTTGCAAAATCGCCGGAAAAAATTGAGGAGGAAGGCTTTTGTCAAATTTGCGATGCAGGTCCTCATCTTTCACGCTTCAACTCATTTGGTCCTTCAGTGACCATTCTTGAAATTGGGTGATACTTCAGTGACCGTTAGTGCAATTTTGGAATTTCAGTGACCGTTTTGTTATTTTGACGTAATTTCAGTGACCATTTGTGAAATTAACCCTTAAAAAATTTGATTATAGTACGGAACCGAACGGAACCGAACCGACCCGAACCGAACCAAACGGAACCGAACCCGAACGGTTCCATAATTATATTTGGACCCGACGGGTCCATTTATTTAATACCCGAAAGTTTTGGGTCGGTTCGGGTATCTTCAGAACCGAACCGAACCGACCCACGGACAGCCCTAATTAAGCCGACCTGGTACCTTGTAGGAAGGCCCCATAACTCACATCATCAACCGTTTCTGTTGGAAATGGCCAGTCGACTTTGGAATTTCGAATAAAAAAAGTTTGCGATAAAATTAAAAAAAAGTGTCACTTTCTATCTTCAATCTATTCAATTTTTTTAATATTTCGAATTTTATTTAATTATTTTTTAGAATAAATGAGTTTGTATAGAGACTATCTGTTTAATTATAAATTATTGAATTAATAGTGGTTTGGATTAATTTTAGAACACCTGTGCAACTTGTCGTTTCACTCGAGCTCCAACAATGAAATTCTCGGTCCGAAAAAGGGAAAATGCTTGAAGTTGCACATTGGAACTCATTACAGCCCCTAGAAAGTTCTTTTTATAGTTATCGAAAATCTAATCATCTAGATCTACCAATGAAGATTAAAACAAGTCATATTCAGATATAAATGAGGATAAAAAGGGGAAGGTAGTGGAAGCTTGGAGATAGTAATCAAGATGTGACAATGAACCCTAATGGGACACACTTGAACGTGGATATATGTGTGTGTGGGTGGTGGGGGGGATTGTTAGTGTGGACGATTTAGAAGATATAATCGAAGGACATGTAAGGCAGATCTTGCAGTCAAGCTCTCTTTTGCCTCTGTACTTGAGAGTAATCTCATATGTTCGAACAATGATTCGATTGTTGAGATTTGGTATGAGATCGATACTCAAATATTTCTTAGTAAAACATATTGGAGGGGACGTAAAGTACACTCTCCCTGACTTTTGACTCGCCTGTCTTTCTTTTCTTCTGTTCTTTTTTTTTTTTTAATTTGTTTGGTTTCCCGCTATATATATATATATATATATATATATATATATATATAGAAAGAGCAAAACAAAAATAGAAAGATAAGGATAAACCCTAAACTAAAGGATTTGCATGTTTTTCATCCACCTTTTAATGATTAGATTTTGTTGAAGGCCTATAGCTATTCATATTAGGATGAAGATAAGCTTCTCTCTAATTACTTATTACAAGACACCAAGATAAGAAGCATCCAAAGCTCTCTTTTTCTTGTATTATCTTTATTTTTGTTTTATTGCCAACAACATGTTTCGAAATGTAAATAGTACTCAACGATAATAATTAATAAAAAGAAGCAAAATTTTATTCATAGTACTATTTGGTGTATCGAAAATGTACCATGAATATGCACTAAAAGGTTTTCATCAAACTGTCTTAGCGCGTACATACACACACGTAAATGAATGATCTTTATGAAAAGTATATTTGGTTGTTACTTTTTGAAGATTTGTAGATCTTTAAGATAAAATAATTAAGGATTAAAAATGTACTTAATGTAAGATTGTACCTTTCTCATTATTAATGTATAATATCATATCCACTTACTTTACAGCAAGTGAATTTGGTTTATGTATTTTTTTTTTCACTCTGAAAAAGTGTAACTAACCTACAAGTTTTCTTTAAAGTATATAATAATATAAAAATGATATTAATGTAGGCTAAAATTTACTCAATTAGTCAATTAGCAGTGGCATGCTCAGAACTGGGGGCTAAAGAGTGGACTAAGGTCCATGAAAGTTACTTAATTACACTTTAAAAAAATGGTCATTGTAAAAGACTCGCATACTTGAGATAAAAGTAGACAAACGGGATTGAAAATAGACCGATTTTATACCTTTAACTATCGACTCTTCTAGCGTTACTGTGTCAATGGCCATTTTTAATCTTTCGAACTATTTCAGATTCGATAGATTGGTTGAAATATTGAATAAACGTTTTTATAAGATTTCAACTTATGACTCGACAACAATATACAAATATGACTTTTTTTTTTATATATGTTTTCCAAGATAGAGAAAAATGAAAGTACTTTGTATTTGCTATTTACCTTTTTTTATTTCATTGCTACATTTTTTTACTTAGTTGTAGGAATATAGCAGTTGATAATAAATTCTTATCTGTAAATGAATTGTCATCATGTTAAATTAAATTATGGGCCCAAAATAGCATCTCTTCATGAAATAATAAGACAAAATGAAATTTAACTTTATGAAAAATTATGACATTGTTGCTTTACCTTTCTTTTCTCCCCTGAATATTCTCAAGTACTGTGTTTTTTTTATTTCAGCATATTCTTTACTTTTATCAAAATAAAAAGAATTATTCTTTTTATTTGATTATATCATAAAATCACAAAGTGATAACTTCATAATATTCATATAGAATTTCAAAATAAATAAATAAAATAATACAAAATCTAAGCAATATCTGAATTTATGCTCAAGGCTAAGAATCCTACTATAGTCTATAAGGTGATTAATTAGGAATCACCGAAAGAAATTATTAGTCAAATCATATCATTATAGAATAAAATTTAATAGGTTCTACCATTTCGGTGGGATAATATTAGCACGTGTCAAATTAAATAGTCCCAGTAGCAAGTTGTAACTAATTCTCTATTTATCTCCTATTTCAGATATTTTGGGGGTGGCATAACTTTACCTTTCAAAGTCCTAAAGCATAAAAACTACATAAACTTCAATAAAACTACATAAAAAAAAAAAAAAAAAAAATTTAAACCCTCAGAGCAAAAATGCATGGATTGAACCCATCATCTCTATTTAGTAGGAACTACGAGATTACTCCAAAGGTTACTTTAAGCAACAAATTAGGGGTTGTAAATCGACCATAAAGTCCAATTTAATAAATAGAAGATATTAGTTGTTCGTTCTCAAAGTTTAAATTTGGGTGTAGTTCGCTTAGGTTCCAAATCCCGTAGAATTGGAACCGAATCGAAAATCTATGGTTCTTTGATAATGGAACCATTTGATTTCATTTATAGTATTTGAACCGAATCGAAACAAGAATTGAAAGCTTCTGTTTGATTTGGTTTGGTTCTGATTCAACTCTAATGGTTACAGTATTTTGTTTTCCCTTACTCAAGTTTTACAACGAGTGTTGGAGATAGGGTTTGACAAAACTACTTAGTTGAACTGAACCGAACAGGACTCGAACTGAATTTCCCTGATTTTTTTTAAAATTTTTTATGTTGAATAAATTAAATTATTTTAATTTTTTTTCTAAATAGATTTGATAACTAATTAATTGAGCCAAAAATATCATTTTCTTATTTCATTTGTCAACAACTTAATTTAGCCAAAACCAAAATCTGATTTTCCTATTTCTAATTTTCAGTCCAAACCTAACTTAATCAAATTGAAGATGCTAGTGATGGGGATTTTGACATTTTAAATTGGTGGAAGATCAATAAATTAAGATTTTTGTTTATTTATCTTTATTAATTGTGCATTTTCAATTTTTTCTTGTAGAATTTCTTAATGTAACGAGTTAAGCAATTGATGATTAATTTAAATGATTGGCAAGTACGAGCAATATTTTAAATATTTTATTTTTGTAACTTATAGTTTATATTTCATTTTTCAATGCAAAATTGAGGGGTTGAAGCAAAGGAATCAGTGAGATGAAATCACCGATATTTAATGTTATTATTTACTTTTTGGTAATTTGTATATATTGTAAATGAATCTCATTATAGAACTTGATATTTTTATAATTTTAAATTGGACAACATCATTTTGTGAAAGCTAAGATTTTGTGAAAGTTAAGATTTAGTTGAATTAATGTAGTGTTATTGTAAATATTTTAAAAAATAATTATAGTATGAAACTTGGGAACCGAATGGAACCGAACCATAACTAAATTTGGATCCAACGTTCCACTTACTAAATAACCAAAAATTAGGGTTCGATTCAACTCTCTTCAGAATCGAACCGAACTATGTTAGTAGTTTATTGTTAATAATTTATTTTCCACTAAATAAAAAAGAATCCTACAAAGTTTGTAATAGTGTTTTTTTAATTGGTATACTATACTAAATTTTAGTGACCATTTTGATAAACATTATTTTGAACCAGAATTTCAATAACTCTTATATGTTATTGTTTGGCATGTCTAGTTTGACCATAACTGGCAATAATGATAGAAAATTGATAATTAGAACATTTAATAAAGAATCTAATATTCTTCATTACAATAAATTCCTATATAATATTTGTTCTCATTATCGAAAATTGATCATTACTAGCTAAAATAGGGATTGAATTCCTTATTTTTTCGAAAATTAATCAGGGTGATGAATGGGCCCCATTACCCTGAATGTTGACCATTTAGATATTATTTGTATATAATATATTTGATATATATATTAGATTATTGCAGGTGTTTGCAACCTAAAATTTGCGAAATTATTGCTCAAATTTTCAATTATAAGCATAATTTTCAGATTATATAATCAAAACTATATGTTTTATTAATACTAATAATTTTAAATCTTAACATTTTGTAAGTGTTAATTGAGATATTGATAAATAGTTCAACATTATTAGATGCTAAATGCTTCAAATTATATTAATTGAGAACAAAACACTTCTCATTTCTGTTCAGGCAAAGCTATTGTGCATCATGCCAACGTAATAATTCTCCATATTATAATTGGTTTATAATCAAAGCCTAATTTTTATATTTAATTATTTTGATGGTGCAGTACGTGCAAAATTAATCCACCACCATACACTGAAATGGAAAATAAAGAATGTTGAGAATAAATGAATAATTTGAGCCATCGTACAATACCTCAAGCCCCAGCTCGTGATATTTTATAAAGCAATTTGTTGATTGTTAATTTGATTGAAAAATTCCCTCTGCATTAGGGGGAGAAACTAAGATGTTGGAAATAATGTACAAATGCATCATTCTTTAAATTCTCATAAAAGATAATTTAAGTCAGGAATTCTAAAGATAATTCATTTAGATGTATTTATTGACCAAAGAGATGAATATACACATCATCTTTAAATGCTCCAACTCGAATTAATGTCCTAGGGGACTATAAGTTAATATGATATTTGATGGCACGCGCTGAAGTATGATGATATTCGATTTTAATATAAAAATCTCCAAACGAAAATGAAGCAATTAACAAAGATGATTAAGAAGGCATATACTCTTGATGAGTATTCAAACATAAGAAGTTTTTAAATCCTAGAAGAGGTTCAAGTACCTGAAATATTGACAATTGAGATATCTCAATAAGTTATATCATTATAGAAAATAATAGAATCAAAAGAGAAAAGAAAAAGTTGTCGACAACGCTTTTGCACATGATATATTGCATCATATTATGAATAGCGATAAATCGAAAAAATTCATTGAAATACATCGATCGAAATAATGATTGACCAAGTAAAATGACGCGATCATACTAAAATTGAATTTAATAGAGAAAACTGACGTTTTGGGATGCGATCTTAGTAAAATTAAACTTACTTGAGAAACTTGAAATTTTTGAATTTACACTTCAAACATTTAAAGGTGTATATTTATGCAAAATGAAAATAGAAAAAAAAAAAGTTGTAATACAAAAACAACTATTTACATAATGAGTTTCAAGAAGACTTTAATAAATAGATAAATTTTCATGTGGTAGATATAATTACAAGTCTCTATTTTACTAGTATGACAATGCATGCAATTTGATATGCATAAATAAATTTGATTACAGCCAACTTATTTTATATGTTTTAATACTATCTTTTATACGCGAATCATATAATTCAAGTGCTATTATCATGAAAGGGAGAATATGCGTTATACTCGTTTTTCCTCTTACCAAGGTTTTGTTCCATTTGGTTTTCTAACAAAGTTTTCAATTAGTCAACTTTTGTACCATATTTAAAGAATAATATACTCCTTTTCCTTTATTAGGATTTTTCCCACAAAATATTTTCTAATAAGGTTTTAATTAGGCATATTCTTTGTATGATAAATATTCATAATATATAAGACGTTTACCTTCAAAATAATACTCTAATATGTATGAAACTCCCAATGAGATTGACAGAGCTATTTTTCGAATAATCATGTTACTACAGTCATCAAGTTTTGTCACACTGAATTTTCTTGAAGACATTAATGTACAATACATTAATATTGAAGACATTAACATACAAGAAATAAATCGCTTGATACAAGAATTAAAATTAGGGGAGTAGCTGTACTTTTTTTTCCTTCCATCAAGTTTTGTTCCATTAAATTTTCTTGACAAAGTTTTAACGATGCAGTAGTTTATTACTCCAAATTATTTATACTCTTTTTTTATTTGTTGGTATTTTTGTCCCATTGAATTTTTGCCAAACAATTTTCAAAGAGAGTTATTGTACAAATAATCATCAAAGTGGGAGTGTTGTAAAACTATAAGATATATATTGATAAATATGTTGTATTATCAATGTGCATAGATAAGTCTTATCTAGTTCAGAGAGTTTATTTCATTCTAATTGCAACTTTCATTTTGAACCCTATAAATGTAGGTTTTGATTCTCAATAAAATACACACTTAAGTTTCGACTATATGCTTTTCTCTCTATTTATTCTTTTAATTTTATAACATTTCCTATTGTTTTAATGACACATATTTAAAAAAATCATTTTAAACTTCAAATAGTCTCTCCTAAACGAAGAAACTGGATTCCAAAAACAAAGAGGAAAGAATAAAAAAAAGGTAGGTGCCAAGGAGTGAGAACAATACAGCTGAGTCGATCGGTGATAGAAACCCAAATAATTGTGCAAAATCTGATAAACCAAGCTGAGATTTATGTGGTGGAACCCTAAAGAGAGGTAGCGGGGACCAACCACCGTGTCGATCGTTGGAGCCATATGTCACTCGCTTAAGGGCCACATCAAACCGAAAGTTTCAAGGTATCCTTGGAGTGGTAGTTATGTTCGTTACTTGTCACATTTTTTTGCTATAAAGATATTCTTTATTCATCATAACTTTAATCAAAGGTCGCCATTGGTGACACTTGTTCTAATTGCGAAAAAAGAACACTTCAATGAGTACTAATTGATGGGTTTGAGAATTGATTATTCAAAATGAAACATTCAACTTTTTTGTTACTTTTGTAGTTAAAACAAATAGCTATCGGGTTGTGATTTTTGAAAATTGAGAAGCTATGTAATTAATAATTAATTAGGTTCATGAAATAAATCTTGAAAATGATTATTTATTTATTGAAAAATTCTTTTTATACATCACCATTTACCTTGATCCAATCAAATCTTAACGTATCATCTATTGATAAACAAATTTATGAGTTGTGATATACATGTAACATAATCGTTATTTATTTATAGCTAATTTTAAGACACTGATCCAATGTAAGGATGTTAACGAGTTGAGCGGGCTCGCAACCTAAAACTCGAAGCTAGGGTTGGCTCAATTAAAAATAGTTTGGGATTTTTTAGCTTCTCGTAAAACTAGCTATTTATAAATATTTTTTCATTTTTATTAAGTTTCGACTTGTCACGAGTTGAAAATAGCCCGTACGACTATCGAAATCGTGAGCATCATCATCTAGGTTCCAGATCCAAGTAGTAGTATATAGTCTTTTAGCTATTGCCCATTCCTCGAAAGAAGTTTAGGAGCTAGCCCGTGTGGCTCATCGAGCTACACGGGCTAGCTCAGGCTTGTGCGAGCCAATAAGCCAAATTGACACACCTTATCCAATGTGGTGTTTTTAAAAAGAAAATAGTTTATCTTACTCGAAGTAGACATTGTGTACTCCATGAGTTTTATAATATTTGTATAAAATAAACATATTTGTTATGCTTAAATATTGAAAGATATCTAAATTGTTGGGAGGAATTGAAGAAAACAATTTCAGTAAACAAAATATATCTGTTATGTTTGTTTTGATTCTGTGACATGCGGTTTTCAACCTCATAAGAGAGAAAAACTGAATTTAGCCCAGGTTTGTTTTTGTTAAAAAATAATATATTTTTTTTTTTTGTAGTTTTTGATAAAAATTGATCGATGCTAAAAAGTCGATAACTATAATATTCTTACCTTTATATATTAATAATAATAATAATAATTAAAAAATTAAAAAAGATTCTTAAAAACATAACCAAAAAACTTGGTAAAAATGAAATAAAAACTCGTGTTTTAGAAAAATTGGTCCCACCTCAAAATTCAGAAATAATTCCACAACTGAGTAGAGTCCAAAAAGGCCTGAAATTATCCTGGCAGTTAGTTGTCAATCAATACCACATTATATAATCATTATAATGGATTATTGGATAAGACTTCAAATTATCATAATTTGGTAGAATTGCACAAGACTTCGAAAAGAAAATCAAGTTGTCCACTGCAAAGTGGGCCACTCACAGTCAAACTCACGTTTCAAATTGTGGGCCGACCTACAAAATAAACATTTATTTCCTAGTTGCACGCGCAACCAAATTTTTTTGTTCTTGTCCGCCAAATGTACTTCAGGGATTGTCAAAGTTTGGTCCAATTTGATTGGGAATGTAAACGTAGCAGATTACAGCCTGTATTTAAAGAGAAAACTATTGCAAATGTTTGTTTCAGGGAGAATTACCGACTTCTTAGTTTCTTGGTCGCTAAGTTTGCACTTGTCAAACTTCTCGTGAACTTTGAATATAGTATATTATTACGTTGTTTTGTGGTGTGAACGAGACAGGACAAGTGACGAAGGAGCCGAGAAAGTGAGTAATTACGACTCTGTGATTTATACAATAATTGAATTCCTCGGGCAATGAGTAATGATTTCAATTAATTATATTTTTATAGACAGATAACTTTTAAGTCAATCCGTACGTTTAAAGTCTTACCAACAAAAAATTCATAGGGTTATATTACACGGACAACTTCAATAACAGGTTAAAAAGCATAAGACATGTGTCATGGACAAAATTAAAAAAAAATAAAAATCCAAACAGGTATCGCCATGCAGCAACTGCACTTGTTACCCCACCTTGTTAATAACCATGTTCAAGGAGCATTATACAAATTCATAATGATGAAGTGTATAAGGAGTTAGAGTTTATGATGAGATGAGATCGCAAAGGGAAAAAATAATTTTATGATAACTTTGAATTTGTCCCTCTTTAACGAATTGTCTGTCTAATTCGATTGGAAATTGACCAATTATCACAACCCATTGCCTTTGGACATGACGTACGTCGAATTTTGGACAGATTCCATCGTTTAGACCCCCGATTAAGGTTTTTTTGCCGTTTATGGTAATTTTTATTTTGGTAATATTTCATTCAATAAAATTCGGATTCATATTCCGTTTGTTGGAGAGCGATCCTAAATCTTAGGAGTTTTCGTTTAAGTTGTTAGCTCGAATTTTTTCATTTATGGAAAAATATAGTTTATTTTCATTTTTATTATTTATTTCTCGAATTTTGCTAGTGTTTTACTATTTAAAGTATTGTAAGCCCATTGAGGCAGGACATGATTGAATAAAATAAAATAAAATATTTGTGAGTTTTCTCTCATCTTTCTGAGATTTTTCATCTTTCCTATAATCTTCTACTACGTCACATAATAAGGCAAATTTTTCGTTTTTTATTTATTTTCTTTGGAACATGACAAATTTAATAAATTTTGATGAGCATGTTGTATCAGAATAAAACTCAATCTAGTCCTTCCCATCGATGGGGTGCGTTTATTCCTGATACATTGCACTAAGAAAAACACATTCCAATGTGATGGATTAATCAACACACCATGTGATACAAAGATCAAAAGTCACTTCCACTCAACAAATTATGAACCAAACATTTGCAATTAGAGGGGGAAAGAACCCGTAACTCTTATGTTAAAGGTATAAGGACACTTGGCCATATAGGTCCTCGTGGATCAGTAACTTAACACATAATAAAAGTTGATGAAATGCGCGATTAAACAATTAATAAAAAATATGAATTTGAATAAACATGTCGTTAAAAATGAGTTTGATGAAAAATAAATTTTAAAAAACAAAGGACCAAACATGGTCTTTGTGCCCCTGCTTGGACCACATTATTTTTTTTATTCTCATTCTTCTACTCATTTTCAACCACACATTTCTCAATAAAATAATGTCTTCCTTCACATCAATAACTTTTCATTCCTTTTCAATCACACATTCTCCATCAATCTATTATTCCAAAATACATTCTTCCAAAATAATGTGGCTTATTCACACCCATATTTTCATTATCGTTCCATTTTCAAGCGGCATGAAATTACAATCGTAACATACAGAGCAAAATGGCATCTTGCTTGACAACATAAATCTTAGAGCTTGTTTGGGAGATATTTTTTGGGGAAAAATTGATTTTGAATAGTAATATGATGAGAAATGTGTGGTTGAAAAAGAAGAAAAAATTATTGATATGATAGAAAATATTATTTTATTGAAAAATGTGTGGTTGAAAATGAGAATTGATTTACTGTAGAAAAATTTAATCCTTCCAAACAGTGCCTTAAAATTCGATAGCAATTTTAAATTTTATAGACCAAATTGCTCAATTGAACTATTTCAACTTTAATACTAAGAACTAACTATGTCCTATTTGGTGGAGATTAAAATTAATTATTGACTTTAATTTAGATCAAAACTTTAATTTTAATTTTCATGAAACAGAGACCATATTAAGAGAAATAACTCAATTCGAAATAATTCGGAGGAGGAAAAATTGGTTTATTCTCGTTATAATTTATTTGGGAGATTCAGCCGACCAAAAAGTGTGGTAGTTTGACATGGCCCACGTATTGGCTTCAAAATCACTCGAGACAAGCCACGTGTGAAATATATTCACGTTCACTAACTTAATAAGTTAGAAAAAGCAGAACGGAGAAAAGAATAGAAAAAGCACACGTGTGGTGTCGGGCAAGAAGCCCAACAGCGTGCGTGCCTATTGTTCCTCTAATATTGTTGCTATGTTACACTTGTTAGCCCTAGGCCTTGTTTTTTAATCGGACACGTATCGTCTGTTACACCTAAGGTCCTAGGTTCTTGTTTTTCGTACATGTTTTTTTGCCGGACTGCTGGCAAACGCTGCAATCACCTAACTACTAGGCTTAAATTAAAATTATTATAAACCACATACACTATAGGCCTGTTTGAATTTCAAATAATAAATATATTATAAAGTACTTTAAGTTTAAATTTGTTTTTACCTGAAATAAATGATAATTAGGGTTAATTGTCTAGTCTTCGTCAATAACGCATTTTAAGCATAGAATGATGGAAAAGTTTTTATGAGGAAGCTTCACCATTAGGATGACACTTGCAAGGGTATCAAACTTTTTTCAAATTTTATTGTACCTTTTTTTTTTCCTCAATTAATTGAACATCTTTCATTATATTCCTCAAACGAGTTGTTTGGTTCAATGAATGAAAATGGAGCATCAAGAATGATATCCCAAAGATGACGTTTGACAATCTTCACTTTTAAATCAAAATCCTAAATTATAAAAAAAAAATGTAATAATTAATATTAAATGGTGCTCAATTATACCATGAATGATTCACATAGGAAATATAACTAATGTGGAATGCATTCCATTGGCAAACCCTAATTATATAATTAGTCTAAAAGCTAAGATTTAGGCTTGAAAAACGGAATCACTTTGGGATCAACTAATTATTTATACTTTAGTTTCAGGATTTCTGCTTTTGGAGAAGATCTTTTCGAGAAATTACTTTACGTTAACTTTTTCTTTTTAAAAAGTTCTTTTGATCAGACAAAGTACTTTTAGAAAATTATTAATGATTTAATCTCAAAAGTAGCTTTTTATTTTTCAGCCAATCAGCTCTTCGTTTTGCAAAAATCTGTACTTATTTGCCTCCTGTTTTGACCATTGAAGTACACATGAAGATCTCAAGTCCCATTAAAGTTTTATTAAAATACCAAGATGGATACAAAAACTATGGTTAGCAGAAGCATGTGAAGAATTCCAAAGGAATCTCTTGCTTTCTGCGGTGAGAATAATTATGGTACCAAAACATTTATTTGTAAAATCGAGTTTGGTATCAAGAGTAGTTAGGCAAAAGGATCGAGAAGTTCAAATTTGGCGCGTCCAGAGGGCAACGATAGCAGCAAATCGATAGTTAAAAGTATCTAGAAGTTCAAACTTTATTTTGTTTATTTATGAAAATTGTTTGGCATGAGAAATAAATTCGATCTCAATTTAAAGGTTTAATTACGGATACAAGTTCTTTTCAAAGGTTCCGTTTGATTATTCTTGTTCGTTTTGGGAATAATTAATTAGGTATGCAAAATCACTTCAAAGGTTCTGTTTGATTATTCTCCTGATTTTATTATTACTTTGGCACCTTCAAGGATCTTTCCATTCATATTCTACTAAGTTTAGGTAAATGTAAGAAATTAAATTTTAAAAATGAACAGTGATGCTACACGTACAGGACACGAGAGGGGGTGGTTCACAGCCAGACCACTCACTGTACATGGAGGGAGGCGGGGGGAGGGGGGGGGTTTTCTTTTTTTTTAAACATGTGGGGCCCGCCATCGTGAGTGGCCTAACAGGCCCCTGTGAATTTTGCTCCTATACTTGGAGCAAAATTCAAAATGAAATAACTAGTTGGTTTTCAACATGATCAATCGAAGAACAATTTTTTTTTTTTACTAGGTTAAATTATTTTGCCTAAAAATTAACAAACTAGATAGAAACACTTGTTCTTGCAAATTATATTTATTTTCGATGCTGACAAGTGAAATTTCATAAATGCGTGACAGTTGTTTAGATTTTAAAAGATGATGTAAAGAATTTGTGATAAGTCGATACTTAACAAGTGATTTTTAGGGGGATGTCGCTATCTACTAGAATATGTATGTACATGTATAATACGTACAGGAATATGTATGCACACATTTTGTATACGTATTAATTGAAGGGTTGGGAGCAAAAGCAAGCAGCTGAATTGAATGTGGTGGGAAAGGGGCAGAGAACCATGAAAATAAAGACGAACTGTACCACATTATCTCTGACTCACCAAGTCCGGCTTTTCTGTGATTACATTTTGACTTACCTAACCAAAATTGCATTCGATTTTACGTGGCATTTTTTTATTACTTAATATTAAATTTTTTAAAATTTATTATAACGTTATTTACCAAACCGAATTTATGAACACGACAAGTCTACCAGTCTATAGCCAGGTGGCTAGTTTAGCCTGTGTTTGACTCTCATTAAGCCCTTGTTTGTTTGATACATATTAAAATTAGAATTTTAGTAGATTTTGATAAAAATTAATGATGAAATATATGGTTAAAAAATTGTGGGTACGTGGTTAAAATTTATTGTTTACTTTAACTTGAAATTTTAATTGAATTTTAATCCAAACCAAACAGGGTCTAAATTAAAATTCATTTTTCTCTCTATTTTTATCAACCACACATTTTTCAATAAAATAATATTATATGTAAACCTAAAAATATATTTTTTAATCATACATTTTTTAAAAAATTACTTTTCTCATTAAAATGTGAAATAATGGAGCGCAAACAACTCTTTAGACAAACGTGTGGAATGGTCAAATTGTTGACTTGTTCTACATTCAACAGAGATTTTTCGATGACTAACGTTGGGCCCAATTCATTGCAAGTGGTTGTCATGTATTTAGGTGAAAAGCATAGAATTTGGAAAAAAGTAATAATAATTAATAATTTTAATGCCAATATTCGAAAAATAAAAAAAGGAGTTAGAATGAGATATTCAACAAAAAGTTAAAGAAAGAAAAAATAATTGAGCAGGTTGAAAACTCCTTGGTTTCCCCCTATATAGTAAAAAAATGCTATTCATTCTCACTGAAATGCATCTCCAGTCTATTTGGATATAAATGATTGGTTAAATGATAGGTGAAATTAAATGACTACATGAACGCCATATAGATTGAGGATGCATCCTCAGTGGGGATGAATAGCATTTCTCATATAATAAATATGCCTTTTGAAAATGTCATTTTCTTTTGCGAAGAGAAATAAATTATTATTGGAATTACGTGCCCATCTCGACATTAAACATTTATACCATAAGTTTTATGTATTTTGTAGCCATTTTCCAAATAATTAGTATTGAATAAAATAATAAATTGAACGTGGAATACACAATATCCTTAAAACGGGTTACGCTAGCACGTGATTTCAATGACATAAGGTGCTAATTCAATTTGTGATTTGCATCTTCCACACGCATAGAAGAATGCATCTATTCTATACATGATTACATTTAGAGGTGTCCAAAAGTCTCGAACCGAACCAGATCGAGTGGTTCTTCATAAATTAAATATCCGAACGAGTACCCGAATTGAGAACCGATGGATTTGGGTCGGGTCTCGGGTCTAGACCAAGAATCGAAGAACCGAAACTAAATAATTTTTTTATTTTTTATATTGAATTAATTAAGTTATTTTATTTTTTTCTAAACAAATTAGCAAATTAATTAAACAAATCAGATTATTTCATAATTTTAATTTTAAAGCTCAAATCATTTTTAAAACCCATTAGCCCATTTTAATTTGAAGTAAATGAATACACTTTATATAGTATTGCTGTAATATTAATATCTACTTTTTGGTATTTGTATGCATTGAATTAATCTTATTAGACAGCTAGTTATTTATATGTTTTTGAATTGGGCTACGTTAATTTGTAAAAGTTACGAATAAAATGTCATTAGTTGTATTTATTTAGTGTTGTTGTAAATATTAAAAAATTTAATTATGGTACGGAACCGAATCGAATTGAACCCGAACGGTTCTATAATTATATTTGGACCCCCACGGTTTCATTTATTAAATACCTGAAAGTTTTGGGTCGGTTCGAGTCTCTTCAGAATCGAACCGAACTGAATCGACCCACAGACAACCGTAATTACATTTTCAAAATTTGTAACCATATTTAAACAAGTAATTGTTTTATTATCTTTCCTATATGAGACCAGCTTCTATAGAACTCCTTTCAATACTTTTCAACTTAAATTGGGCGCACTTTGAAATTCATTTTTTGTTGTAAGAAAAAAAAATGAATCGGAAAAAAAATAATATACTAATTCCATGTTCTAGTGAAGGAAAACATGAAATCTACATGAACTTTCCAAAATCAAGAAGTTGGTTCCACTCAAAATTTGGACACTAATGCTATGTTTGATAGCACATATTTTCTATGAAAGTTGGAAAGTTTTTTCAATTTTCCACAAAATGCATTGTTTGATAGCAAAATTTTACTCCACCCACGAGCTTGATTTCCTGGAAATGTGGGAAAAGATTTTCCTTTTATTTTTGTGAGAAATGATTTTCTAGGTTCTTCTATTTTATTATTATTATTATTGGTAATGGAAACAAATTCTAGGCACAATGGTAAAAGTTTTTATTATTTTTATTGACAATTTTCATGGAAGACAAAGCCAAACGTTTGGTATTCAGTATGATAATTTTTTTTGGCAATTGCAACAAATTCTAGACGCAATGGTATAAAAAATTATCATTTTAATGGACAGTTTCCATAAAAAACGAAGCCAAACGAACACAAAACTTTTAACATTTTTTAGGCGGAAAATTATACCAATCAAACACAATTAATTACAATTCTCAGTAAAATAATTTTTAATCAATTCAATTCCCTGTAAAATATTTTTTTCCACTAATTTTTCATCTTTACAATCAAACGGATCCTAAGTGAAGATATAAAATATCTTAAGTACAAATTCAACATTGATTTGTTCTATGCTTTAAAAGTTCAACAAAAATTGAAATTCGTTTGGAATTTCTAGTTGTTGTAAAAGTTAAAACAAAAGAAAGAAATAAAAATATCACCATCGATGCATGTTACTGGAGGTATATTACCTGAGACCTTTGGCTATGAAGACCTTGACTAGGATGAAGTAAGCAATGACGAATTCTGTATAACAATGATTAAGTCAGGATTTTGGTCATTCAGTCTTTTTTTAGTGATAAATAATTTCTTCCATATTCCTTCCAAACAAGGAATAACCACGTTGACGACACTAGCACAATTAGAATTTATATTCTCATCCCTTAACGTGATAATGTTATCATTACACACCGAACATGTTCTAATTCAATTTAATGATATAACTGACAAGATGAATGAATCCACACTCGAATTGATTTGGGTCAATATGATTTGTCTAGCAGAAAGTGAACTTTTTCTCTTGAAAATCAATTTTTTAAAACTTACCCTTCGCATCGAAAGAATATCCTTGCAAAGAACTCAAACTAACCAAAGTCAGTTATGTTGGACGATTTGGGTCGGCTTGACGAGTAATTGCCCATCCCTAGACAATATGAAGAAGAATAAGATTTTCTAGTAATGGCATATAATTTAAGCCACTGTTTGGTTCAGATTAAAATCTAATTTTAATCCTTGTTAAAGTCAAACAATCAATGTTAACCACATATTTCAAAAACTTCTATTATAATCTAACAAAAATATAATTTTAATTTCCACCAAACACCCTCTAAATATTGATTTCAGCCTGAGTAAGAAATGAGTTCTTTATATTGTTAAGTACTCTAATAATAGAGAAGTTTTTATTATAATTTGATATTGTCTTTAGTAGCAAAAAGCATGGCTTGGGGGATCATAATTGGCACCAAATAATATGGCCCGTTTCATGTGCCACCACATAAAATAATGTATACCAAATTATGCAGTTTTGACCCAAAATATTTTGTAGTGGAAAAAGTAGAACAAGAGCTGCTGGTTTAGCATATGCCGTTAGTTTTACAGCCACATACAAGGGGACTTCTAGTTTTACTATTTTTGTGAGGGTCACAAATTTAAAGGGGTTTCCAAAAGAGACTCTCCACTTGTGAATTGTGGTTTTGGATCTATTTTAGGAAATCAAAATTCTACCCCCACTCGCATGAGCCCACACCACTGGTGGTTGGTACCCAGCTGGCGCAGTGGTGGTGGCTGTGGCTGTTATGTTGACGGCGAACAAAGACGGCAGGTAGATACCAATTATCAACACGGTGGCGGGGGGGGGTGGGGACCGCGTTTCGAGGTGGGACCCCCTTGAGGATATTGAAACGGGAGGCCCACAAAGCCCTCTTCTCTCTCAAGAGTATGGGTCCCTGCAAGACTACTTGTGGGTAGTGGGGTGCGGGGTTTGTTTCGTCCGTTTGTGTCCGGCCTCAACTATAAAGCGATTGGCTTCAAATCTTTCTTACACACAATTCTCTCTTTCCTCTTCAAATCTTTGTTTTTGTGAGTGACCCAATTTGAGTTTCTTCATTCTTTCTGCATCCGAAAGACTTCCAGTTGAGTCCCATTCTTGATCATTCTCCACAGAGCTCTCTGTTTTTCGCCTCTGTTTCTTCACCAACGCCTTAAGAAAGAAAAGAAGATGACGAACCAAAATGTGATGGTTTCAGATACGGCCATAACGGTGGCGGTCTCCAACTCCTCCCTCTTCCCGCCGGTGGCCCAAAAGCCTCCGGCGGTGCCGGGAAATTATATTACCATTTCAAAGAAAAAGCTTCAGAATCTTGATATCAATTGCGGTGCCAGAATCAACTCTTGGGTTGATTCAATGAGAGCTTCTTCACCCACTCATATGAAGTCCTCAGCTCTTTCTGACGATTTAAACTCTTGGATTGTAAGCCCCGTATTTATGAAAAAATGAACTGTTTTATACATACATATATGTATGATGTATGTATATACAAACGTATATACGTGTATAAAACACGTATACACGTGTCAGTACAGTGTTCTAACCACGTGGGAGATTTGTGGTGAAACAGGTGCACCATCCATCAGCTCTGGACATGTTCGAGGAAATAACAAATGCATCAAAAGGAAAGCAAATCGTTATGTTCTTAGATTATGATGGCACATTATCCCCTATAGTGGATGACCCTGATAGAGCCTTCATGTCCGATGCGGTTCGTTCCCTCCCCTTATGACACACACACACACACACAAAATTGGTTTTTATATATATGTGTATATATTAATTGTATGTATAATCTGTGTATACAGATGAGAGCAACAGTGAGAAAACTAGCTAGATATTTTCCTACTGCTATAGTGAGTGGGAGATGCAGAGACAAGGTACATTCTTGAAACAATTGGACTGTGTCTTTCAGCAACTTTTGTGTGTGTTTTGGACTAATTAATGTTTTTGTTGTTTAAATATATAGGTGTATAGTTTTGTACGCTTGGCAGAGTTATACTACGCCGGAAGCCATGGCATGGACATAAAAGGCCCATCAAAAGGTTCCAAATACATGAAAGTATGCTTTGTGTGATTGTACTTTCTCTCTATTCTCTTCCATCTTTTTACCTCAAATAATTTTTCTTAACAATTTTTTGAAATACTCAGGGTGCACAATCTCTTCTTTGCCAACCAGCCAGTGAATTCCTTCCCATGGTTGATGAGGTCAGTTTTTTTTTTTTTTTTGTTTTAAGGTAATGATTCAAGTGTTAGTAAAATCCAATGTTTTGAACAAATTTTAACTTGAAAACACAGGTTTACAAAACACTGTTGGAGGTAACGAAATCGACTCCAGGTGCTAAGGTGGAGAACAACAAATTCTGCGTCTCAGTGCATTTTCGCTGTGTTGATGAAAAGGTAGAGCATAATTATAATTAGACCCATGTTGTTAATTATTTTCTCCTCCCATGATAATAATATGGGACCTTGTTTCACTTTTCTTGATATGGTTAAGTGGCTTCTTTAAATAATATTTCCACACATTTTTTTTTTTCTTTCTATAGTATATGCTACTGAATCTTAATTAAGAAGGATTGAATAATTTATCTACAGAAATGGACTGAACTAGCACAGCAAGTTAAAACAGTTTTAAAGGAGTATCCAAAGCTTCGATTAACCCAAGGAAGAAAGGTGTGACAAAGATTCTTCAATTTATTTATTTTCAGTTTGTAATACCTGCATGCTGTACAGTGTTTTTTTTTTTAAACTAAAAAATATATTTTTTTTAAAAAAAAATGCAGGTCTTAGAAATTCGTCCTACTATTAAATGGGACAAAGGCAAAGCCCTTGAATTTCTATTAGAATCACTTGGTGAGTTACCTTTTTATTTTAGTTGTTGGAATTGTTCAATAAAGAAAAGCTCTTAACTACTTTATACAATCCTTAACATGGATCTACTTCCTCTATAGGATATGCAAATTGTGCCGATGTATTTCCTGTTTACATTGGAGATGATCGCACCGATGAAGATGCCTTTAAGGTATTCAAAGCTTCGACATGTACAATATTGTTAGCATTACATTTCTGTATTCCGAGAAATACGGACGTGTAAGTAATCGTAATTTTTCTTACTTAATTTCATCATTTATGGTTTCTTAAATCAGGTTCTAAGAAAAAGAGGTCAAGGGTTTGGGATTCTTGTTTCAAAGATACCAAAAGAGACCAATGCATCTTATTCTTTGCAGGAACCTTCTGAGGTAATTAGGAATCTTGGCACAAAAACCATTTTACTAATACTATTATTGATTAAATATTCAATTATCTAATCGTAAATTTAACAATTACGTTGTAGGTGATGGCATTCCTGCGTCGACTAGTGGACTCGAAGAAACTGTCTCTAAGACGACACTTTAGAATGAGAAGGAGACGACTTGAAGAGATAAAAATGTCTCTACCAAACTGAGATCAGCTTGTTATTACAATCAAGATGCATATATGTACTTTAGGTACTCCATAATTAAGGAAATAATTAAGTCTTTTCATGTTTGAAGTGAAAATGATTGGGAAAAAGAGAAGGGAAAAGATGTAAGAAGAAAATCTTCTCTCTTGGCATCAGGTTCCTTGTACAACTTTTGTAATTAAGCGTGTACAAGGAGAAATTTGTAATTTAACAACGTTATCTAATTCATAGAAGTTTTCATTTCTCTCTCTCTCAACACCCTATATCAGTAATTTATTTATACAATTTGAATAAGAACAGGCATCCTTAATCTCAGTCCCAGAAATATACTGAGAAGTAGAACTCTAGAAGTGGTGTACTTTTTTGGGTTCTTCCAATTGCACATAAAGTTTCTAAGTTCAATAATATCTTATGCATGTATATAATCACAATTTGTGTGAGAATGATTATATAACTGTGCATATACAATCGCAAACGGAATACGATAAGATACAATAGATTATAAGATATTTTAAAATACAAATATTAGACACAAATAGATACGTGGTCTCTCGCTCCATTATATATATATGTGCATCTCTCTTTTAATATTTTAAGCTTCTAAAATAAGATAATTCAAAATGATATCGAAATAGACAAATGCTCCAAGTTCAAATCTTGTGTTCAATTTACACATAGAAGTGAACTATCACACCTTTAATAATAGAGAACATGTTAAAATTTAAATTTGAATCAATGTTGCTAATGAAAAAATAATGTGATACCTTTTCATCAACTTTCGAGAATTGAATAGAAAATGTGTTACATTGCTTAAAAAACAACTGAAACTTAGATAAAATAAGGATGTATAGAACTAACTCAATTTGCCACTTCTTTCCCGACCTTCATTCCTTTATATGGGTCATAAAAATAGAGCTTGTTGTCTTAATCGTGTCAAAATACAGCGTTCGACCTAGCCCCTTGTGCCACCGGCCGTTTTGAAGAGATTTGATTGACAAAGAGCTCGATTGCAGCGAGTATTCATGACCTAGGATGTCGCCTCGCACGTTAGGTCATCAAGACTTTTATTTGATTGTTTGCTACGGGTGGTATTGTCATCCAAGGGTAAATACATTTTCAATAACGTCATGATTATATCTCCAAATAGCATCTCCCTAATCAACCTGTGTAGGAGGGGCCTCGGGCAAACCCATGGTGGCGTTGCGTTTGGTTTTGATAAAAAAGACTCATTTGATCAAGTAGGTCCCAAGTAATCCAATGTGGATTTTCAGATCGACACCGACTTTTTCTTTAATAAGTTAATCATTTTGACAATAAAATAGAATATCTCGAATTCGGGTGAAAAGACAAAACAATAATATGCTGATACATTTGTTTGATTATGAATCATTTCCAAGATAATACCTACAAAATACTGTAGCTAACATTTATTACAAACCGATGAAGCTCTCCCAGGAGCAAATCCTTTTTGCTTTCTTTAAGCGATAAACCATGGTCGCATTGGGCCGGTATTCTTAATTCAAGTACGACGGTCAATGCCAGACTCCTCTGCAACTATAAATACTATAGAGATAAGATCATAGCTTCATAATTATTTTTTATTATTTTATGTATGATTTCACTCATCAAGTAATTAATATATGGACCCATGTAAATATATATCTTTTCTATTAACTGCAAGCGTCCCCATGCTGAGTCAAAAAGGAAAGGTTATGACCTTGGTGTGAAAAGATGGTTAATTAATAAATCTTCATCCAATTTTAATTTTATCCATATGGGATTTTTGGATAAATCAATCTATCAGATTTCACATTTGATATGAATAATTGAGTTATAAGAACAAATAATTAACACGGCACGGGCTGCTATATTTAGGTAGTTTCTTGCATGAGAGGACATGTTTCTAACGTAGCCTCGATTGGACAATATTGTTCTGTAAGAAGTATTCAATAGTCAAGCTAGGGTGTCAAGTCGGCAATGGCGTGCTTTGAAAAGGAAGTACAAATTATTGGTTCTTTATGTATAAAAGAATTCAAATGGGCAGTTTAGATTGTTGCCTATGGTGGTCGACGATCCATTTGTATCAAGATCAATAATTGGTGTGCAACAGACACTTTTTACATTATCGAACCAAGTACAAAGTTGTTTATCTAAATTTAATTTGATCTTCAACACGCTCCTTTAGATGCAGACTCGTTCACCAATTTCAAAAACGGACGGTGACGTCCTTTGATAACATATTGAGTTCATCTAAAAATTATTAGTTATAAAAGAGGGATCAAACAAGTTTAATTATATGCACTTTGTTAAAGTTAGGGCTGCTTTTGTGAGTAACTATGCCATTCTCAGTTACTGTAGTTGTATTTGCAGATGTAAAAGAAAACAAAACTAGTCGAATAATTGATTCTCATACAGCTTAGTGGGGTTGTATGGCGAAAAATTAGCAAATTGAATCTTTGCCAATTAATAATACATATAGTAGCTAGCCAAATATATATTTTTTTGATAACCATGGATGTTCGAGTCAGCTTGCGCACACCTCGATTAATCTCACGAGACCCTGAAGTTTACGGTCGGATACTCAGTGGCCCTGAGGGGTCCAGTAGCTAGCAATATATTTAAGCAACATTATTGAGATGCATACTATAACTACATTTACACACTCTTTTGAGACAAGAAATTCAAGAAAGTAGATTGTATTAGCATTATATCACTCTTTTTCTATTGAAGCCTACATCTAAACCTATAAACTGAATAAAGATTAACAAATTCATGTGTGACACGCATGTTATATTTAACTAGATTCTTTTTTCTCGAATGTAATGATTCAAAATGTGTCTCACATCACTAAATAAAGGCTTAGCTTGTAGACATATAATCACTTGGACACACTCACTTTATAAGATGATATGTAACAATTGGAACCAAACAAGCATCCTTCTAAGAATGACCATCGTTGCAAATGAGACACCTTGAAGATGGTTTTCTAGTAAAAATCGATTTCATGAAATTACCTTATTGAGAATATGGAGAGTCGTGAACGTTAGTCTCAAAAGAAATGATAGATTTCGACGACCGTTATAATTGCGTATGTCTTAATATTACTACAACTTGTGACAATGTTTGGTTAGCAAGACATGCACCAAATAATCTAAACTACAAGGATGAGAGAGCATGATATTCTTGAGGTTCCCAGTTCCCACATTGATCAGCAGTCACTAAGATTGTATTTATGTAAACAATTAATACTCCCCATCCCAATGCAAACATAACCATTGCTCCCAAACATAACAACAAATGTACTGATTGGGGTTCCTAGATTTGAAGGATCCCAACTTTTTACTGGTTAGTGAATCCAACTTCTATTATCAAATATTGTGTACTTTACTTTTTTTTTTTTTTTTAACTTTTTAGAATATATATTCTATATATAAGGCGACTCAAAAAAAGAATAATGAGCTTTAATTTTCTTTTGATTAGGTTGTGAAAGGGAAACCCACCCACTAGCTAGGTGTAAAGAATCTAAAAATAGTTGAATGAGGAGTTGGAATCCACTTAGAGGGGAGAGAGAGTTTGATGTGAAGAAAACACATGGATTTTGCAATGGGGACACTAACATGCCTCCAAGTTCTTTGACAACCTAAGTTCTTTTGGACGTGGAAAGATGGAGTCCACTAGGTTTATTAGGCCCCCCTCCATCATTGATAACTTAACTGAAATAAACTAAGTCTTTCTAAACTTCAATTATTGGTAGGCTAGAGAGAGAGAGAGAGAGAGAGAGAGATCTTTTCTTCAATGGAGCCAATCCATAGGCTAATAAAAATCCCCCACATTTTACTATTCAATATTAAAAAATGCACGCTTTCGTTTCTTTTAAAGAAAAGGCTGTATCCCATTAGAGCACACTTCAATTTTCAATTTAGATTATTCCTAACAATATATACTTTAACAAGCAAGTACATAATTTTCATAAATACACGATGATTTGATTTGAACCTACCAAACCAAACTGATTTGGCACACGAGGCGACACATCGTGTGAAAATTTGAGTTAGATGGATGGTCCCTTAAAAGCATACGTGTCTACAAGAGGAGATACGTGCTCGAGAGTATATACACTGTTACTCACGGGAAACGGTACCCGCCTTGAGGGTCGAGCCATGGGGGGTGGGTTGTCTTTAAAATTGGAATGCATTACAATAAATATTGCTATAAATACAGACACATGCATGAATTAATTTGATAAATGGTTATATATTTAGAGAAGTATGGTCACATGGATGGATCACGTGTGACCCAGATGCCATTGTTATGGGGAACAAATGAATAGTGTTATGTAGTATCTGGTCATTGGTCGGATCCAGTCGTAATTATCTGACATGATCAGATTCAGATGAATAATTGGAATATATGTTCTAATGGAAAAGAGGCCGTTGGAATTGGTAGCTGCACTCACTCTATTTATTATTTCCAGATCTGTTTCTACACTTCACTATCCTCATTCTTCCTTTAATCCGATTTATCTCTGTTATGAAAAGAATGTCTAATTGTAAAATTCAAATCGTGTTTTGAATACCTTCAGTTAAGGATGTCAAAATGGGCGCGTCAGCTCAAATCGATCAGCTCATGGGCTTGGCTCGTGAGCTCGTGGGCCGAGCTGAGCTCGACCCTTGAGCTCAGCTTGTCACTTTGACGAGCTTAGCTTGTGGGTAGATGGACCGAGCCGAGCCTTGCCACCACTATCTTTACTTTTTACTATTTTTGTGGAAAACGTCAATATCTTTTATTTTTTGACATTTTTATCCTTACTTCCACTTTTCATTGCACAAAAGGTCATTTTCATCAAATTTCTCAATTAAAAGTTGCGAAATGACGAATATACAATTCTCTTTAAATAAAATAAAAAGAAAAGAAAGAACAAATTGCAACAATAGTCTCAATTTTTTTAAAAACGTGCAAACGAGTCCCAAATCTATATATATATAAAAACAGAAGTGCCGTCAAAAAAAATTTCCCTCCAAAATGTACTTTCCTCTTATGGAATTCTAATTAAAGTCCGTCTACCTATTAGTCAAACATTATAGCATGCTTTTATTGATAGTAACAATTTCATTTGTTGAGTTTTGTGTTCATTAAATCATTCTTTTTTTTTAAAAAAAAATGTTTGAAAATCGAAAAGTCACTATAACCTGCCTTTTATATATAAATTTCTTTGGATTATTATCATTTTAAACGTTTAAGTTGTTTTGTGTGTGCTAATTACATTATTATTATGGTTTTGAAACTTAATTAATGTTTGATTATTATTATTATTATTATTATTATTATAACAGTATTCGTGAAATGTGTGTCATGTTAAATACCACGTTAATATGGTGCAAGTAAATATAAATTACTGAACAAAGACCGTTAGCCATGGTTAGCTCAAATCATGGATTAAAATTCTGAGTTATGAAACTCAGTAGATATTTAGATGCCCAAGTAATTAATAATTATTAATAGTAAAATGAGGTAAACCAATGTTACAAAAGTTGTTCTGTATTAATTATTTCTATTTTTCCTTTAAATTTGATTTGCACATAAACGAGCGAGTATTGTCGTTTTCCAGTAGGGACGTGCAACCATTTTGAAATACTACAATTTTGTCAATATTTTACTTCAAAATCCATCATTCTACCTCATTGCTCATCATTTTAGCAGTGTAAACAAAGACTTCAAATTTGATTTATGCAAGCACATTTATAAGAAATTTGAAGACTTCGTTTTCTATTCGTCTCGGGAGAATTATTTTTGCGGGTGCAATATTTTTGTGAGTATATCGTTCAAGTCGCAGTCCGGGTGACATTCTAGCAATTCTGTTTCGAATACATCTGTTAATGACCATTTTTTTTTGTTTCACGATTTTAACTTTTTTTCACTTTTTCTACCACGTCGAAGATAAATAAGTGCATATGGCACCGATATTTGATCTTGTGCGAGATATCAACGTCACGAAAACTAATTGGGCGCTAAAAGTGCGTGTTATCCGTGTTCTGAGCTGCCAAAGATATCAAATCCGAATGAAACATATAGCTTGGAGTTCATTTCGCATGACAGTGAAGTAAGTTTTCCTATCACATTCCAAACTTTAAATGTGGATCTGGTATTAACATATGTAATGCAACATGTTAATTGCAGATTGAAATTTAGGATATGAAAGTGAGAAAAGAATTATAAATATGGTATAAAATAAATTTCTAAGGTATAATTTGTATTCTTTTCGTCAAAAGATAATTTCCTCTTATTATATCATACGCAATGACAATCAACAAAAATCAGGGTCAATCGCTATCTCATGTTGGTTTGTATTTGAAAAAATCAGTTTTTAGCCATGCTCAATTATACGTTGCTATGTCTAGAGTTACAAATCACAAAGGGTTGAAGATTTTGATTTGCGATAAGGATGACGGATAAGACAATTCAACGATAAATGTGTTTTCAAGTAACTTTTCCAAAATTTGTAGTAGTTGGAACATCGATTTAATTTTTTTATGACAATTGTAACGCATATATGATACTTATTTCATATACTTTTATAACAACCTCAATAATCATTTTTAAGTCAAATGAAATATTTAATCTCAACGTTTATAAATTTATTTTTTTAGTACAATATCCGTGCATCGCACGGGGGACACACTAGTAAATTATTAAAATGATAAGTAGAACATAATATCCATATATTTCACTATTATCGTGAAAAACTTCTACACCTTTCATTTTTGACATTTTCACTTTTAATTACACATTTAATTACTCAAACCATCATTTCTATCAAGTTTCATCCAATTTCCCAATAAAAAGTTATAAAATGACGAATATGCCATTTCATTTACATAAAAAAAGGGGAAAAAAAAAAGAAATTAATTATTTTTAATTTCTAATTTTTTTTAATAATTTGTTTTAGACTCGTTTGCGCCTTTTTTTAAAAAAATAATTTTTATTTTTTAATAATTTATTTGAGAATCGTTCGCACTTTTTATTTATTTATTTATTTCTAATTTCTAATTTTTTCCTAGTTTATTTGGGGCTCGTCTGCATTTTTTTAAAAAAAAAATTATATCTATTTTTTTAATAATTTATTTGAGACTTGTTTGTACATTTTTAAGAAAATTGAAACTATGGTTGTAATTAGTTCTTTTTTTTATTTTTATTTAAATATGAGTGTATATTTGTCATTTCATTGCTTTTTATTGCGAAATTTGATGAAAATTGATAGAAATGATAGTTTGCATAATTAAATGTATAATTAAGGGTGAAAATGTCAAAACAATAAAAGGTAGGGATGTTTTTCATAATAACAGTAAAATGTAGAGACCTTATGTGCTAATTACCCTTTTAATAATTTATTTATGATTCGTTTGCACATTTTAAAAAAAAATAAAATTAGGACTATGGTTGCAATTAATTTTTTCTTATTCTTTTTATTTTATTTAAATGAAAATGTATATTCGTCATTTCGCAGCTTTAATTGAGAAAATGGATGAAAAAAAGGACCTTTTGAGCAATGAAAGTTAAAAATAAGGGTGAAAATATCAAAAAATGAAAGGTAGTGAAATTTTTCACAATAATAATGAAATGTAAAGAAATTATGTGCCAATTACCCCGTTAAAGAATATTAATTGTATAAAATGAATGCATTCAAATATTATTTTTTCTAATCACATGCATTAGCTATTTAAATAGAACATGGAATCACTATAAATGAATGCAAAGGAAATGCTTTGAAGCTGCCACTAATCACTTCTTTATCCCTTTTTTGCACTAATAATAAATTAAACACGATTAGGCAATCATAAGAGAATATATTTCCTATTGCTATATAGATCTCATATATGCTAAATGAGATCAATGCTTGTGCTTTTTGTATTTAAAGGATATTTTGAATCTAGATTAACTTACACTAATAGAATAATGAAGACATGCACTCAAGAAAATTCAGTTAAGACTCCTTGTAAATAGCACATATTTAAAATTTTCTACCTTACTGGAGCAATCATTATTATCCATTAAAGAACAAGTCTTTTTGTATAATTTTATCATTAAGAATATAAGCATTGCTCTTCTTAGATATTATTTTACTTTGATATATTTGGAAAAATGCTAAACCTAAAGTCGATTTATACATAAAGATAAAACTATTTGTGCATCCAAATGTGTACACCTTTGTTGACACCTCCTATGTGTTAACAATTTAGCCATTAATAGAAGGAGAATGCTACTTGTACCTTTTCCTTTACTTGTTTGTTTACTCTTTTTTGTCATTTTGTGAGTATTTTGTCCATTTTACCATTAGCTCTATATTTTAATTGTTTTCTTTATTAAATTCCGCAATTGACCCTATAATTGGCATCAGAGCTCTGCATGTAATCGTGGTGGATGTTATACAGAAATTAATCAAAAACAAAAAATTCCAGTGTTAAGAATTGAAAATTTAGAAGAAGAATTAGAAAATGTTAAATTAGAACTAAAAGAATGTTATTATGAGCATCCTTTAGCTAAATGGGATAAAGATAAACCTATGGCAACCATTGAACTAAAAAACTCAGATGCTAAGATATCAGGAAAGCAATTTCCTTATAGTGAAGAAGATAAAAAAGAATTTGAAATACAAATTAAAGAACTCTTACAATTAGGAGTAATAAGAGAATCAACTAGTCCATATAATAGTCCAGCATTTATGGTTAGAAATCATAGTGAAATTAAAAGAAGAAAAGCTAGAATGGTAATTGATTATAGAGACCTAAATTCCAAAACAGTACCAAATAGTTATAAACTACCAATAAAAGATTTGTTAATAAAACAAATACAAGGAAGTAAAATATATTCTAAATTTGATTGTAAATCAGGATATTGGCAAATAAAACTAGATGAAGCCTCAAAGCCTTTAACTAGTTTTACTACCCCTAATCCATTAGGACAATTCGAATGGAATGTTATGCCATTTGGATTAATGAATGCACCTGCAATATTTCAACAAAGAATGTATAAGATTATTAGACCAATAAAGAATTTTTGCATTGTTTATGTAGATGATATTCTTATTCATAGTAAAAACTTAAAAGAACATGTTGAACATCTTAAGAAGTTCAACTATATTGCTAATAAGTATGGATTAGCCTTATCAGAAAGAAAAGCAGAAATAGCTAAAACTGAAATTGAATTCTTAGGATATATTTTTACCGAAGAAAAAATACTTCAACAACCTCATATTGGTAAAAAGATTATAGAATTTTCAGAAGAAATTAGAGACAAGAAAGAATTACAAAGCTTTATTGGATTATTAAATTATTCCGAAAAATTTATAAAAAATTGTGCTAAATATAAAGTCCACTTTACCAAAAAACTGAAGAAAAGAGTTATATGGGAATGGACACAAGAAGATGTAGAAATGGTAAACAAAATTAAGAAAATATGTGAAAATCTACCTGAATTAAATATTCCAAATGAAGAAGATTTCTTTATTTTGGAAACTGATGCCTCTTTATTACAGCGGGAGCAATACTTAAAAGAAAAGAAAACCATAAAGAGTTTCTTTGTAATCCATTGTGTAAATGCCCAGAAGAGCTTGTTGCTTATACTTCAGGCACATTCAAAGATGCCGAAACCAGGTATGATATTAATCGTAAAGAATGTTTAGCAGTTAAGAAAGGAGTAGCAAAATTTGAACCATACTTGCTACCTAGAAAATTTCTTATTAGGACAGATAATACTCAGGTAAAACCATTATTAACAAATAAACTTGGAACAAGTGCAGCTGAAAGACCACTTATTAGAATGCAAATGTGGTTTGCACCATTTAAATTTGATATTGTCCATATTACAGGGAAAGACAATTTTATTCCAGATTTCTTAACCAGGAATGGAGCCAATCAGGAAGGAGCTAGAAATATTGAAGTTAGAAATGAACATGAAGATTGCTGCAATAGAATCCAAGATAACTCTAATGGAGATGGCTGCTGTCAAGCCAGTATCTGAGAAGGCCAACATGACTATATTATCTGAAGGCCCTAGTGCCAATAAATCTGAAGGCCTCAGTGCCAATATTGAACCAGAAGCATTGAAGCTTCATAAACTTTCAGTTAAAGAGAATACTACTTTGTCTCCCTCACAGGAGAAAATATTTACAAATGATAGTATCTCCATACCAGAGCTTAATAGCTCAAATATCATCAAAGCCTGCAACACTCATGGTGTTATGGACATCAAAAGTAAAAACGATTTTATTGTGGCATATGTATTGTTTAATCTCGCCTGTTGCTGGTTTACCAGTATTGGAGGTTGGATGAAAACCTTAACATATGGAACCTATAACAAAGTTAACCTCTATCCAGGAGCCCCAGCTTATTGGGTTCGTGCTCTTTATGAAATGGGAAATATAATTTGTATTTACCGATCAGAATCTTTAAAAGAAATTTCTTTGTTACCAAAAGAAGTAGTCCGAGCTATTGAAAGGTATTGCCAAGTTCTTAAACATAAGAACATATATATCAGGTTTTTTTACGCATTTCATTCCGAATGGGATAATGAAGAAGATAGACTACTACCAGTTAGCCATGTCATAAGGATTGCCACTACTTCCAAGCATCTTCAGCCTGAGAAGAGTGAAGTCCATGAAACTACACCAGAAGATGTTATCAAGATGACAACCTTCCGAAGAGCCAAGGGATATAAAGAACAATTTGAGCATATCCAGAAAGTTATTGAAGAAAATCAAAATATTTGGGTGTATGAATCACAAGACCACTTGATTTACAGTAAAGCTGTGGCACCCACTAAACAAAAAGATTGTCACTATCTCGATATTTGGTGTGATCATATTTTTGGAGGAAACGCTAGTGGAACACAGAAGACAAAAAATGAACTGTGTAAACAGTTTTGGCGTTATCCAAACCATAAGTGCGAATACTGTAGCAATGAAGAAGATGGTTCACCAATCTCACTAGATCCAGAGGAATTTCCGGATGAGTGGTTTGAATCTCATATGGAAAAGTAATGGACCCCCTTTATCACTACTTTGTCAAAGTTACTTTGATAAAGAAAAACTGTGGGGTTTCACCTACATTATTTTCCATGTTAAGACAAAGAACTTTAGGCCACAGTAAGATTCTCATTATCTTACACAGTAACACAACAATAATGAAGACCAGCTGAAGAGCTTTTTCGAGTCTATAAAAGGAAGACTAATTCTCAGAAGAAGGCATCCCATCCTTAAGCAAGAAACTATCTTTCTCTCTAGAATTTTCGAGTCTTGTAACCATTTCAGTTTATCTCTTTCATTTGAAGCTTGTGATAAGGTAATCTCTATGGAGTTCTAATCTCTTTAGAGAAAGTACCAAGAGTGTAGCCGAAATATGTATGTATACTCTTATGCAAGAGATATTAGTGTGATGAGTTTATGAAATCAAAGTTGTTTGAAAATACTGTCTTTTTATTCTTGTTATTTTCTCAAAAACTCTTATCTTACTTATATTCCAACGGTGAGAACCTTGAGGGTTGTGCTAGTATCTTGTTGCCGTTTAAGCCCTGCGTTGGCATTTGAGGCGTTGTTAGAGAAAGTCATTAGAACCCTGTTATCTTTCAAAGGTGATGTTTTAACAAGGAGTTGAAAGGAAAACTGTGATTCCGTGTAATCCATTGTGAGATATGCAAAAGAGTCGAGAGAAAAATAATAAGAGTGCGGAAGTCGTGTTGGACCATAACCCACTTTCTTAAACTCAAATAACATCGATCACTTATATCTGAGTATACAAACATATGGGAGCAAGCTCGAGGGAAATCTCGTTGATATTATTCTACATTTACCTTCTACTTCAATAGTGTAAGATCTTTCTTATTTATGTTGAATACTTGCATTAATATTTGCACTTATGATATTTATGAAGTTTTAGTTACTATCATTCAATATTTAGAAATTGATTGCGAAAGGAAAAGAGAAGAAATTAAATCATTTTATACGGTGCTTGATTATTTTCTGAAAAATAGTAGAAATCTACCCGTGCCTTTATATTTTACAGAAAATATATTCAGAATTAATAAAAAAATTAATAAATTAGAAAATAAAATTAGAATATTAAACGATTGTTTTAATAAAAAATATATTGATAAATACGAGCATAATTGACTTTTCCATTTATTAGGAAAAATAAACCAAACTTATCCTATATTAGGAATAGAAAACCTTGACTTGACTAAAAGATAGAAGAAGGATATTTAAGTCTTTTTGTCAGAAAGTGTAATCCAAAGTGTAAGCCAGCAAGTACGAATAGCAAGGTCCTTAATAGAAAAATGTATTGTTAAGATCAATGTATCGAAATCTGCCAACTCA
Organism: Fraxinus americana; assembly: GCA_035079005.1. Classification (NCBI taxonomy): domain Eukaryota; kingdom Viridiplantae; phylum Streptophyta; class Magnoliopsida; order Lamiales; family Oleaceae; genus Fraxinus; species Fraxinus americana. The sequence goes on along the minus strand of CM068712.1, from coordinate 29,044,450 downwards.
CAGAGGTGTAAACCAAATTATAAAGTATTATGTACATGTAGCATGACACTGTACATAAAGCCACAACATGCTATTTGGGTTTGGTACAAACTGCTAGATTATCCATTACGTTATAGTATTGCATTTGTCAAAAGGACCTTTTTTTTTTAAATTCAAATCATATTACGTGGATATTTTATTAATAATACATAAAAGAGGGTTACATTTGAAAAGGGAAGTTGACAAAACCTCCAACATAAAAATAGTAAATAATCCTATAGGAAGACGAGAAGTACAACAACAAAATATAAGAAATAAATCAATGCATGAGAGCGTATCCTTGATCTAGTCATTATACATCTCGTGCAATATGCATCTTGATCATAATAGTAGGTGTACTCAAATCACTAACAAATGGGGAAGTGCTCATGTCTATAGGATGGAGCCCCACTAGATGGCAGAGGGAAAGATTGGTGTTATGTTTGATCTCGCTGAACTTTCAAGTAGAAGTGTACATACCCCGAGTCGTCCACTAATAGAGGATCATCTTCAACATTAACTATGCAATTATCGAAACCCATACCGTTCATGTCACTCGTAAATACCATTAACTTCCTGAAAAGCTCGGTCATATGTTATCAATCTAGCCCCCAAAGTTTTCTATTTTGAAGTTTTGTCCCAAAACTATTGATGTTGTGTAAAGTGGTCCCTAGAATTTTAAGTATTTTTCATTTAGGCCACAAACTTTCGAATTTTCTAAGTTGGTCCCTAAACACTGGTTTTGTTCCAAATGGTCCCCAAAATTCAATTTTTTTGCATTTTGGAGCCTATACCTTTGTTATTGTGTAAATTAGTCCCTTAAGTTTTGAACTATGCAAGTTTGTCCGTAAAGATTAATCTCTATTCTATTTAGTCCACAAAGTTTAAATAGCATTTCAATACCTGAATTTCCATTGTCGTTTAAGTTGGCTCATGATATTTAGTGAATGTGCATTTTAGCCCACTCGATTTGAACAATGTACAATTTGATCTTTGGAGCCCTGGATGAATCTGGTTCAGTTATGGAGGCCAGATGATATTGGAACAAAAATGAGTCCAAATATATTATTTGTGCCCTCCAAATTAGGACCGTCCGTGATCACGATTTTTGGAAATTTTCCGTCATATTTTCATAAATAAGAACTCCTCCATCCTTGAACTTACTTAACTCATTTAAATTTGTAGCAAAAAATTTAGTGATGGATGAACATGGACAACGCGTATGCCCAAGTTCATTATCAACATCCAACAACTTTTCTTGATTCTCTCTGATTTCCACACGACAAGTAAAAAATAAAAGGGACGATGAGTTGTGAAAAACTTTTATCCCATCAATGATTAGTAATAATTGAAACTTAAGAGCATTTATAATAGATTTTCGAATTTAAAAAGCATATTTTTCATAATAGAAACTAAGTTTTTTGACACACTCCAACGAACTCTTAATTTTTTATTTTACTTTATTTTAAAAAATTATAAATGTGTATTTTTAAATGTTGATGACCATTAAAATCAAATATGGTTTGAAAAGTTTAAAATAGAGAACATCTAAAATTTAAAGACTCTGTGGATTGAACTTGAGATAAGAATTTGGCAGGATTCATTATGTAAGAACATTAGTGCATATTTGATGTACGTTGAATAGTATTGATTAATACCGAATGATATTATATTAAAGAAATTAATGTTTTGCTTGAGTTCTATTTTTTTGAGAAATAGATCTTGTAATAGTGATTTTCTTTTAAAATGTGATTAAAAAGTAGGAAAAGATTTTCAATTTACCTACAAAATTATTTTATTGAAAGAATATATATTTGAAATTGAGTTGGGAAAAGAATAAATTTTTTAGAAAATAGAGCTCAAACATACACAATTTTTATTTACTGTTAAGTCTAGTTCAATACAATTTGTCATACTTGTTGTAATTTTTATTTACGGATGCTGTGGAATTGGGGGAAGGGTTCAGCCGGTGGTGGTGATGTTGGTATGATTTGTGGTGGTAGTGTGAGGTGGTATGTATGATGGTGGTACTAATGGTATAGTGTAGGGTGCAAGCGATAGTTGTGATGGTTGGTATGATCTATGGTGGTGGTGGTGGTGGTGGTGGTGAGGTGACAGTAGTTGTTGGTGGAAGTGGTAGTGGTGAAGTCGCAATGACATTGATTGATGTCGCTGATGGTGGACTAGTGGGGTGAGACGAAGAGCGTTTGTGACTAATTATTTGGATAATTGTGACAATAAAATAGACAATTTGTGACCAATAAATAATATGTGATCTAAAAATTGTGTGATTTTCAACTAAATTTGTAATTGTGATCTACAAATTTTTTTTTGCCACTTTAATCATCATTTGTGAGTGATTTGTGATTGTGGCATGATTAATTAAATTATTGGTCACAAACTTTTACCAAAGATCACAAAATGTAACCAAACTTTTATCCTGGGGTCACAAATTTTAACCACCTGATTTTTGAAAAAAATCCACAAGTTTGTTAGTTTTGAAAATGTAACTTGAAACATTTATAGTTATATAATTATGCTATATTTTTAAGTGCCTTTTGATGTAGAATTTTTTTTTTTTTAAAGATTTGTAAAAGTGATTTTTTTTGAAGAATATATAGTTAAAAAGTAGGGAAGATTTGAGTCCACATGCAAAATTACTTTCTTGAAAAAAACGTTGTATAAATGAATTTGAGAAAAAAAAATAAGATTTAAAATTATCTACCAAATATGGGTTAAATGTAATAAATTAAAAAGAAAAAGAGAGGAAAATAGAAGAGTCAAATTTCTTGTGTATTTTTTGAAGAATCATAGTCCTATATTTCTAGGGTGTAATAGGGATTGTAGAGTTATAATTTTCATTCACAAATATTTGTGTATGTATTTAATTTACAATACTAAAAAAATCCCATAGTTAAACATCAATAATTTATTAAAGACTTGTCATATTTCACTAAAAATAAAATCTATTCTCAATTAATTACTATTTTTCAAATATTCACGCGGAATAAAATTATAATCTATCAAATATTTATTTTCGAGTACAAGGGAATATGTCTGTATGTATCATGGAGTCTGGGACGAAGATTTGGACCAAGGCCCAAGATCCCAACCCAATATCTCTACAAATCTGAAATTTCTTTACACATAGAATTACAAAAACTCAAAATCTGAAAACTAAAAATAATTAACACTGAAACTATTAAAATGGCCAGAAAGCTAAAGGGAAAAGAATTAACAAAAAGAAAAGGCACTGAAATAGGTCAAAAAGGAATTTTATATGCATGGCAGATATGAAATATTTGCATGCATGTTCTTGGTTTCTCTAATTTGCCATGAAAATTTGAAAACTCAATAATTTCAATATATAACAATCCTGTCTTGTGTTTTTTTTTTTTTAAAGATTTGCAGAATATAAATTTTTGAGACAAAGAACGCTTTAAACTAAAAGAAATTGGAATTAATAAGAAGACTGGAAATTAAGAACACGATTTTATTACCAATTCGATTTTCTCTACACAGTTTCTTTGATTTGACTAGAAATTGGTTTGGCATTCTTGTGATAAAATCTTGGTCTTTTTCCCTAATAATGAATCTACCTTGAAATCACAAGTAATGGCCATGTCCTTTTGCACTGTCTTGGCCCAACTTTTAACCTCCATAGGCACTTCAATCTTCAAATGCATGGATTTTGGCTTTGTACCATTGAGGCTCTTTTTCATATCATTAGAGATTGACTCCTTTGTGCCATGCAAGATCAAAGGAATTTTTGTGGAGCTATTGGGATCTTGGGTCAGATTTGGGACTCCTCCTTGGGCAATTTTTTGTTTCTTGAGTTCAATGGAGGCTTTTCCGGCAGCTCCTTTGTAAGAAACATCCATTCTTTCATTAGGGTTATGGGCTTGCAATGTGACGTCGTATTCCGGCGAGTGGCCGGAACCATGATGACCATTAATGGATTGTTCCAAATTCTTGACATGAATTTTTGTGACAGAGAAAGTCGGATATTTAGGATTGTATAAAGCAATTATCACTCCAACAGAAATGCCCACCGTTAGGCCTATGAGGGCAAAGGTCAAGATGATCCACAAACAAGATCCGCGAAAATTAGTCTTCTTCTTTCGATGTTGGGCCGGCCGGCGGTAGCTCTCGACGATTTTAGCATTTTCCGGAGGTGGAACTCGGTAAACTTGATCACGAGGGATTTGTACAATGTAGGTTTCAGAGTTTTCCAAGGGAAGCGGTCCGGGTACTAAAGCCATGGTGTTCGACGGTGGTGGTTCATCTTTCCCATCCTCGGACGGGCGGTCCCGCTCCTCCATGAAAAGGTGAGGAGCGGTGTACAATTGGAGGAGGAGGCAAGCAAGGATTTGTACGTAGAAATATAAAAGTTCGTTTGCATGGAAAAATGAACGATAAGAAAAGATTAGAGAATGGGATTTGGCTTTGTGAGAAAGGAGAGGCTAATAATATTTCAAATCCAAACCTTCGATGCAAATACAATTCATTTTTAATGCAACTACTTTAATAGTGTTTACGTGTCCAAAAAAAGGAAAAACCCTAACAAAAATGAAAAATGTATTTTTTTCCGAAAGTTTTGTAATACTCCCAATTGGTGCCAAATTTTAGGTTGTTTTTTATGGTCAAAAAATCTGCTTGTGTTTTGGCTTTGGGAATTTTCCTAGTATGTCTCCTTACCTATTATGGGGTACTCATATGATGCATTCTTGCCTTTTAAAGTCTATGGAATAATAAAAATACAAGATTATCAATTGTCATGGTGACATTCTATTTTTCTGCGTAGGATTAGTGCCTGAAAACATGTTTATTATTGTATTAGAATTTTCTCGTTTTACTTCTATACGAATGATCAGTACTGAAAAGCATGTGCCCATCACTCCAACGATGACACCGTTTGCCCATAAAAGCACAACTTTTGCCTGCCTCTATGCATGGCTGAAGTTGCGGGTTTGTGGCCTTGTCACGATTAGACCAAACCCATATTAAGAAAGAAGATATCTTTGAACATATTATTTATTACTGAGCATTTTCATTGCAATTATGTATTGCTTAAAAAATTTTCACATATACGAAAATAGGCGTTTAAAAAAAAAAACTATAGATCTTATATCATTACAGTTCATTGAACCTTTCAATTAAAGACCTGTATTGCCATGATGATAAGAAGAGTGGTGCTCCATGGACCATAGAATTATTTGGACCTAATCTACCAAGATGGGATTTATTAAACAAAACTTTAGGCCCACCTCTTTAGATGCAAATATAAATAGGCCAGACCATTTTTTGGACCACACGTACGAGTCCAAAATCGACTAAGACAAGGAGGTGGAGGAAGTTGAGCCTACCGCTTCCATGCTACTTCCTCAAGTGTAAAAAGGATATGTGCTCTCAAATAATTTGTCAAATTTTAATTTTTACCCACAAACTAACAAACCTATTAAAAGATACCCTAAAACTATAAAACTCAAAATTAACTACAGCCAAAAGAAAAGAAAAAAAAAATGTAAACCCCCCGGATCGCCCAACCCTACAATGTATATCTTCATCTTATTTCGCCCATTGAGGCCAATGTTGTAGAGGAGGCATCCATCATCGGATAATTTAACGCTGAAAATATAGCGCGTTTATGAGCTGGTAGAGTTTACTTGAGCTTGTAGGGTTTGAAGGATTTAGCTGTGTCTACTATGATGCCATTATTCTCTGCAATTTCAGTAAGAGAGGGGGTTCTTGATGGTTTTTAGAATTTTGTGTTCTAATACGGGAACACTACATACGTTGTTGGATTTTGCTATGTATGCATCAGGGTTACAGCCTCCCTCACAATAGGGAGGTACACGAATTTTTTATTGGATGTAAGTCCCCTCTTTTGTGAAGAGGTGTACACGTGATGTACAAATAGCAAAACCCTACTTTGTTTGGTGACGAGTTGAGATTTTCTTTAGTTGGAATATATATTGGAAAAGTTCTAAACTTTTTTCTTTTCCATCTATTGGATGGAATACACTAGAAAATGAACATTCAGAGTGTGTACACAAAGTGAATTTAAATAAATAAATTGAAATTAGTCCCAACCTATCATGTCAATTTTCAGTTAATCACTAATAAAATAGTAAACTAAATTGATTTTAACTCTATCCTACAAAATTTTACATAAGTTCAATGTGAAAGCAATCAGAATTCCGAAGCAAGCAACCAAAAATAAGTAAATAACACAAGCCTATGAAAAATGTGGTCACAAACTTTCTCTTAAACTTCAACGCGGTGATCATTAATAATAATAAATTCATTGAATTTCTACTTGGATTTTTTTTTTTAAATAATAATAAAAAATTCACACGATATTAGAATATGCCTCAAAGGTCCAAATCTTTTGTCCAGCTGTTTATTAAAATTTGCACAATTCCTCACCTAAACTCCCGGTTATATTTGCTCAATGAATTAAATAGTCCCATCTACCTGTCTATTTTAATAAATGATCGAAACCAGGTCACTCTCAAAGATGATAAAATACACGATGAGCATGTTTCGAAAATTCTTGATCCTCCTATCCACCAATTACATAGTGACTCGCAAAACTCAGTTTTCTGCAGTGGACGTGCATTATCTGGAAAAATCTATGCTCTAACTTACATTTTGTCTTTAATTTAATTCGTTTCATCCGCCTCATATTTTATAGACCGTTGACAAATTTATAGAGAGAGTTAGATCAAGAGAAAATCGCAAAGAAGCCATGGGAGTTTCCAGATTCAACCTTTGCTTCCATCTCTTCATCCTCATATCCATCTTCTCCATCTGTAAATCAGTAAGTCACTCTTTCGAATCAAGTTTTCTCTACCCAATATTAGCTACTTATTTAGTATATTTAATTTGACTAAACAATCTTTTTAGAACTTCTGTTTTAAAGTTTCCAAATCTTTCATGCAGGATGATCCAGATTGTGTGTACACAGTGTATATAAGAACCGGTTCAATCATAAAGGGTGGCACTGATTCTATTATCAGCTTGACTCTGTATGATGCGGATGGCTATGGAATTAGAATCAACAATCTCGAGTCATGGGGAGGGCTCATGGGCCCAGGTTACAACTATTTTGAGAGGGGAAACTTGGACATCTTTAGTGGAAGAGGTCCATGTTTGACTGGGCCAGTTTGTAAGATGAACCTCACCTCCGACGGCTCTGGCCCACACCACGGCTGGTACGTTAACTATGTGGAGGTGACCACCACTGGAGTTCACAAGCAGTGTACCCAAGAAAAGTTTACGGTAGAACAGTGGTTAGCCACCGATACGTCGCCCTATGAACTCACTGCCATCAGGAATTATTGCTCGTCCGATGACAAGAAACGCTTGGTCGACGTTTCTGATTCTTCTATAGTCTCTGTAATTTAAGAGTGTAATTTATTTTTTAATTACCCTATGCCATAAGAGTGTGAGTGAGGTTTATGATAGTTTTGTGCTTATTAGTGCTATGGATTGCAATAAATGGTGCATTACTTGGAAAGCCCAAGAATATGCAAAAATAAATGTGGAAGGACAAGGCCCAAAAATGTATTTTTTTGGGGCATAATGTTTTGGTAAAGGGTAAATTTACACCATAATTTTTATTAGTTACATCATGTTTTAATTGTGTTCAACTTTCTAATTATAGCTTTATGTCCTTGATTTTTTATTTATTAGTTTATTTTGCCTCTAATAATGATACTTGGAGAGCATAAAATGATTTAATGTTCATCAATTTTTATTTTTTATTTTTTCAAAAATAGCATTCAAATAGAAAATTTCGATAGAAACCATTATCAAGAACAAAATGTGTTAATTAATAAAAGGTTGAAGATAAAAATTTGATGAAAATGTTAAAAGTATAAGTGTTAAAATGAGAAAAGATGGAGGGCTTTAAAATGTGGTTCAAATAAAATTTATGGTGTGAATATAATTATCCTTGGGTAAATAATGAATCTTCTTGTCTGTGATTACTTGATTATAACTTTTTATGTTATCGTGGATGTAAAGCATGTTTGATATATAGTATCAAATATTGATGTACATTGTGACCTATAGATGACTTAACCCATCATACAATTGCCAAACAGAACTTATGACTAGAGTTGTTTATATTTAAGATCCAACCCAATCACCCGACTCTTTGTTTTCTTGTTTAACATCTCACAAATATGTTTTCCCCTTTTTCCTCAAATATTTCCAACTTGTTAGCAATTCATGCTATCGAGTAATGGCACTGCGATTGAGTAAACTATGCATTCACATTTTTAATTACTTGTAGATGAATAATACAATGTTATTACATTCGTAGATCGAAAAGAATTTGAAACTGCTATACGTCTAAAAACATAGCTATTTAATTCAAAGTCTAGCGCAAAAATCTCTGTTGTGAACTCCTCCACGAGAATATTGATTGAGAATTGGCAACTTGTACACTCCCAAATACAGTCATCTTTTGGAACTTTTTCTGATCTTGTACATGACGGATACTAAGTACCTTATATAAATCACATGCATGTTGTTGGAAATAAATAAGTGCTTGTTTGGGTTGTGATGCCAAAATCCAATCCAAACAACTGCACTATGATGAAAACTAGGCTAAGCTCACTTGCCGGTTTTATATTTGCATTGCTTGATAATTCAATGAAGAAATAAGCCCAATTCCCAAGCCCAATAAATGGCCAAAGTCCCACTTTGAAAGAGCGACTTTAGTTGCCTCTAAGTGGTGAGAAATTGTTTGCTGCTTTGAACTGTTGATTCCACTTGAGATTTACGGTAATGGTTGGATTGTATAAACTAGAGCCATATGCATTTTCCCTACTCACTTTTGCGCCGTATGTTTCTTTGGGTAGGTTCTGGAATCATTTCTATGAGTTTTGCCCTCCATTTCTTTGTCTTCTCTGTTTCGATCTTCAACTTCTGGTTGATTGATCTCTTTAGTTTCTTTGTGATTCCGAGTCTCTGTGATTCTATCTGTGAGAAGAGTGTGTTGGTTTCAGTTTGGGGATGTCCGGTTCATAGAAGTAACTTTGACTAGCCATTGAGGGTTTGGGGTTGGTTCTTTTGATTTGTACATGTTAGGGTTTTGATGTAATTGGCAAGTTTGTGAACAAAAGGGACTAAGTTTATAATGTTGTAAAAGTCAAGGAGTAGGTTGCAAATAGTAGAAATTGAGTTATATTATTAGGTTTAGGGTTCGAGAATGGAAAAGAAAGAAAAACGGCGCCGCAATTTCGCTAGACTGTCGTCATGACTTAGCTCGAGAGTTAGAAACAGTAACACTGTCTCGCTAGGGCTTCGCTTGAGCGACAAACTGTTGCTCGCTTGTCGCCCAACTTTTGCTTGAGAGACAGGGTTATCCAGAAAATTTTTAATTTGATTTTTTAAGACTTTTTCTCCGGCCAATTCATTCCAAAACCTAAACTATAAATACCAAACGCTTCTGAACATAAATTCTAAGGTTGATCATTGTGAAAACACATTCTCTTCTTATTCTCTTCATCAAATAAACTTTCAACCTTCGTTATGTGATTAGTTCTTAGCGGTAAAAATATCAAATTCATAATCTAAATACCAAACTGTTACTTCCTACACATCCGTCAGAGTTCTGAAGATAAAGGGAAGGTGATTGGAGTTCCAATTGTTGAAGAACATGGAGTTCTTCGTTGATCCACATGAGATAGACGAATTCATAACGCCGGGAGTTGCTGCAGGAGCGCGCATTCCAGGAGGACTTTGAAAACTACAGCTAGAAGTTAGTGCATGAGCACGAAATCTAAGAGAGCTGTAAGAATTGCAGTCAGATGTCAGAAAGTACTAGTGGTAGTCGAATATGACGGACTATAAGTTTTAATTTGTTTATAATGAATTGTTGACTGCCAAAGTGCCCAAAGTTTTTACCCCGTTGGGATTTCTCCGTGATCATTTCTTGTGTTTGTTATTGTTTTCATATAACTGCGGTATTTCAACATAGAAAATTGGATTGTTTGATTAACCATCTAGAGATAATTAATAGTGATTGTTGCTGGTTAATTATTAAGTTTTTAATTCTGCATAATCACTTATTCACCCTCATCTAGGTGTAGTTTATGTCGAATTTCGTTATTTCAATACAGAATGGTACAATGTTACTGAACCCAAAACCGAAGATATCATGGTGTTAATGACCCCTTTTTCATCTATATTTGGTTGTAAATCTGAGATACTGATATTGTATAATCTTTGAGTTATTTTCGATTTCTTGTTCTAATAGTGGTATCAGAGCATCAATGGTTGTTTATGTTCCTTCGCCTGTGGTCTGATTGTGAAAAATCAATTTTCACAACCAAATCTGTTGAGATCTCATTCTTGGTTTGGAACCCTAGATTCGTTTGATTACATATCTAACATTCTGGTTGAAATTTCGTGGTGGAAATCGAACTAATATTGTATAACCTTTGAGTTATTTTCGATTTCTTGTTCTAATAGTGGTATCAGAGCATCAATGGTTGTTTATGTTCCTTCGTCTATGGTCCGATTGTGAAAAATCAATTTTCACAGCCAAATATGTTGAGATCTCATTCTTGGTTTGGAACCCTAGATTCGTTTGATCACATATCTAACATCCTGGTTGAAATTCAGTTGTGGAAATTGAACTAATATTGGTTCTCTGGTGATTCACTGTTTGCAACCTTGGATAAAATCTCACTGTTCATGGTTTTCTTGAATCGATCTAAAAATTATTTAGGTTTGACTTGAGGTTACTGGTTTCAGGTGGTTAAAACTAAGGACCACTATTTTGGTTTGAGACGTTTTCTTCCCTAAATCTAATTTTTCTAGTCCTATATGTAATATACTTTGTTGATCTTTGTGAATCTATTATGCAAATTGATCTTCTCTACTCATGCTAGTATACATATGTTGTAAGAATCTGAATCGCATGTGTTTACTTAATCTGTGAAATACATTCATATTATCTCTCTCTGATTTTTGTTCTTGTGTTCAAATTGAGCATTGACTTGAGGACCTAATCTTCTAGGAATCCTAGTGAATTTGAGCATTCAGAAGTTGAAATACATCACAATGTCATCATTTTGTTATTATTGTACTTTGTGTTCTTTTTCCTTGTTTCTTGAAATTAATTGATACTTAATATCTTGTGTGACTTTGTGTGTTGTAAAAAATTATTTGGTATTTGTTGTTTACTGTTGAACACCAAATTTCAAACAATTTTCCTATGTTCGTTAAAAACTCTAAATGACAACTATCACGTGTGAAAATTGAAGTTTTTAATGGAAAATAGGATTTTCCCCATTTGGTAACAAAATATGAGAAAAGTCCTTATGCAACAGAAAGTTTTAAAAGCAATAACTGCTGATTTTCTTGTAACCATGACTGCTGATTAAAAAACTTAATCTGATGAACATGCATATACCTCTATTATTTTTCATTTGTCTAATCAGGTGTTAAGGAAAGTTGTGAAACTTGATAATGCTAATACTCTGTGGGATAAACTTGAAGAACTTTATTTGGTTAAGTCTTTACTCAATAAATTGTTTCTTCTGGAAAGATTATTTAGTTTTAAGATAGACATGTCCAGAGACCTAGATGATACTCTTGACACATTTAATAAATTGTTACAAGATATTACTAATATTGGGGACAAGGTATTTGAGGAGTACAAGGCTGTGATACTTCTCAACTCCATACCTAAAGTATATAAAGATGTCAAAACTGCCATTAAATATAACAGGGATACTTTGACCCTTGATGTTGTTATAAATTCTATGAAAAGCAAAGAATTGGAACTTAAATTTGAAAGGTATGGGAGGGAATTTGAAAGTCTATGTATGAGAGGGAGGTCACCTAACGGGCAAATTAAGAATCATGATAATCAGAGTCATTAAGGAAATAATAATAACAAGAAAAGAGGTAAATGAAAGCATAAGTCAAAGTTTAGGACTGGAAACGGAAAATGCTATGAATGTGGGAAAGTTGGACATTTTATCAAAGATTTTCATAAGAAAAAGAATGATGAACAGATAGATAAGAATGTGGATGAGGGAAATGTGGTTGAGCCCATGTAAGATAAAACTGTTGATGTCTATGTTGTTACTAAGCCCATTCATATCCTGAATATTGTAATTGTTTTAGAGAACAGAATCAATGGTGGATTTTGAATTCCGGTTGCACTTTTTACATGACTTCTAGAAAATCTTGGTAAGAGAACTATAAGGATATGAATGGTGGTGAGCTTGTGATGTGTAATAATGCTACCTACAGAGTTGTAGGAATTGGCAGTGTGATTTTGAAGTTTGAAAATTGATATACCTTTACACTAGAAAGAGTGAGATATGTCCTTGATTTAAATAAGAACTTGATTTCAATGGGGGATCTAGATAGCATAGGCCTACAAGCTAGGCTTGGAAATGGCTTGTTAAAGGTGATGAGATGATCCCTTGTCATTTTAAAAGGTACCAAGAGAAATTGTATATAAATCACTAAAGCTTAGGTAATTTCAAGTCACACTGCTAAATCCTTAAGTATTGAAATTGATGCTACTTTAAAGTGGCACAATAGGTTGACACATGTAAATAAAAGGGCCTACATATTTTAAACAAAATGGTGTTTTTGGAAAAGATGTTATCTCAATAATTCCTTTATGTGAGTACTACACTTTAGGCAAGTAACATAGACTTCATTTCAATACTGAAAAACATGAGACTGCATCTGTTTTAGAATATGTACATTTTGATTTGTGGGATCTCTCATCTACCATCACCCAACGAGGAAATAAATATTTTCTATCTTTGATTGATGACTTTTCAAGAAAGGTTTGGATATTTCTGTCAAAACAAAAAATTGACACTTTCGAAAAATTTAAAGTTTGGAAGACTTTGATTAAATATTAGATTGGTAAAAAGATTAAAATACTAAGAACGGACAATGGTCTATGTTAATTTTGATCAACTTTGTAAAATTGATGGTATTCTTAGGCAAAAAATTGTGCCTTATACCCCTCAACAAAATGGAGTTGTTGAGATGATGAATAAGACCATTCTAGACAAGGTAAGGTGCATGATGGTCAATTTTGGAGTTCGTGAAGTGATGTGGGGAGAAGTTGTTATGACAACAGTTTATATTATAAACAGGACCTCTACTAGTTCCTTAGATGCACTATAACAAAAATGGTTTTTTACGGCATTGGTTTATGGCGTGCATGTAAAACATCCGTAAAAGGGTGTGCCGTAATAATTTCATTACTTAAAGTATTTACGGCATACATTTTGAGTACGCCGTAAAAGTTGAATATTTATGGCATACATATTGGCATGCAGTAAAAAATGCCTATTTTCTATCTTAAAATTTCTTGTATTTTTCTTTTCTTTCTTTCTTCTCCCATATTTTCCTTTCATTTCTTTTTCCTTTTCTTTATTTATTTCTTCTCCACGTTTTCTCTCTTTTTTCCACGGGGACTACATTTAATTAGCCTAGTCAAACCAAGAATTAGTTTAAAAAGGCCAACAAGTTTTTTTTTAGTTAGAAGGCCTAAATATACATAAAATGGAAAATAGGATTTGTAAATGACTAAAATATCCTTGTATACAAAAATACATTATTATCCTAAATCCTCTTTCAATTTCCATTTAGCTCTAATTCAATTTTGGCTTCCATTTTTTCTTCATCACGTGAGTTCGGGTCTACAGGTATGCCGTCACTCTTCATTTTCTCTGCATTATTTTCTTCGTATAATGAAACAAGAAGCTCTACATTCTCATTTCCATGAACTCTCATTTGGTTGAAATGAGTAATAAAAGTTTGAGACATTCTTGTTGGACATTTGGAGAAGAAGAGAGGCTATTATAAATTTTCAATATTTGGGTTGTTTTCTTTCTCCATTTGTTTGAAATGAGTAATAAAAACTCGAGACATTCTTGTTGGACATTTGGAGAAGAAGAGAAGGTATTATAAATTTTCAATATTTGGGTTGTTTTCTTTATCCATTTGTTTGAATAATTTATTCATGTTGTTGTATATATGTTTATGGTGCTCATTTGCCAACAATCATTTTGAATTACAGACATGTTTGGCTATTTTTTTCATTATTTTACTGAAAAATATACATTTGATTTTCGTTTGTACATAACGACTTCAATATCGTTTTCTACAATCCATAAAGATATACATATCGTTATCAATACTGTAAGATGTTTTAAATTTGATGAAATTTTTATGTTGAATTACACTTATGGACACTACGGATATACAAATAATTTCTAAATTGTTTGTGCTCGAGAATTTCCCATTGTTGGTTTGATTGAATATATCCGAGAGACACTGCAAATGTGGTTTTATGAAAGACATGTTGAAGTTGAAAATGTGTGACCCACCTCACTCCAGCTTTAGAGAAAAAGATGCGCATGAAATATAATTAGTCAAAACCAGCCAAAAAGAGGAAAAGATCAGCCGGAGAGACGCGTACACCTCGTAAGTGCAGTATGTGCAAGAAAACTGGTCATCTCCGATCCACTTGCACGGGCCAAGCAGCTGATATTGAAACCTAAGTTTGGAACTTCGATCCTTAGATTGTGTTTTGATATATGTATAGATATTTTGAAAACATTTTGTGGCTCAACCATGTTCTTTTTGTTAGAGCAGTTGCTATTCCTATAAATGTTGAAATTGTTAGGATGTTGCATAACCATTAGTTAGTACATTTTGATAATTGTAATGATTTTGGATATTGAATATAATTGAAATTAACACATCTCTCAAATGTGTGACCCACTTCACGCCACCTTTAGAGAAAAAGATGTGCACGAAATATCTCCAGACATTTATCAGGTTGGTGATAATTTAAAATACCACTTTGTGGATTTAGATGAAAAGACATGTACGTGTAGGAAATTTGATCTAGACAGGACTTGGATGTCGTTTCAGTTGGCAATACACTCTGATTTTCGTAACGATATGGACATCGTTCCTGTAATAAAAAACGACTTCAATATCGTTTCTATATGAAATACACACTGTTTCATTGATCTTTGTAACGATATTGAAATTGTTCCCATAACAAAAAAACGACTTGGATATCGTTAAAATATGAAATACACGCTAATTTTCGTAACGATACGGACATCGTTCCTGTAATAAAAAACGATTTCAATATCATTTTCGTATGAAATACACACTGCTTCACTAATCTTCGTAATGATATTGAAATCGTTCCTATTACAAAAAAAAAGACTTGAATATCGTTTCAGTATGAAATACACGCTGATTTTCGTAACGATATGGACATCGTTCCTATAATCAAAAACGATGAAATCGTTCCCGTAACAAAGTAACGACGTCAATATCGTTCCAGTATAAATTTGTTGAGTTGGAACTCGTTTCAGTCAATATCGTAATAGAACGACATATATGTCGTTTCTTCTCAAATGAAACGAGTTTGATGTCGTTGTAGTGGCATCATCCCACTTCATGACCTATTTCGATCGTCTTACGTATGTTAAATGCATGTCGGGTGGTTGTGGACGGTCGAATCGTTATTTTTAGCCAGAATTATATAATTATCGTTTTATATAAAATGAAACGGTATCTATGTCATTGTAGTTATTATTTGAATTGAAACGATATCAATGTCGTCAAAATTGTATTGAAACGATATAGACGTCTTTATGTTATTTTGTGGGTTTGATAGATAACGACGTCCATATCGTTTCAATACAATTTTGACGACATTGATATCGTTTCAGTTTAAATCATAACTAAAACGACATATATATCGTTTTAGTTTATATAAAATGATAATTATATCGTTTATGTTAAAAATGATGATTCGACCATCCACGATCACTCGACAAGCATCCGATATATGTAGAACGATCGAAATAGGTCATCAATCGGGTTCGATCTCACTCAAAAGAAACTATAAGAATATTTGTATTCTCATGACTATATATAACATTTGAACTATTCCGATAGAAAGAAAGTATTTTTATTCATTATTTCTAAGTCATTCGAGTGACATCAACCCACTTGATAACATTTTTCGATCGTCCTACGTTTGTTGAAGGCACGTTGGGTGGTTGTGGACGATCAAATCATTATTTTTAGCCAAAACCATATAATTATTGTTTTGCATGAAAAGAAACGATATTTATGTCGTTGTGTTATTATTTGAACTGGAACGGTTTCAAATTCGTCAAATTTATACTGAAATGATATGTACGCCGTTATGTTATTTCGTGGATTTGATACATAACGATCTCCACATCGTTTCAGTACAATTTTGACGACATTGATATCGTTTCAGTTTAAATCATAATTGAAACTACATATATATCGTTTTAGTTTATATAAAACGATAATTATATCGTTTCTGTTAAAAATGATGATTCGACCGTCCACGATCACTCGACAAGCGTTCGTTTTCTAATATTGTTTAATATATAGTACAATTCACTTGCCAAATAAGATAGAATTGTTTCTGTTAATTAAATAATCACGTGTGCCATTATATTAATTAAAAGCATAGTTAACAGAATCAGAAATATGTATGTTTTTTATGCCACAATGATGCAAAAGTAGAGACGATTAATTATTATCAATCAATTTTAACCCAAAAGAGAATTCTATTTATTTTCTTTAATCATGGGTTTTGGTGAATAAAAAATCCAGCAACAAAGTTTAAATTTCATGAATCAAATTGTACGGCTAATAATTACACAAATTGAAACAAATTATTCTGTTCATTTTACAAAAGTTAAATCTTTTTGGACCACCATACTCGAGCTGTAATACACTTTACCAATTAAATTAATCCACCAATGATTGTTTAGCATGAAATAACTAATGTGATAATTAGTTAAACAAATTGGGGGAGAAAAAACTTGAATATGTTCATAATGAGCATGAGTAGAATTACAGATTAGCAAAAAGAAATATATAGAGAACGAGAAATTGTATATGTACATATATATATATATATATATATATATATATATATATATATATATATATATATATATATATCCCGAGTTAAATAAAATAGTTACGCGTTTCAGATTTAAAAAATGTGGCCAAAACAAAGAAGGATGCAGACATGTTAGTAGATTGGAAGACAATATTTCGAATGTATACTAAATTGAATGGACGAGGAATTGACGTAGGGAAGAAGAAAAGAATGCAAAAATTGAATAGCTTGGACAAACGTCAATGGTAATAGTAGAAGATGAGGAATGATATAAAGAACATAGGAATGGCATACAAGTAAGATCTTCTTTAAAGAATTAGGAGTCCAACGAAGATCGGATGGAATCTAGCCTGACAAGCAGGCAATGGGATAAATAAACCTCGATATCTTCTATATTCTATGCTGCGTAAAGCGTCTTTCTTGCTCGGTGATCAGTCAATGAAGTCATTCTAGTTCCTTCACTTGTCTGTGTTATCAATTTTGAACTATATTTGTAATATTATTTTAAGTTGGTCCTATGCAAACCTTCACCTCTGTTAGCGAGCAATTCTACGAAGTCCAAATCATGTGCGAACCCAGGCTACAGTCAACGCGTATTTATAGTACGAATCCATAACTTCAGCCTTGAATAAGAAGACGAGCACACGAGACGTGCGACTGCAAAATTACTAAACAAACAAAAATATTCCTACATATTTTCACAGGCTATTTCACAGCAGCAAAAATCATTATTGGAACACACATAAATAAAAATGATAAACATGACCTCACAGTCGATAGTGAGGAACGCGTGGCATGTCGAATAAAATGTGAAAAGATAACAATTTTAGTCAAGGATAATTATATTTACACTACAATACTTATTTTTTGCACTACATTTTAATTGAATTTGATATTCTTGATCTTTGCTCATTACAGTACTTGTATCCCTAACGATTTTTCATTTTATTCTTGTCCTTTCATTAGTAAATATTTTGTATTTGATAACAGTTTTATGTCCAAAAATCCGATGAAATGAAGTAAAACAACTTATTTTTCATCATATATTTTTAAAAATAAATAAATAAAAATTGTGAAAAAATATTTTTCCCTCATTTCAAAGTATGAAAACAAAATATTTTAATATAAATCATCATCAAGGACGTAACGTACTAATTAATTGAAGTTTAAAGATAAGAATTTAACGGAAAAAAGTTAAAAGAAATAGTTGCTACAATGAGTAAAGAATGAGAAGTTAGCTGCAATTAAAATGTGTATCAAATAAAAAAAAATTGTGGCAATATATCCACCCTTCAGTTAAAGTTCACCAATCAACAACTATCACATATCATTAAAGAGAAAGACTGAACTAATTATCCTCATGGACTCATTAGAAATTTATAAATATGAAAAATTGCATAATACTCCTTTCAAATAGTCATATCTATCCAGCTCTAGAGGTGTCAATCCGGGTGGTCCGGGCCGGGTCGGCCCGCCAACATGTGAGCCCGGTAACGGCCCGCGTGAAAAAAAGCCCGCCCGCTGCGGGTTCCCGGGCCGGTTACGGGTCGGCCCACAATTTTCGACTACAACCCAGGCCCGCCCGCTGACCCATCCGGGTCGAGCCCATGCGGGTCACGGGTCGCGCGGGTCGCGGTTCGTTCCGGTTTGGCCCGTATGATTGTATAAATAAATTTATAAAAATATAGATTTTTTTTATATTTATAGCAAAAAATATATTTTTTTGTTAAATGTAAACTAAGAATTGAACAAAATGATAAATTCATAATTATATCAAGAAATTTTTACATAGAATTCAAATTTAATGTTACATGAATTATTTATAACTTTGCAAACTTAAATTTAATTTAAACAAATAACAACTACATCAAAATACATGTTTAATTATTATTATCAAATATTTATAGTATAAGTACATCCCAACTAGGTTGGCACCTACTTTTACTATAATTTATAGTTTAAGTACACATCCCAACTAGGTTGGCACCTACTTAACTATAATTTTTGTTTTCCAATCAATTTTCAGAATTGCAATCTTCAGAATTGCAAGATTTTTGAAGTCTTCAAGAATATCATCAACAATTTTATCTTGTATCCTTCGATCCGCGAATATCCAATCTTTTCACGCATATGAGAGCTTCCAAAATATCTTCTTTAAGTCTAGATCTTCTTTCGTCCAATACCACATTCCGCACTAAAAGCGCACTCGGATGCAACCTGTTGAGACTGAACCTTAGTAGATCTCGTGCCATTTTAGATAATACAGGATACGACCGTTCATTTAATTTCCACCATCCTAAAATATCTAATTTATCAACTTCATCTTCGTGTATTACACTATAATGATCAAATTGATAATATCTTTCTAATTCTTGAAAGTGTGTGGTATTTGGATTTGCGGTTGAAGTTGTAGATGAAGAACCAAGAATATTACGTTTAGCTATCATGGAGAAAAAAGAAGATTTGCCTTTCAAGTTGTAGTAGAGTTTGTAGAAGAAATATTTTCATTGTTACCATATTTAATAAAATAGTCGTTATACATTTCATTAATAAAAGTATTCAATTGTTGATTTGTAATATTTATGTTAAAAGCTAGTGTATTAGAAAGTGATTCTAAAGCACAATGAACACCAAACAACTTAATGCGAGGATCCATTACACCATGCCGATTGAAAAATTAGTGGCATGTTTTCATAATATTTTTTAAACTTTTCCTCCATCGAGTAAATAATTTGAAAGAAAAATGGATCGCCTCTAAATGATGAAAACCTGCTCTAGAATTTCTACTAATTGTAAAAGTACAAGATTACTAGTTGGATAATAAACTCCGTAACTAACTTTTGTTGCCTTATAAAAAGGTTTCAAAAATTTCATAACTTGAAATGCTTTTTTCCCAAATCAATCAGGCTTATATAAAATTGACTTTGCTTTGAATTAACAAATGCATTAATAGCATTAGTATAGCCAACACACGATTTTAACATTAAAAATGTTGAATTCCATCTATTAGGAACATCATCAACAAATTTTCTTCTTCTCAATCCAAGATTTTTACAAATTTTTGCAAATTCTTGTTGTCTAGAATCAACAAGAAATATAATTAATAGATTCTCTAATTATACTTATTTGTGGTGTTATTAATTTCAAACCATCTTGCACAACTAAATTATATATATGACAAACACAACGCATGTGAAATAATTTAGAATCATATAGGGGTCTAATCGCCCCTAATTAAAAGCTCAATACATGCATTATTAGCACTTGCATTATCAAAGGTAACACTAAATAGTTTATTTAACACACCAAATTCATTAAAAACTTGTAATAAATTTTCGCACAAATTTACACCATTATGTGGATATTCAAGTAAACGAAAAGCAATAATTCTCTTATGCAATAACCAATTATTATCAATGAAATGTGTCGTAACACAAGCATAACCATTATGATTTCGGTCGCACCAACAATCGACGTGAAACACATAATTCCATCAATTTTTTTAAGTTCATTTTTTAAATTCTCACCATTGTATGAAATAATTTCATAGAATCGTAACGAGTATTTCTACTTACACTCGTAAGAAGGTTGAATGTACTTTTGCGGAATTCTTCAAAATACCGATCTTCTCGCAATGTGAAGGGCATCTCACGAAATCGCTAAAAATTCCGACATCCCAACTCGCATTCGTTCGCGAATAAACAAAATTAGTAAAAGTGATCGATCCACTAGCATTAGTAAAACCAGAATTTGAGTTTGTCTAGGATCCAAATGTCCCTGTTTCATTTAGATGTTTCTCTTTGTGCTCCGTAGCGTGCCTGCCTTGACCATATCTCCAGGTATAATCTTTTTTGCGTATATTGCATACGTTTTTCCATCCTTTTCATTTACCGTAAAATTTGCCACACCTCTGATGTTTGTTTTTTTTTCCTTGATGATTGAGATGATCCAACTCTGCAACATTATCATCTTCTAAATTTATTGGGGAGCAACTATCATTGAAAATAGGATTTTGAGACGAAAAATCGTGAGAGTCCATAATATAGTAGTATTAAGCAATTTCGTAGTAAGAAGAAAAAGAAATATAATAGAGATGATGATAAATTTGTAGTTGAAATGCGAAAATGAAGTGAACTAATACTACCAATTAACTGAATTTATACATGTTGAAAATATTACCGTTAGTTACAAAAAAAAAAATAATAATAAAAAAAATATAAAAATAGAATGCGTGCGCAGTCGGCGCTACGCCGCATGCGCTCGCAGTTAGCTCGCAAGACGGGCACTTTGTCGCAGCCAGCCTCGCAGCAGCATTCTTGTGGGAGAGCCGTTGAACGGCTCTCCCGTTCAACGGCTCTCCCGCCTTTTGAAAAAAAAAAATTTTTTTTTTTTTTTTTTTTTTTTATTAACGGGCCGCGGGTTAACCGCGGCCCATGAAGTCTAAACCCGCGAAACCCGCGGGTCACAACTCTTTGGCCCGTGAACCGCCCGCACGGGTCACGGGTCGGCCCGCGGTCCCTGTTTTCACGGGCCGGTTTTCACGGGTCATGGTCGGCCCGCCCGTCTTGACACCTCTATCCAGCTCTCATTTCAATAAAAAAAATTAATGAGTTTAGGAAAGAAAAACAATGGTTAAGTGAGAAAATTTTGTTAATCTCAATTTATATATCAACAGTTAATAAAATAATAATAATAATACAATCATCATACTTCATTTTTAGCTATCTACTATTCTTCAGAGAGAAAGCTAATTTTTGTTTGATAGAAAGTTTGCTTCCCTCCCCGTGATTTGACTGGTTTCACGGTGCTTCGAATCTGAATATAGACACAAGTAACAATTGATTAAATTCGTTGAATTTTTTCAAGCACATCAAACTAAAATAATTACAAAAATTTTACAATCCCAATCATTGTTGACTACTGTTTCACCCAATCAATTATGCTTTCGTCAATTCAATCTTTTCCAGCTAAATTCCAATCAATGAATTGAAAGCATATCAAACTAAATTCAATGAATATTTTACTTTATGCACCCTAGCAAAGCCTATATTTCCTTTTCCATCTATCAGAAGTTTATGCAATCACTTCCTCGAAGATCCGGCGGGCGCTGTGGCAGGAACTTGCACATTTCACAGCTATTTTTTACAACTTCACTCACATCACTAACCTTTCCTTTTGTATCACGAACTGACATAAAATTTGATCGAGCTCTCTAACAAATCATGGCTGTTCCCTGGGACTTCTCTGGCCCTCGAACCATTCTTGTATATAATGAAAGCTGGCAACGAGTTTATGCCTTCAGATTTGGCTATGGAAGGATTGTCTTCAACCTCCACCTGGAGTTTGTTGTGTGTTATGAGACAAAGTCGAATTAATGGAAAAACTAAAATCTTATTCATTGTACAGATTTTAAGTAAACACAAAGAATAATACTATTTGTAATCGCTCATTATCATAGTCGTTCTACGGGGCATACATGTAGTGATTAATGATTTGATGCATGAGGAAATAAAAAACTACCACATTAATGTATTAAATTACTAACAGCCACATATATATCACATAAAACGATACACAAAACCCGTGATTTAAGAGGTTGATTCTAGAAGTTTGTCTTTTAATATAGATATTAATGATGTACCTTAAGGAAGTTGACTGATGGATATCTCTTGTGGAGGTGTTCAATGAACTGCATAATTGTGCTGTCACCAAGCTTGCGAAAGAACAAAACCACGGATAAACCTAGATAAATCAAGTCCAAAAAAAATCATCTTTCAATCAGCCAATAATTTTGTAAAAAGGTATACAATTACATCACCAAATAATAGCGTTATTTTTTATCTTATTTTTCATTTGGCGCAATTATTACCAGGAGATGTAACATAGTCTCGGAAACATTCGTTGCTCGATACCAGCACGACTTCATTAGAATGAACACCACCATTCTTCATGTTTTGGCTTCCTTGCTGTCTCCATGCTCGAGCCTCCTTCAAAAGTTTCCCTACCTCCTCATCGTTTGGATTTTCTGTTAACAGCATCTCACAGTCTTGTATGCAAGCTTCCCATTTTCCCAGCTACAATAAAAACGCCATAACATTCAAAAACTATAGTCTCGTGCGTGCATGTATCAGACTTGTGTACACGTGCTAACACGACTTATTGAAGTGTATCAAATGACATATACTGTTTTATAACTACCTTAGCGTAACAATGGCCTCTTCTTAATCTAGCCTTGCTATAAAAAGGGCGCATGCCTAGTGCAGCGCTGCAATCCTCTATTGCTTTTTCAAATTGGCCGAGTTTGGACCTGCAGGCTGCTCGGTTACATAACAAGACTGCATTGTACGGATCATGATTGAGCCCTTCACCATACGCAGCAAATGCCTCGGAATATCTTGCTGCCTTGAACAAATCATTGCCATTTGATCTAGCTAATGCCACAGCCTTTGTCCTCCTCAATATCTTGTTTACTTCCTTGTTGTTCGCGTCCAACCGAGATGCTCGTTCAGCAGCGGCCACAGCATCATCAAACCTGTCAATTACACATAATCGGTATATAAGACTGCAATCACTTGCTAACTGCTCTTCATTGAAATGGAATCTCTTGTACACAAAAGATAAGACACTAACCTGCCAGCAATCATGTTAACTTGAGCATGAACAAGTAACAGGCTTGTACTACCAATTGGACCGAAGAATTTAATACATTCATCGATGTCAAAGTTTGGACCTTTTGCCATAGTTTCATCAGCTTCTTGGTGCTTATGGAGTTTTATTAAGGCCTCGGCTTTTAAGGAAAATATCTTCATTGATTACAACAACAAAAACCAAGTATCAATTACTATTCAGTTTTAATTTCTATAAAGGTAGAGCTGCATATGTAAATCGCATTAAGTTCTGGTAATAAAAGACTAACCAGTGGTGCAGAATCCGCACCGGCTGCTATAGCAAGGGTGGCTTCTTTTAGGAGGGTATTCCAATCGCGCTGCCTCTTTGACTCGGTGCACTTGTGCAGATGAACTTGAACTTTTTTAGCCTTTATCATTGAATCAGGATCAGCTTCTGCTCCAGCTTGTTTGAAATGATATGCAGCCTTCTCTGCTTCTCCTAATCTGCCAAAGAATTGTATAAAGCAACAATGTCAAATTTGTAAGTTATGAACTAATTGCTTTTCCAAGAAAAAATTTACACAATTTTACCGGACGTATAGAGTTGCCAATCTATTATGAGCTCGTTGATAATAAGGATCGATTCTAATTGCTTCCCTGCATTCAAAGGCTGCTTCAAGAAGTCTGCCTAAAGCAGTTAGTGCGGCGCTTTTGTTGCTCCTATAAGAAGCCTTATTCGGATCAATAGAAATCGCTGCATCATACAAAGCCAAAGCTTCGGCAAACCTGCCATTCTTGTAATCTTCATTACCCAAAATTTTCAATTGCTCAGGATCCATCCTGGTGGAAATAGCACGACAAAGAGAAGGCTTTTCATTTTTTTTTACTACATTCCCTATAACACTAGTACTGTATTTTCCATTAGATGGCGATTGCTCTTCTTTAGCAGTTTTTGGAAGATAATCGAGAACATTGTTTGCAGTCGAATTCCCATTGCTACCCTGTTGCCTCAAATTACCCAAATTGCCAAACAACATCACATTACTGGACGATGCACGAACTAACTTACCTGCACCTTTTGATTGCTGATGATCGATGATCATGCTCTCCAGCTCTCCAGATATGACAAGTCCATTATGAGGCACTTTACACGCTTGGCCATGGCCTTGTTGGCTAGGCGAGTTTCTTGCAGCTACCACGGGAGGGGGGTGGTGTTGCTGATACACGGGAGGAGGTCTCGTGTGGTTTTGGCCCGGACGTGCAATGACTCTATCAACCTGTTTATGCAAAGGGGCATCTGATGAATCCAGGATGGTAGTTCCTTCAAAGCCGCCACTTTGTCTGCTTGAAGCTGGCATGCTTTGTACTAAGGTGACATTGTTGTTTGGAGTATAAGTATGAAGAGAACCTGTGGATGTTGATCTTCTAGGCCATATACTTCGACGTCCAAAAACTACATTCAACAGGCCACAGCCTGATCTTTTCTCAGGCGAGATTTCTCCCATATCAAATACAATTCCCAGGAGACAAGAAATTGGCTATTGAAATGCGAGTAATGAATGGGAATACAAAGGGACTTCTCTAAGGGAAAACAGTAAAGTTGAAAACTTGTAGGCCAAGGGATCAAGGAACAGAAAAATGTATTTACAGAAAAGGAGAGGACCCACCCATATTTTGGAAAAAGAAAAATGAAATACATAAAACAGGAGAATATTCAGAGAGAGATGGCTTGTACAGGAAGGAAGAATTCAACATCCCAGGAGAATATGTTTAAAATGAATTGATTATTATTGTTACTTTGATTATTTTTCACTGCTTCCTGGAGAAGACAGTTGCCAACAACCAAACAATCTCTCTTTTCTTGCTTTCTCTCTATAAGCAATGGAAATGAGAGATTTTGGCATGAGAGAGAGAAAGAGAGATGCCGGAAAAGAGAAAAAAAACACAATAATTTAAACCTTTTTCATTTTTATTTAAATTCTTGGTATCTGAATCTCCAAAACTAGTCCATTAATTTAATTTAAAAGGGAGAGATGGCAGATTATTGTTTTGATTGGGACTCCAAAAGAGTCGGCCATGGAAGAAATAAGGATCTCTAAATAATTAGAAAAATAAAGACAAGCACTCCTTATTTGGTGGGATGGAGATTCTGTATTTTTATTTTTTTCTCTGTTGATTTGCAAATTTCTCCATTGAGGAGTTCACGTAGGCTAGGTATGTAGTTTGAGCATCCCACGTATGACCAACACCCGCCAGCCAGTATGTATCTTTGAGGGTGTTTGAAACTCATTTTTTGGAGAATGAAATTTTTAGAATAGTGATTGATGGGAGATTATGTGATGGAAAAGTTATGAAAAGTTTTAAATTTGTGTGTAATATTATTTTATTGGAAGAATATGTGGTTGAAATGAAGAGAGAGAAAAAAACGGTAATTAATTAGATAAAAACGTCAAATGCGCTTTTGTATAAGTTTGACTTACACCAAGTCAAACTATTTGGTACGGGGTTGGAGCCTGAATAGGGTGAACTAAAAGGAATAACATATTTGTACAATTATTGTTGACAATTGTAGTTGATAATATTGATCTTATTAAATCTGAACTATTGATTTAAAAAATAATTTTTAAAATGGATGAATATAATATTGTCAAGTGTGAATTGTCAATCAAGATTGTACAGGTGGCATGACTGGAACTAAAATCTAGAAAAAGCTAATAATGTCTTATAATCAAGGATTAATAAAATGTACTATATTACCAATTAAAATTATCCCCAACAAGATTTAGCGCATGTTTTAGTCTATTTTTTGCCCAAAATGCATTTTGAAATAGTATGTTGATGAAGAATGCAGGAAAAATTTTGGATTTACATATAATATTATTTATGAAGATTATGTGATTGAAAATAAAATAGGAAAATGTATTATGAAATAATGAGGATCAAACAAAGGTTTATTAAACAAAATTTGGACAATAATTCTACCGAAAACGATTATATTATAGGTTTAGTTTCAAATACACCTATTACAATTTGCACGGTCCAATAATCAATTTGGTCTCTAGGTATTGAATAACCAGTTATACCAAAAGATGTGGTCAATACACCCAAAGCATTGTTGGGCTAGAAACTCTTCGAGACGATTTATATTATCGTTATAATAAATTGAAATTGTCTTTTCTTTTTCTTTTAATTCAAGAAGTTTGACCCCAAGACGCACCCCTACAAGCAAAGGGAGTTCGAATAGAGATTTGTCATGCTCGAAACGTTGAATCTAAATCTATGTTTTTAATAAAATTTCACTCAATTAGAATAGTATACAATTAAAAAGAAATTCACAGTTTATTTTGTTATGTATTCTTGTTCTCATAAGTATCGGTGCTAAAATGCTTACTTAATATATGGCATAGAAATGATCGGATTGAGGATCGTAAGATACTACTAAATAATGATAATTATTTAAATATAAAAAAATATAATTAAGGCCTAAAAACAAATTAACAAGTATAAATTTATAATTAACAAAAAAAAACCAATAAAAATAAACTTTCAACTACTTATAAGGGTCCACAATATTTTTTTATTTATTATTATTATTATTATTTTGTGTCAAATTGAGAGATGAACAGATGTGAGAGGCAAGACTATGAGAGTCGGTGCTGACTTGCCGATTTGGGATTTTGTCAATCCTAATAGAGATCCAATACAACTCGTTAGTGCAATTTCAGCAACCTCGTTTGCTACCAACCTTATAAAAATTGGATTTTTTTATTCATTTGGTAACAATCGTTGCATTCAAATGACAATATAATATAATTTTAGAGACAAAAGTAAACACAGCCTTGAATTTTATGATAATATACAAACCTCCTAATTTCAACCAGTGCTTGTCTGGTAGGCATTGTGCCAATTGAAATGGTCAGTGGGACCCAACTACTGCATAAGGTGCATTTTATCGAATTGCCATTACTTGAAGAAGGATGATTTTTACTCTAAAGGAGCATATTGGTAATTTCAAAACTAACGGGTGGCACACTGTATAACGATAAGAATTTGTCTAGAAATTGGCTAAGAATAGCTACCAAACAGGGGCTGAATAAATTTGCTGAAAGCAACCTATAGAGATCTAAATTCACATGTTCTATAAGTACGATTAATAGTAGTGATTAACATCATTGAACTTATTATACAGGAACTTGTTCAGAAATATCGTAATGAAAGGAGCAAAGGAGTTTGTCGCTAAATATTTGACCAAATAGGATCATCCAGTTCCTATAGAACTCATGACTAAAATAACCCTAGAGAGCATTCTATTATAAAACATGATTACCATTTATTAAATGATAAATTTTGACGGTGGGGTGAATAATATTCCATTAAAGTATACTATTTTTAGCTAATTTTTTACTTGAATTATAGAAAGTAAATGTATATACTTTAACATCTTGTTTATTTATGAATTTAATAAATATGAAAAGAAAAAGAATTCAACAGTGAACATGTGGAGCCTTAGCCTGCTGCAGGTACCAAGTATCATTTTGTAATTAGTCACCAAAACGTACAGTATCAAATAACGAAAAGGGCAATACAAAAATAACAAAATGTGTGATGGATTAAAATTGGATCAAACTCAACACTAACTAGAATTTTGTCAGTATGAAGGGCAAAAAATTGTTAGATTGACGTTTGAAAAAGATAAACCTACCCTGTTGAGTTTTAGGCCACATTCTGTTGAATGATTAAGTTCCAGTTTTCTTCATCTCTCCGAGTATTTCTTCCGTCAGTTCTTCCGCGCTGTATTCAACTCCAAAGCACCTCACTACTTCCATGTTCGGGTTTATCAAGTACCTGTTCATAATGATACTCATAAAATATTTTTTCACAATTGCAAAGATGTCTCGGTGAAAAATATGAAGGAAAGAGCTGAGAAAGCTGGGAGGATAGTGACATAAAAGGCTTGTGCTTTACATGTTTTGAGAAGACTCAACAAGATAATCATCTCCTTCTTCGTCAACCTTTTTAAAGAATACTCGGTACTCTTGTGCCATCTGTTTAATAGCAGCAACTGGTCCGGTTAATCCCTCTATCCTTGAGTCGAACTCTACACTCAATTTAAGTAAAAAAAAAGTGGAGTAAAAAATGTTAATTATAGACACCAATGAAAATACAACTTCACGAGTACAACAGCTGAATAAATAAACACCAAATGGTGAAATCCATATACATATTTAGGAAAGGATGCTTGTAGCCATGCATTTAACGCCTCGTTTGTCTCTCATTATTCCAAAACATTGTTACAATAAAATTACTTTAAATTTCAATCACACATTCTCCAAAAAATACTATTCATTACTCTATTTCTTCTACAATAATGGGAGACAAACACACACTAAATATATATACATCGTAAATAACCATCTGAATGAATAAGAAGAAAAAGCATCTGGAGATAAGAAAGAAGAATATGAAAATAAATAGCTCGAGCCAGTGCACCTGCGACCATACTCCGATTATTGGAGTTGTATTAAATTCCATTTGAACCAAAGAAAAAGCTGCCTTCCAATCATTTTTTTTAAAAAAAAAGAAAACGATAGATTTCTCTTAACTCCTTTTCTAACCCTTGAAGTTGGAAAATAATTTCTCCTAGAAGCATGTATTATCAAGTATCAATTGATGTCTAGTGCATTAGAAAGGGGAAAAAAAAAAAAAAAAAAAAATATATATATATATATATATATATATATATATATATATATATATATATATATATATATATCTTTCGATAAGTAATAAACTTCAACTGAAGGAAAACCCCTAGACAAGATATACACAAATGCCTGCAGTTAAGAGTCTTTAGATCTTTTTCATTTAAGTCTAAGAAATATTTATATAATTGAACATTAATATATCTTGCCTTCTTAAGGAAACAAATAACTGACTCCTCGCCCAAAAATTTAATCATATTTAAGAAGTCAGCATAATTGATGAAAATATATTGCACTGTAAAATGGCGACTATATGGTCATCTTCCTTAAAACTCAATAGCAAAGGAGTTTCTACAAAATTATATCATTATATGTTTCGATAACAATTATCCATTTATTGGTAAAAGCGTACATAAAAAACAATGAAAGTCAAGTTATAAATGCTACCATTTTTCTACAAATATGGGGTGTCTGGCTTTCATGTGAAATAATCTATTCAGATTTGTGGAAGGGTACAAGGAAACCATGTGAATAGCGAACTCACCTCTGAGGTAAGCACGAAGCTGTGCAGGTGTATCTCTATGAGGATCAATTGTGACAAAAATAGGCAAAATCTTGAGATTCTGTTTTGACTCTTGTTCAAATCAAAATAGGAAAAACAAAATTCAATCAAAAAACTAAAAAAACAGTTCAATAATTTTAGAGAAAAATCGACGAGTAAAAACCTAATATATCAACAGACTTGACCATCTTTTGAACCTCTGCTGGCCCAACATCGGGAGATGAAGTATAACCAAAGTAGAGTAGAACCCAGTTCCCCAGAAGGTTGTGCTCAGTGAATAACTGGCCTTCTGTATTAATGAGGCTGTATGGACCACCAATTATCGGCCCTTGAATGGCACTTCTTTCAAACTTTACCCCCTGGCCTAATCCAAGTCCAAAAAAATATATATATATAATTAGTCAATAAACAACGTAAATTTCATTTTATTAACCAACGTAATATCCCTTAGTTTAATCTACTTTGATCATGAAAATGCAATGGCAGAAGCAGAATTGTGTTATTTCGTGTAATAGCACTTGAAGTAGAAAATGGGTAACTTTTAAGAATTACAACTTAAAATATGGCAGATGAAACCGACATAGTCCAGTATTAATTCCCCCATAGAAAGGGCCTACAATTTCGATAACCTGTTAGCTCTCACAATTGAATGAGCAATGAACTCCACTTCACAACAGAAATAGGAAAATGAATTCTGCCATAGACCTACAGGAACACATTGAAATAAGCCAAGAGAACAACAGTTGCAGTATAATTTCACAATATTTTGTTACCTTCAGCCTGAAGCACATATTATAAATCCCCATTCCCAGTCCAATTTCCAAGCAAAGTTATGAAATTGCAATCGGCAAGAATTTTTCCAGTGAGAACACAACATAGAAGGTAAATTTAGCCCTTGTTTGAGCCCCATTATTCAAAAATTCATTTTTTCCCGAACTCATTTTCAACCACATATTCTACCAATAAATAATTAGCATGTAAACCAAAAACATTTTATTTATTTTTTAACTACACATTCTCCTAAAAATCAGTATTACAAGATCCAATTTTTTTTTGGCTCAAGCAAGAGCTTATTATAATGAACTACAGTATATTTAACAGCTGACAATAGTAAATAAGAAAAATGCTTGAAATGATACTAAGGCCTTGTATGGGAGGGATTAAAATCGGATTAAAATTGAAAATATAGCCGTTATTGTTGACTTTTATTAGACGAGTGGGACCCAATAACGGCCATATTTTCAATTTTAATTGGCTTTTAATCCCTCCCGAACGGGGCCTAAAGATTATCCCAACTAGTCAGAAGAAAGAGAAAGAACAAAGAAGACGGATTGTTTCACATGAAATAATAATTCTCCAAATACAAACATTCTGAGCTTGTTTCATGTGCAGTATTAGAAAGAACTTAAAGAGTATAATAAACAAGTTTTTAGTTTCCCTTTCTTTTTCAGTACTTAAGTTCAATCCAATCATCCATACCAAGCATACTATTATAGTCTGTAAATTGAGAAACAACGTGTCAAAGCCCCTATCTCAAAAGTCACTCATCAGTGTATATGTTCCACCAAAACTAGAATTTACGCAATAGATAACCCAAACTCGGAAGCCAATCATCAACTGATACATCGACAACCAATTAAAATCACATTGGAGCTAAATGCGATTGTAGCCCAAGTCGAGTAAAAAAAGATTTCACCCTTTACTTCAATGCTTTATCATTCAGTAAACTTAGACTAGGGTCACAAGCCATTACAGAAGAGCATCCCTATCTTACAAGTTACTTCGGCTGAACTATCAACCACTTGTTCCTTCCCAAATAGACACTTAGTATTTCAATTACTAATATGTGCATGTTTTCAACCATGAACTTTTTGTCATCCAGTAGATGGCACTCAATAAACCCTTTTTCGTTAAAGCCAAATCAATCAAAATCAGTAACTATAATGTCGAAATCACCTTTTGGAATTGCTCTCTTTTCATCGTTATAGTGCATGAAAAAAGCCAAACCACCAATTCCAGCTATGATGGAACCAGGCTGCAAGAATAAAACTGATATGTAGAGTTTTAAAAGGTAAGGTGAAAGCATAAAGGATAAACATGAAGTGTATAGAAAAAGAATAGAAAAATT
This sequence comes from Fraxinus americana, assembly GCA_035079005.1. NCBI lineage: Eukaryota > Viridiplantae > Streptophyta > Magnoliopsida > Lamiales > Oleaceae > Fraxinus > Fraxinus americana. The sequence continues at coordinate 29,012,454 of CM068712.1, read as the reverse complement.
GACGCATCTCCAGGGAAGATGGAGTTATGGTATCATACAATTATAAAATATTTCCAAGGGCTGGCGGATGTAGACTTTTCAGGTAAAGGAGGGGGAGGTGTAATGCTTCTCGTTGACCTTGCACTAGAAGAGTAAAATCTCTTATATGCACCAAATCTGAAAACACGAAACAATAAAAATTCATTTTAATGTTTATTCAAGATATAATTAAGTCAGAGAAGAGAAAAACTCAGAAAGAACACAAATTCTTTAAAAACATAATAATAAATAATAAATGCTCACTTGTTAAGAGAATAACTCAATTACCAAGTGAGAGCAATTACAACATTGCTTATACGCTACTCAAAACAATTCAATGTGTATGTTCACTTTGAATGAAAAATAATGAGGTTTGGTTTGAAAGAAAGAAAGAAAGATTAGCAATACCAAAAACTCCTCCAGCCCCTTACTATTGGACTTATCATATGATCAGCAATTACATCATCATCAACAGATTTTATAGAAATCAAAATGAATTAAGCCAATTATGTAATCTTTCTTAGAGTGAATTCATTTCAATTTTTCCTTGGCAAACTGACTTTTCTTATACGACATTCTAAATTCAATTCCATATCAAAGTAACACTGGTTTGTCAAATGTCCCATCACTATTTCAAACAACAGACTGAATATAAATTCCCTATGTGCTTCTAATTTGCAAACCAAATAAAGATGTTTACCACATATGTCAAGCAGCACATCAAGATCCAAACCAAAATAATATCTAATAAACCATATAATTTACATTTGACTTTTCTCCTATACCACCAACAATTACCCTGGCTTAAAAACCAATTTGTTTCACTGCTGTCCATCTCTATGGCACAAGTAGTTCTACATTAAACATAGCATCATTCGAGGAGATTTTTGAAACAAGTCATTCACAATAATTACATTGAAACGCATTGTTTTACAAAAAATCCAAAATCTCTGGATCCCTGCTGAAGAGTCTAGTATTTGTTGTTGCAAAGGCCGCACAACAACTTCAGCTCTGGTCTCAAATAGAAAACAAAGCCTCTTTAATCGTCCAGGATTAAGCCATAAAAATATTGAAGTAAATAATTATCTTTGTGTTCTCTCTTCTTCTTTCAAACGTCAGAAACAGAATCTGCCCTATGTGTCATTTTAGCCCTTATTTGGCCCCCATTAAATTACATTACATTACATTAAATTTTTCTCTCTCTTCATTTCAACCACACATTCATCAAATAAAATAATATTACACACAAATCAAAAAAAATTTCAACCACACATTCTCCCATCAATCACTATTCTAAAAATTTTCAACCCCCAAAAATGCAAAATAATGGGGGCCAAACAGGGGCTTAGTCCAACAAAAATTTTAAATGGCTAGGAGCATGAAGCTTTCTTCCTTTTGAGCATACATCAGTCTAGCTTGAAATCACGATGGATAGGTACTTGAAAGCAAATCAACAGTAAGCATACACTTCCACAATGAGCTTCTGCTTTAGGAAGCCACCCACCACACCCCTATCCTTGGCTCCAACCATAATTCAATTATAGCACGTTATCTGAAAGATATAGAACTCCTTCTTGTTTAACAACTCTATGCTAGTCTATTAACAAGGTAAATGCAATTCCTAACTTTAATCTCAATCGAATAATCCACAGTCAACCCTCATCAATCCACAGCTCCAATAGGCATTATCCCTATTACAGCTTCATTCTACACTGCAAAGCAACTTCAGCACTACCCTATACAAATAACATTTCATATATTACGAGAATTCTGAATTTAACTACTACGAGCCACGACGACTAAATCTTCTGAATTAATTATTGCACGTATATAACCATTGAAGACGAAAAATAAAAACCTAAAAAAAGTTCCATCAAAGTAAATAAAACAGTAAAAGAATGAAAAATTACCGTTTGAAAATATGCAGAGACTCTTCAGACCCATTTTTGAAAGACGATGAGAGTAATCTTGCCAGTGGCATTTCAGTACCCTTTTTCTTTTTCCTTTCGCTTTTATATGAAATATCAAATAGATGAAAAATTGGGCATAGACTGGTGATTTGAAACAAGAAATTGGGCATAAACTGGAAATTCTTTCTATTAGGAACCCAAAACAAGAAATTTGAAAGAGGGAGGGGTTTAAAGAAGGTGATAGGTAATGGCGTCGTTTAAGATTTCGTCTCTCCCAAGAAGCGTACTTCTAAAGTTCATGGCTCCCGATACGGCGTCGTAAGATTTTCTTCTTCTTCTTTTTTTTTTCTTGAAAAACAAACGATTTATAATTTGGCAACTTTAGCTAGTGCCGGAGGGGGTAGCTATTCGGGGACCATTTAGAGCCTCTTTTTCGTGAATTCCACTAGACTGCGTTTGCCCATATTAATAGGTCGTATAAGAAAATATAAAAATTAAAATAAATAATTTTATTGTTATTATATAATTAACGAAACTTGGTTAGTATTTAGTGCCTGTTTGTCAACCATTATTGAGAAGAAAATTGTGTAATGAATAGTATTTTTCGAAAAATGTGATTGAAATTGAAAGAAACTTTATCGGTTTATGTGTAGAATATTTTATTATTTGAATGTGTGGTAGAGATTGATTACTGTAAAAAATAATTTTTTGAAAAATGGTAGACAGACGGGGGCTTAATATTTATTAAATTATTTATTGACATAATTTTTATTAATAAATTAAGGTTTTGTTTGATCCTCGTTATTTGAAAAATACATTTTTTTTTCTTTTTTCTTTTCAATCACACATTCTTCAATAAAATAATATTACACGTCAACTCAAAAATTTTCCTTATTTTTTAACTACACATTCTTCAACAATATATTATTCCAAATGCATTTTTAATAAAAATGAAGTTCAAACGGGCTCTAACTATATAAACTATTATGTTTTAGAATATCTCCAAGGTATTCTTTATTTATAAAGAACATTTTATACATTGTAAAAAGTATTTTTAACTTTAGAGATTCAAAATTTTTATGCACTCTAACAATGTTCTGCATTTTAGCTCTTCGTTTTTCTTTTGTCAAAAAAATTTATTGATTTCTCCTCATATTATATTTAATGTAATTTTTAATATATCAGTGACCAATCAATTTAAATGCGATTTGAATAGTTTAAAAAATAGCGTATTGAAATTTGACATTTATTAAATATAATAATTGTACACTAAGAATATAAAGTGAGTTTGACTCTAAATTTGGAGAGTCAAACTCACACTTTATTTTAAGAACCGCATTATTTGTACCGGGGGGTGTGCAACCCCCCCCCCCACCTGGTAGGGGGGGTTGTACCCCCGGTACAAGAAGTAAAATCCTTATTTTAAAAAGTTAAAATAGTAGGTTTCTTAGAGCTTTTGTTTAATCATTAGAACGGACGGAAATTGTAGAAGAAGACACAAATAAATTACATGTGGGTTGTCCGCAAATAAACTATATGTAGGTTAAGTTCGTCTACGCCAAAAGGAAAATACCATAATCACACAAAAGTCATAGAAGAGGGACCATTTGTCCCAATTTCCACTTTCAATATAGATTAGGCTTGTAAGCCCCATTTTTGTAAAATAAATAAATAAATAAATAATGAATAGTGTATTGATGGGAAATATGTGATTGAAAAATGAAAAAAAAAAAATTTGGGTTTTCATGTAATGTTATTTTATTGAAAAATGTGTGGTTGAAATTGGACCAAATACTATTAAAGAATACATTTTTTTTTTTGTCAAAAATGAGGCTCAAACAAAGACATTTTTTCAGCCCCTATTTGGTGGCCTTTTTTGGAAAAATATTGTTTTGATTAGTGAATTTTTAAAGAATGTATGGTTAAAAATGTAGAAACATTTTTTGATTTACGTATAGAATATTTTATTGTGTGAATGTATGGTTGAAAATAGGTACGAAGAAAAAACAATTTTGAAAGAATGAGAAGTAAACATGGGGTAAATTATCTCTGATTCTTGTACATCTAACATTGTAGTTCTCAAAGTTTGTAAGTGAAACATTTCTAAAGGGTCACGTGACGGTTTGATTTGCATCATTGAAAAATATAAAAATCATATTTTTAGTAGGTTTTGATACAAGTTAATGTGTGGTTGAAAAATTGTGGAACCCATAAAATATGTAGTCAAAATTAATTGTTGACTTTGACTTCGATTAAAATCCTCATTTTGACTTCTACCAAACAAGGGCTAATTATGCAATTATGATAAAAGACCTTGCACCTTGCCAAAGGTTAAATAAAAATTAACCTCGCACCCAAAACTGCTCATTTTTTATATTTGGATTCTATAACTCACGAACTTCATCATCAAAACAATGCTTGATGCATAGTCTTCACTAACTAAACTTCCTCGACTCCAGTGTCTCTACATTTAAGCTTGCCCAAATGCCTGCTGATCTTGATTGTCAACTGAGAAATCAGATGTTTGGTCTTCACTTTGTTAATAGCATTTGTCGGATTCGGGCTTTTCAAGCTGGTCCGTGAATCCCTTCAGGTCTCCACCAATAAGAAGGCACGAAGTACTTGTTGGATAAATTGTGCATAAAAATTAAGCAAAACGATTTACTCGAACATAGAAAATGTAGAAATTCGGAGAAGATAAAACGAAGCAAGGTATGCGAATGCAAATCTTCTTAAACCGGATTTCACCACTGCGCTGGTGCTAACATGATCAAATGAACTTTGTCTCCCAAGATACAACTCTTCTTTCAAAATTAATATAGAACAATATTAATTTTACAATGCGAATCAACATTTGATTGTACTATTCTAGAATGGAAGATAATCGAATACTAAATATTGAACATGAAACTCGAAAATAATTCAAAATTATTTTAACATAATTTAGAGAAGGAAACAATTAGAAATCTATTATGTAGAATTGATTTAGAGTGAGAAAAATTGGATCTGAAAGTCTCTATTTATATATTTTCATGTTTCTTCCAAAAGGTCGATCTATTGGCAAAATTAATTTTACTATTAGATCTCATTATTTCATATTTAATGAAGTAGATTGCCCCTTATCAAAATATTACATCAATTCTGAAACAACATAACTCTTTGATATCAATCTTTTGCAATTGAATAATCGCGACTACTCATCGCACCAATTGGACACTTTTCCAATTCACACCTATAAATATTTCAACAATTTCAACAATTCCCCACATGAATGGAAGAAATCGATTTAGAATAAAGAAGATGAAGAAGAGTACAATCGAAATATAACGCATCAGGATCGATAGCTTTCGCTTTGAATCTTCTCTAGTAAGAATCTATCAGACTCACTTGGCTAATGAGTGAATGCAGCGTTTTGAACTGTCGATCATTATTGTTAGCCTAGACAATAGATCGAACACATTATATCTCATATCGAATTTTGGTTCTCCATTATGTTCATTATTTTGACCCCAAACCTTCTTGGTTCTACCAGTGCGTTAGGGAATTCATCTAAGTAAAATTCTCAGAGACCAACTGCTTGCACTTACATAGGTGATGTTAGAGGTGTCAACGAGTCGAGTCGAGCCGCGAACCGAAACTTTTCGCTCAGGCTCAACTCGATAAAAAATACTTCGAGCTTTTTGTTGCCCGAGCCAAACAAAAACTCTATCAAAAAATTTAGGCTCGACTCGAGCTTTCCGCTCGGGCCTTAGCGAGCCAGGTCGGGCCCGATCCGGCTCGATTTTTTTTTTTTTTTAAATACATAACAAATTTAAAATTTTTTTTAAGAATTTAAAATTTGTGCAATTTAAACGTATTATAAATAATAACTAAATATTAACATATAAAAAAAATTATAGCTAAAATTAAAAGAAAAAATTTTTAAAAAAAAAGTAGCATGTAAGTTTTTTTTTTTTTAAGGCTCAAGGCCGGCTCGAGCCATGAGTCGGCCCGGCTCGACCTTTTTTGGGCCGAGCCCGAGTCGACTAAACCGACGAACCATTTTGTCATCCCTAAGTTATGTTCTATGAAGAGTACCTTATAAAAATGCATAGAACAAATTCTTTTGAAATTTCATCCCTTTTTATTAAGGGTGCATTTAATTGCAAGCTTGAAATTTTTATGGAAATAAAGTAAATTCTAAGTAATTTTGAGCCATATTCTTTTGAGAAATATACAGTTTTGAATAGTGGTTTTTGAAGAATGTGTGTGCGTCTAAAGATGACGAAAAAGTTTTCGATTTACATGTAATATAATTTTATTTGAGAATATGTGGTTGAAAATAATTCTTCAAATCTAGGTGAAGCCTAAGCGAAATCTAGACGAACTTTCTAGAACATTTATTCTAATTACTCCTTTTTTACTCACGGGAAAGAGTTATTTGCCTTCCAACTCGACTTTCTTGTATTCCATCAAATATGTAACAATAATGGTTCAAATGTTCATTATTAATTTCTTGTCTGTATATTTTGTTCTAATTTCTTAATTTTGATTTAAATAGGTCACATGAACAAGAACGCAATTGAGCAGGGAGACACAGAGATAATACCACCTTCGAATGCAAGTCAAAGTGAGTTAAAGGAGGAAAAAATATATCTTAATTTTTGCAAGAAGGATGAGTGTGAAGGTGGAAAATGCTACTGTTGTCTTAGACCTGGCCATTATTATGAAGAATGCCATTATTCTGAAGATTTGTGTCTGGCAATTTGCCCTCCTTATCCTCCAGTAGGGAAACATCAGAAAATTTTACCATGATTGTTTTATTTTTGAATAAGTACATGTGTAACGCATATATACGCTAAATAATTTGGTTTTCCACCAAAGTTTTTAAAGAATTTATCTGCAAATTATATGTTGACGAGACAATATTTTCATTTTGATTTTTATGAAATAAGTATATAATAAGTGGGTAAAAATGGTATATCTTATGAAATGAGCAGATAAAAAATTGATCAACTTGTGAACACTTATAAATTTCGTAAAACATGTACAAAATTTTAACACTTTTAAGTTTGATACTCGATAGAACAATGATTTAATAATCAGCTTCATCATTGACATGAAAAGGATAAATAAATACTTTTTTTTCTACATTTATAAAAATGAAACCGAGTAAAATCATTTCGTTCAAATCTCCAAGATTCTTTTAACGTTTTTTACATCATGCTTGACATTATCCTTGTTGGCAAGATTTGATTTGTGAACAAATTCTTTTTTTATATATAAAAAAAAAACTGTCAAATGATAGCTTGATGCCTTGACACGTGATGGAGTGTAAAACTTAGTGTACACTACCAAGCATGATTGATTTTTTATGTTTAACTTGACTAAATTTCATGAATAACGCTATATGTACATTTTGCATGAAACTATGGTAGACATTCCTTCTATGTGGAGGAAATCTGTGCAGTGATGTGCTGAATGAATTCAAAATCAAGGGTGTAAATATTGTCGTGAAAGAATGTAAAGAAAATTATAAGGAAGAGTGTTAACGTAGCATGATTGAAATTTCATATTGTGCATGTCAAATCTGATAAAATAGGAAATTAAGCCCAAGTTTAATAATTGTTGAAATTAGATTTTTAGTAGATTTTGATAAAAGTTGATGGAATATATAATTAAAAAGTTGTTGATCTTATAAAATATATGATGAAAATTAATTATTGATTTTGATTTAAATTAAGATTTTATATTTTATTCCCTACCAAACAGGGACTAAGTAAATGGAAGAATTACGAATTGTCAAATCTCACAAGGAAGCAATTCATTTAAGAAGGATCGAGTTGGAAATAATCTATGATATATTAAAGGATAATTAGCACATAACATCCCCACATTTCACCATTGTTGTGGAAAACATTCTTACCTTTCATATTTTAGCATTCTCACCATTATTTCTACTTTTCATTGTGCAAAAGGTCATTGTCATTCATTTTCTTAATTAAAAATTCTCAAAATGACTATTACCCTTCTCTTTAAATAAAATAATTAATAGTAATCATAGTCCCAAATTTTTTTAAAGTGCGCAAATGAGTCCTATATAAATTATTAAAATGATAATTAGCACATAATGTCCCTACCTTTCACTATTATTACAAAAAGTTCATGCCTTTTTTTTTTTTTTGGTATTTTCACCATTAATTACACATTTGATTACGCAAACCATTATTTCTATCTATTTTCATCCAATTTCTCAAAAAAAAAAAAAAGTGAAATGGCAAATATACCCTCTTATTTCAATAAAAAGCTAAACAATTAATTGCAATCACAGTTCCAAAATTTTTAAAAATTTCAAACGTCCCCAATAAATTAATAAAAAATTATTTTTTATAAAAAAAAGTGCAAACGAGTCCCAATTAAATTTATTTAGAAATTAAATAAAATTTAAAAATTTCAAAAGTGCAAACGAATCTCAAATAAATTATTAAAAAATTAGAAATTTAAAAAAAAGTATTTAAATAGGAGGATATATTCATTATTTCACAATTCTTTATTAAGAAATTAGATGAAAATAATGATTTTCACAATCAAATGTGTAATTAAGGGTGAAAATGCTAAAAAAATGAAAGGTAAGACCCTTTTTTACAACAATAGTGAAAGGTATGGACATTATGTACTAATTACCTTTTTAATAATTTATTTGAAAATTTGGGACAGTGGTTGTAATTAGTTTTTTTTTCTTTTTCTTTTATTTAAAGATAAAAGTATATTCGCCATAATTGAGAAAATAAATGAAAAGAACATTTTGCGCAATGAAAGGTGAAAATATCAAAAATGAAAGTTAGTGACATTTTCCACCATAACAATGAAATATTGGAACGTTATGTACTAATTACCTGTATACTAAAATATCCAACTATTATACCATTGCGAATTTTGTTAGTTACACCGCAATTTTAAACCTTTTTTATTTACTAAAATAGCCTTAAGTAAAATTACATAAATGAAGTTTTAATATATTTATTACGTAAAATAATTTATTATTCCACCACAATCATAAAATATGCCAATTCAAATTACATCTTTAGAACCCTAATTCTAGCAATAACAGAAATTATGGTGCTGTCAATGGAGACGTTTGAGAGATTTTCTGAAATTTTGGTGTTGAACTTTATTTCGCGTGGTTACTCGCTAACAATTAAAAAAGTATCAGACGATTGTGTAAGGAACAAACCTCTTGAAACAAAGTCCAAAAAAGGGGTATTTATCGAATATGAAGATTACAGTTTTGATACGAACAAGATGCCTCCAAGGGGCGCAAGCACACAAGTACAAGGAGATTGAATTAATTAAAGTTAATTTAAGAAAAAGCAAATTACATATTCTCTATTTGAGAGTGAATTTTGTCGGGGTTTCTTCATTGCTTTCCTCTTCCTTTTATACTTCTTAGGCAGTTCTTAACCGTTTGGACTCTGCTTGTAACTACACATTTCTTTCTTAGTGGCTGACTGGCCAATAACTACCATTTGTAACTCCTACCACTACGTTTTCTTCATAACCGCTTGTCACTAATTTTCTCAAATCGTGGGATGTAATCGTGATGTGTTCAAACCGCCTCAAATCGTGACTTTAGATAAAAACAGAGTTTAGTCGTTGCTAGGATTCTGGACGATTCAGCAATTTGGGCGACAACTCCTTCGCTCTGGGCGTCCATAGGGTATTTCATTCGCTCAACATCTGGGCGTTCTGCAAGCTTGAGGAACGGCGTTCCTTTGTTTGTGGGCTTTTTACCCAAGCAAGGCTTTCATCTTGGATTCCCAATTGGGCTTCGCTTTTTGGGCCATTTAATTTGGACTGCACTTTTAGTGTGTCAACAATTACCCCCCAATATGGCAGAATTAATATTCAATAATTAATTTTTGTCATATTCACTTCGTATTGTTTAGCAACACTTGAAATTCCCAAGAATTTCAATCATCACTTTCTTCTACACTTGAAAATGTGTAACTTTACAAACCCTTATAAATCTGAAGGATACGCCATTTCGTAGTACCATTAACCCACGTTTCAGCATTTCACGCTTCGTCTTCTCTATATTTACTATTCATCTTCTTGCTTCCTTGCTACACTTCTCAGGCAAACTCTAGCGAACTTGTTTTACTAATCCAATGGCCATTTCACAAACTCAACCTAATGCTCTTTTCAGTTTTGAGGACTTCCAAAACCTCCTCACTAGACCATACGTAAGTTCATCCTATCTTTCTCAAGCCAATCCAGACCTAAATGAGTTCTATCTAGGTCCATCGTTTAAAGATGCCGAATCGGTGGGGAAAAGGGCAGTCGGTCAACTGTTTCCTTGCACTGAGGACCTTTCCTTCCTAAACTCGCTGCCATTGAAATCAATCCAAGAACGAGGTATTCGTACTTGGCCTAAAGCTAATTCTACTTTCCCTTTTTGGCATGCACGTTTAATGAAACATGTCCCCACTAAAGCCCTTTTTGATCTTGCAAGGATTTCGGACTTATTAGAAATTACACTCTACCCCCCAATTTATGACTCAACGCTTTTCCCCATCGCCCTGAGTTTTTGGTCTTCTGAGTATAATACTTTTGTTTTCTCCCTTGGTCCAATGTCTATTACTTTGAGGGATGTAGGGGCTTTAGTAAACCTTTCCCCTTTGAGCGACACTATATTCCCTTGCCTTTTAGTCACTGGTACTGCCCCAAAATTCGATAAGAAGATCACTGAATCTTATTCAAGCTTGCAACATCCTTACGCTACCTCCGCTTATGAACCCAGCCATGCTGAACGTGTGGCTTTCCTCCAGGTCTGGCTTTGTAAATATGTTCTTTGTATCCTCAGCCTGAAACCTTCTATGAACTACCTGTCTATATTGAACTGGCACGTAGCCGATCCTTGAATTATGTTCATTCTTTTTGGCTGCCTTTTATAGAGGCATGGCTTCCCTCCAATTCCAACTGAAGAGTGGTGCCTCCCCTAAGGCAGTGGGCCTCTTTGGTTAGCCCAATTACGGATGAGGGCGTATTTCCCACAACTTGGTGATGTACCCTCTCCTCCTAGGTCGGTTGCCTGCTATGGGTTATTCATTCATCAAATATGTCTGCCAGGGATGTTTTGACTTTCTTTTATATTTTGAATTCAATCCCTTCATTCTTTCCTTTTCCCGCTCATCAGATTCCCATTTTTTCTCGTCCTCCTTCTACCATGGATGAAGTAGGTTCGTTTTTGCCCGTCTGGGTTCAATTCCTAGTTGGAAGGGAATTGTTCCATGATATTTTGATCGGGATGAACGCCAAGGCTGGGGTTGAAATATATGCCCACCAATTCTTTGCCCGTCGCTTGGATTCGGCCAAACATGGCCTGTTCCTCCCTGCTATTCCAAGAACCTGACAGAGCGTTTCCATCTTATAAATAAAATCGAGGCTGAAAGCATCGATGCTCGTAATAAACTTTTAGCCCACGGCCTTTCTTTTGCTCCTTTCAATTCTACGATTGTCACACATCCACTTTTTGATCAACTCTGGCCATCTGTAAAACGTAGGCTATTTACTGTTGATGCCAATCATGCCTTTCACCTATTGGATCGGTCAGAGACCTCTTCCACTTCTCCCACTCTTGTCACCCCTTTGTCCATTAGGAGTCCCTCTCTGTCGTCCTCAATTCGTGTAAAGCGTTCAAATCTTCCCCCTGCTTCTTCACCTGTCCAGGCGGCTGCAACCAAAGGTACTTCCAGCAGTAAGCGATCAGCTATCGCTTCCCCAGTTTTGCAAGACGATGCTGAGGGCAATGATGATGATGATGATATGCATCTTATCCACAAGAAAAAGGTAACTGGATTCGTTTATTCCATGAAATGCCGTCTTTCATGTATTAACGTTTCTCTTGAATTTTCAGAGGAGTTTGGCTTCTCCTTTAAAGGCTTTAACCTCAGCATCTCCTGCTCCAGTTCCTGCTGTTATAACCGTTTCAACTGGATCATTTGAGGAACGTGTTTCACTCAAAGAGAAACCTTCAGTTCCAGAGTCTTCATCCCTACCTACTGAGACACTGCAGACTTCCCAGGGCATCCATTCCTCAAGTACTGAACCAGCAAGTAGGGCATCTTTTGGTACTTTCACTCTATTTATTGATTTAGTAGTATTTTGACTTACTGTTCCCTGAGTGCATCAGGCGTTTCTATGGACCTTCCCGTTGTGGTAAGGTCGACTTACTCAGAAAAAAGGAAGTCTTCGCGGATGGTGGGGCTGATTGATGATGATCCTGAACATACGAAGGTCGCTGATGAGGTAGCTCATATTCCTTTTTCGTTCTTTTCCTTACTTTTAGTAGTCACAGTTTTAACACCGACATTTTCTTTTAGTGCACTAATGCCGTTGTGCGTTCTATCCAAGACTTGCTTTCTTCCAGCCATCCTTCTGATTCCTCAGAAGCAAACATGGAGATCCTCAAACAATCGATGCTTGAGTATGTTGCCTTCATGGACATGGATGTTCGTATGGCCAGTGCTGCCAAACAGAAGGAGAAATTTGATCTTTTGTGCACAAAATTGGCACAAGCAATTACGCTTCCATCGCTCCATGTTTCTTCTAACTTCAAGGGGAAACTGAAGGTCATTCACTCTGAAGTTCTTTCCTTGCTGGCTAGAAGTGTCGAGTTGAAGGCTAAAAGCACTCAGTATCTTCGTGCCTCCTCTGAGAAGGAATCTCTGCTTCAGGAGATTAACAACGCCGAGGCTAAATTGATTGTAGTCTCCTCTGAAATTAAGGCTGAAGATTCTTTAATGATGAACTTGGCTACAGAGATGAAAGAACTTCAAGCAAGGATGAATGATTGTAAGGCAAGGATGGCTGCTAAAGAACGTAATGCTTCCTAAGAAGTAGAGCGAACCAAGTCTTTGGTTGAACGTTACCAACGGTTGGAGGTTGATGACGAAGTTATAGCCGAGATAAACGCCGCTTCTTCAAGGCAGGACGAGGATTGGGTGAAGCTTAGGGAACAGCTGAGGTCTACTTGGAGCGAATTGTAATCGAGACGTTTTGTCGTCTTAATTTTCTTTTGTAATTAACTGCCATGAATGGACTTGACTATAACAGCAATATTTATTATCAATGAATGATTCTTTTACCTACTCGTGAACTAATTGACTTTTTTTCCTTAATCGTCAACCCCCCAGGTATTTGTTATCTTGTATTCGAGTCCATGTACCTAGCCCTCTAATCTCCTTTTTCCAAGACTTTAGGCTATTTAATGTATGTGTGTGGCCTTTCGCATTCTGTCTCTTCGTCTCCATGCCCTTATAAATATACATTCTTGCACTTATCATCTTCATCCTCGTCTTTAATCCCTTCTTTAGGAATTATCTTGCTGCCATCGTTTAGCATCTTGATAATTCATCTCTAGTTCCATCTTCTGTAGAAATGGGTCAGTTGATCCATCCTATTTGTTGTGATGTGCCTGTCGGTATGGGAGATATAGGAAATATTTCTTGGCTAGCAGTAAAATTCTTTCCATCCATCAATGGTGGAAGGGAATACTTCTGGGCCACTTTACTTGTTGAGAATGCTTCTCAGTCTTTTTGCTCGCCATTACAACGACGCATTTAGGAAGGCGGCTGGTCCCAGTCCACAATTTTCATCGTTGCTGCCAAAAGGACCATAATTGTTTATCCCTAATTGTAACTCGTAGGAGGTTTTATACTTTTACTCATAAGAGACTTTGCGCTCTTGTATTCCATGGATGTAACCAACATTTACTTAATAAAAGCTTTGTTTGAACGTATTTCGTTCTTTATTTTATTTGGCTATCATCGCTCAATAGAACTTACATGCTTAAGTTTTTATTTGTTCGTTTTCCCATAAGGAAGGAACATATTTCTTCAAATATTTGTCATTGATGAACCTCACGTGATTAGTACCATCTAAATTTTCTAAATGGTAGGCTTCATTAGGCAACACACTTCGTACCTTGTATGGTCCTTCCCAATTTGGTGACCATTTACCGTACTTTGGGTCTTTGCTATCCAAATGGAGTATTATTTTCCAAACCAAATCGCCCAAACTGAAGGATTTGGCTATGACTTTTTTGTTGTAAAACTTAGCTATTTTTTGTTTCTGGACTTGCAATCTATCCAGGACGTCCAACCTTAATTCATCCAATTCCAATAAGTTTTGGACGAGTAACTCTGCTTGTTCGTTGTCGCCCAAGTTGTTTTATGAACATACTCTCATTGACTGCACGTTGATTTCCATGGGTAGCACTGCGTCTTGTCCGTATGTTAGCTGAAAAGGGGTAACTATAGTGCTTGTGCGTGACGATGTTCTATAGGCCCACAAGGCTTTATTCAAACACTCGTGCCAATCTCTGACGTTTTCACTTATCATCTTTCTTACGATATTCTTCAGAATCTTGTTAGAGGATTCAGCATGACCATTGGATTGAGCATAGTAAGCCTTAAATTTACCAACTTGACCCCAAATCCGCTCAAAAATTCCTTAACTTGATCCCCATTCAAAGAAGTCTCATGATCCACCATCAGAGTTTGTGGGATTCCAAACCTATAAATGATATGATCGCGAATGAACTCTATAACACTCTTATGAGATATCTCTTTTAGAGGTATTGCCTCTACCCATTTGGTGAAGAAATCTGACGCCACTATAATGAACGTATGTTGCTTGGATGATGGTGGATAAATCTTTCCTATTAAGTCTATCGCCCAACCTCTAAACGGACATGGCTTAATGATATGTGTCATTTCTCTAGCTAGCGCTCTTTGAATTGGTCCATGTTTTTGACATGCCTAACACCCTTTTGCATATTGGACACACATTTCTCCCATCTTAGGCCAAAAATATTCATTCCTAATAATTAACCACCTCATCCTTTGGCCAGTTTGGTGGACTCCACAAATTTCTTCATATATTTCAGCCATAATTACCTTAACTTCTTGTAAGTTTACATATTTCAACAACATCCCATCTGGGCGTTTCTTAAGCAATTCGCATTCGATCAATGTGTACTTCAACGATCGTAGCCTTATCTTTCTACTATTCTTTTTACTTGGTTCTTTCAAAAATTCTTTTATCTCTACTCTCCAATCCATTGCGTCTCCTTATTGTATGCAATGAATTCCAATCCTATTTGCCCTTCTTTGTACAACGGATAATATTGTTTCATATTCACAAGTGGGTTCCATATCTAAAATTTTTAAGTAACCTGAGGCCGTTTAGGCTAGTTCGTTCGCTATGTCATTATACATTCTATTGACATATTGAAGTTCCACTTGGTCGAACTCCTCTAGCAATTCTTGGGCGATTTCATACTGACTCATGACGGAATCACTTTGACATTTGAAATCGCCAGTAAGTTGGTAGATCACCAACTGGAAATCGCCCCTAACAATCACGTTTTTTACTTCTATTTCGATCAGTAACTCTAGGCCGACAATCAATGCTTCGTATTCAACCTGATTATTGGTGCACATTCTATCTAATGTGAAAGCGAATTTATAAAAAATTTCTAGAGGATTTATCAAGGCTATCCCTACCCCTGCACCTTTGGAAGTTTTTGATCCGTCGAAATATAAGATCCATGGTTTCAACTCGAATGAGTCTATTTCCAATTTAATTTCTTCAAGCATATCAAGGCATGAGTGATTGGTTAAGAAATTAGCCAATGCTTGATTTTTTACTGCCTTCTGTGGTACATATTGCATTTCAAATTCGGATAATGCCAAAGTCCAAAGGCCTATCCTTTGGTGTAAAATAGGGTGTAAAATAGGGCGAGAAAACATGTACTTCACTAGATTCACTTTAGAAATTAGATAAACTGTTACAAACCGTAAATAAGCCCTTAACTTAGTACATGTGAAATATAAAGTGAGACATAGTTTCTCGATGGCTGAATAATTACATTCGCATTTTGTCAAACGTCTACTTAAATAATATATTGTCATTTCTTCACCAAATTAGTCTTCTTGCGCGACCATTCCACCTATTGATTCTTGTTCAGCCGATCATTGGCTGTCCTTGGATAGGTGACACCAACACTGGCGGATTTGATAAATACGTCTTTAGGCTATCAAAAGCCTTTTGATGTTCTTCCTTCCAAACGAGTTCGTCCTGGTTTTTCAACTTTAGAAGAGGCGAAAAAGTTTTTGTTCGCCCTACACAATTAGAGATAAAACGCCTTAAGAAATTTACTTGGCCTAGAAATCGTTGCAATTCTTTTTTGTTACTAGGCGGTTTAGCCTCTAAAATTACATTTGCTTTATTCTTATCGAGTTCGATTCCCCTTTGGTGCAATAGAAAACAAAGGAAGTTTCCAGCATTGACACCAAATGCACATTTCAAAGGATTCGATTTCAACTTATATTATCTCATTCGCTCAAATGAACGTTTCAGTTGTTCGAAATGATCTTCCTCTTTAACAGATTTGACCACAATATCATCTACATATACTTAAACAAATTTGCATATCATGTCATGAAAGATTAGATTCATTACCCTTTGATAAGTTGCTCTTGCATTTTTCAGGCCGAAAGGCATAACTATCCATTTGTAACACCCTAAAGCCCATGGGCATCTAAATGCAGTTTTATGTATGTCTTCTTCAACTATATATATTTGGTTATACCCTGAATACCCATCCATAAAGGAATACATGACATGTCCGACAGTGGAATCAACCAAAGAATCTACCGTGGGCATTGGATATTCATCTTTTGGTGTCACTAAATTCAAATTTCTAAAATCTATGCATACCCTTAATTTGCCATTCTTTTTTAACACTGACACAATGTTAGATAACCGCTCAACATATCTAGCTATCCTGATGAAGCCTATTTTTAACAATCGCTCAATCTCCTTCTTAATTTCAGGTAGTACGTTAGGAGCGAAACATCTAAAATGCTGTTTATGGGGCTTAAAATTTAATTTAGTTGGCAACCTATGTTCCACTAAATTTTTATCTAGATCAGGCATATGTTCATACTCCCAACCAAAACAATTTTTATATTCTTTTAATAAATCGATTAATGTTGTACTAACCTCTTGACTAAGCATCTGGCTAATAAATATTGGGCGATCCTCTCCTACGTCGCCATGTTTACTTTGACCAAAGGGTCTTGTGCTTGAACGTTCCCAGGCTTGGTGATCCTCATTACTTCATCGTCAATGTCCCTTGTAGGCACTTCTTTTTCTAAAAAATCCACCTTGTTGACTTCTTGGTCAACACTTTGCTCCAATTTGAATACTGTCAATTTGTCTCCCAATATTTTTCATGCCGCTTCTTTTTTGATTTTCTCTTGACATTCTTTATTGAAAGTCACTAGTCTGGCTTTAAAGGCCCGGATCTCGACCACATGCTCTTTTGGTTGCCAACTCATCAATGTTCTTTGATCGTTCTTTTGCCAATCACTGGCTCTTTTAGGGCCACTATATTTGGCCTCATTTGATTGAACTTTTCAGCGAGTGCTTCTACCGAAAATGGTTCTTCATTCTGTGCGACGACTTGAGTTTCTTCTCCATCTTGGTCCATAATTTCCTTCGTACATGAATCTTTCTACCGAGTTAGCTTCTGCAACAAAAGGCCTATGATCTGCATGTACTACTTCTGCCTTACCTTGGTCATTCTAGAAAACCAAGCACTGATGGAGGGATGATGGTATACAATGACTTCCGTGGATCCAGTCTTGTCCTAGTAGTATATTGTAACTAGTAAGACCATCAGTGACAAAGAAAACTGTGGTCCTAGTAGTTATTCCCACAGTTATATCTAGTGGCATCACTCCCTTGGCCAAAGTTACTCCCCCATTAAAGCTTGTGAGAATGACTTCTGTTGAGATCATGTCATCCTCTGTCTTCGCGAATTTCCTTATCATCCTTAATGGGATAGTATTTTTGGCTGCCCCATTATCAATAAGCACCTTCACCCCGGGTATGCCATTGACCAAGGCCTTCACATAAAGTGGCCTTAAATGCTTGGTTAGTTTCATGGTGGGTTTTTTGAAGACGACTTTTTCTGTTGCATCAATTTCTACCTCCTATTTATCCTCTGTCGACTTGTCCTGTCGACTTGTCCCTTTGTGATAAATCAACTTGCAATACTTCGGGCTGAGTATTTGTCCGTGGGGCACTATCTTCATCCTCCAGTATTTCTCCAGCAGTTACCCAGCCTGATAGGGGAGGTAGTATCCTTGGAGGAGATCCGTACTTCTCAGAGCGAAGTACCATTTTCTTCCTCTTGGATGTTCCGTATAGTACGTAGAAATCGAAAGAACGCCCAGATGGTTCTCCCAACAAATCTACTTCACGAACCCCTTCTCGATGTAATTGTTTCAGCAAAGTATTGCGCGATGCTCTTCTCTTTCTCCTCTCTTCTTCTAGATCAATTTCCTCTTCAATATCAGTCATACCATCATCCTCTTCGTCTTGTATTTCTTGAGACGTCTGACCACCTTCACATTCCAACACACATGCTTCTTCTTCATCTCTTCCTTCTTCTTCCTTATTTTTGAATTCATTGGCTAACAGATAATTATTAGCCGTGACGGAAAGTAAGGTACCGAACTGGATAGTAAGGGGCGGCTCTGTATCTTCTTCGTCTCTTTTTGCTTAAGTTAAAACTTCGACCTCCCAGAAGAACTTTATGGTATTTCTTCCATTAATTTCCCAGTGCCAGTCTCTTCACTATCTTCGAGAACACTTTGATTAACTATTTCCAGTACTCTAGCGCTTTGGGACGTGGCATTTCTTGTTGCTGCCTCATCATTCGTCCATAATTCCGTTGAAATCGTCTTTGCTGAGTCCTAGTCATTTCATTAAAAGGTACAACACGTCTTGCATTATATTGATATGAGTGCCACACATTAGGCTGGCGAGGCTGTGGTCTAAACGATCTCTCATGCTTTGCTGGCCTCAATTGCCTTTCCAGAGGCGGTTCTCTATAGAACGATGTGTCTTGTCTCCTGTTTGGAACAAACTCAGGGTGATGGTGATTCTGTCATATTTCTAGTTTCTTAGTATTTGCTCTCATTTCACATTTACATCTGGCACACACGACATCTTCGTTCTTCATGGGTTCCTTTCCTTTAATACGTTCAAACACGCTGGTATGTGTCTCAGGGTCTTCCTCATCATCGATAACCAACTTGAATCTTGACAACTTATTTTTAAGACTGGTCGTCACCATATTCACTTTAAGTGGCTGTGGGAAATGATTTTCATCCACTGCCATTTTCTTTTTGTCTTCGAACGTGATTCGTCCTGACTCAATAGCGTCGTGTAAAACATGACGGAAAACCAAGCAATAATTAGTCATATGTGACCATGTATTATGCCATTTACAATACTTTTTACCCTTAATTTGCTCAGGGCTTGGCAATTTATGTTTATCGCTCAACTTTATCTGTTTATCCTTATACAGTTTATCGAATATAAGGTCAGCCTTAGTTACATCGAACGAGAACGTTCTGGCCTTTTTGTTTTCTCCTTTTATAGGCTCATCTCTGACTAAATCCCTAGGCTTAGCCATTATGGGACAAGTATATGCATCCCCTTTGGTTAGTTCAGCCAAACATATTTCAGTTTGATCGTAAAATTCATCACTTATGGTATGAATGCCAAAGTTTGGGTCTTTGTAATAAGTCCCTTTACTAGAATTTTTTACTTGCTCTTCTTCTCTTATCAAACGTTCGTACCTAATTACATTCGCACTAAGTTGGAATAGGTCAGGGAATTCCCTATCCTGGAACTTTTTCTTTAAATCAAAACTTAAACAGTTTTAAGCAATTTTGACAAATTCCTTCTCAGGTAGGGGCACAAAACATTTACTCATGGCTATTTTGAACCTTTGAAGAAAACCTTCTGCCCATTCTTTTGACATTTGACGTAAATTCGTCAAATCGGCCAATGTAACTTCATATTCTGTTTTACAAAATTGAGCATGGAACAACTGCTCCATTTGTTGCCATGTCTAAATAGAATTTGCTGGCAAGTTAATAAACCAAGAAAAGGCCACTCCTGTTAATGAACTAGGGAATAGTCTCATTTTATGGTAATCGGTCACTTCACCACTCTGTAGCGTGAATCGCCCTATATGCTCTAGAGTAGACACTTCTCCTAAACCGGTGAGCAACGAGAATTTGGGGCACCTTATACCCTCTAGGCCATGGGTATGCTTGATCTACCCAATCAGGATATGGTTTAGTGTAAGTCGGCCTGATGACAGGCTGTACTCCAACAGCCATTTGATCTTATACTATTTCTGTAATTTGATTCATCAACAAAACATTTGGTTCACTTGAGGCGCCTGGCGTTTGGTCCTTGATTGGCAGGGAAGGTGCCATTGTTCAGACCATTGTACCCATTATATTGAGTATTCGCTCCCTCATTAACACGAGGTAAGTTATGTCCACCATTCAGGATATTATCTCTTATATTTGGATTACCCCCCAGGTTGGTAGTCACATTATCAACATTCAAATTTGGTGCTCCATTAACCCTCTGATTTGAGGTAGAAGGACCGAAAAATGTTTCTGAACCTGGACCTGAGTTCAAACTAGGGGAATTGTGTGGTGAAGTATGTCCACAATTGTCCTGGTTTGGAAATAACTTCTTATAGGTATTGCTGGTTGACATACTTGGCCTACTAACTTGTCCATAAGATCATTCAAAGTACTTAATTGTTTGGCCATGTTATCATAGTGAACATTTTCATTCTGGGTAAATTTTTCCATATTATGGACGTTTCGTAAATTTACTTGTTCGACGACATCCTGTGTGAGTTCTCCAAGTAATGCACGCATGGTTCGAGGACTCAACTCTGTCATTGGTTCATAGCGACTGTGACTGCTTGGAGTCTGTCCTTCCGTCTGAAGAGAATATTGCTGCTCCTCATATCACTCGATCACAGACTGAACTACTCCGTGACTTGCTGGTGCTTTATCAAAACTTTTATGAGGCATAATGTTTTCCTTTTGCATCTTCGAACACCAATTGTCCCACTGGGCATGTCAAATTGTTTCGCGTGGTTACTCGCTAACAATTAAAAGAGGATCAGACGATTGTGTAAGGGACAAACCTCTTGAAACAAAATCCTAAAAAGGGGTGTTTATCGAATATGAAGATTACAGTTTTGATACGAACAAGATGCCTCCAAGGGGCGCAAGCACACAAGTACAAGGAGATTGAATTAATTAAAGTGAATTTTGTCGGGGCTTTTTCATTGCTTTCCTCTTCCTTTTATACTCTTTGGGCAGTTCTTAACCGTTTGGACTCTGCTTGTAACTACCCATTTCTTTCTTAGTGGCTGACTGGCCAATAACTACCATTTGTAACTCCTACCACCACGTTTTCTTCATAATCGCTTGTCACTAATTTTCTCAAATCGTGGGATGTAATCGTGATGTGTTCAAACCGCCTCATCGTAACTTTAGATAAAAACGGGGTTTAGTCGTCGCTAGGATTCTTGGCGATCCAGCAATTTGGGCGACGACTCCTTCGCTCTGGGCGTCCATAGGGTATTTCATTCGCTCAACATCTGGGTGTTCTGCAAGCTTGGGCGATGACGCTCCTTTGTTTGTGGGCCTTTTACCCTTTGCTTGGGCTTTCATCTTGGATTCCCAATTGGGCTTCGCTTTTTGGGCCATTTAATTTGGGCTGCACTTTTAGTGTGTCAACAAACTTTCCTTTACACCTATTAATCTTATACAATCTAATTTCTTATGTAGAGCTTTATCTTGTCAAATAACCATGATCGAATTTATTTTATTGGAGCTATTCAGGGAATGGAATGGATCCTCATAATTTTAAATTCAAAGGCGCAAAATTAGTCTTGATCAATCATTACAAACAATTTTAACTTTATATGATGCTTATAAGATGAAACAAAAAAAAATTAAATTCAATGGTGCAATCTTTCATTTTAGAATTATTTGTTTTCAAACTTACTTCCATATTATTTTTACTACATCTGATTGTATATATCTTTGAGTAATAAGGGGAAGATTGTAATTCGTTAACATTTTCAGTATCCATTCTATATAAATATCAAAAGAAAGATTGAGAAAAAGAGGAAAAATGGCTTCCTTGGCTAATCTAGTACTATGTTTCCGTTGTTCTTCTTCCTCTCTGACAAGAGGCACGACTAATGCCTCTTGTCAGAGATATCAATCAATCATAAGCATTAAGTGTTAATACCAATTAACCATTCATAATGTCTAGCTTGCAGGTTTATACTTGACCTAATGAGCTGGACATGGCGACGGTCGGCGACCGCAGTGAATTGTCACATCAATCACATGTTGAAATTTTACTTGGTAGATCTTGTACTGAGCTCCTTCTGTGACGTCCCGTAGTTTGGTTCTTCCACATGGGATCAATTTAATTTAAAGGGGGTCGGTAAGCATGTTAGTTCAGCCACTGGAAAAGGATTTTGTCAGAACAACCACGTAATCTTTGGCATGGTGTGGGGCCCATGCTTGCTTGCCACGTAGAATATTTGGGGCCTTATGAAGCAATGTGTAACAATAGTCCATGAAGTCCATGTGTGGTTATTCATATAATGTGTGTACTTTTGAGTTAGTTTCCTGTTCTTTTTGCGAAGAAAAAACGCGATGCGTAACAATATAGTCTATGAAGTCCATGTATTATTATTATTATTATTATTATTATTATTATTATTATTATTATTATTATTATTATTATTATTATTATGCGTGGACTTTTAAGTTAAAGATGTAATGTTGTGTGACTTGTGGGCAACATACTGAAGTAGTTGAAACCTGTAGTAGGGCTAAATGAAGCGAATGCAAGGCCCTTATTAAAGATGACGGGCCTATAGAAGTAGTGGAAACCTATAGAAATGATGAATTAAGCGAAGATGAGACCCTTGCTAAAGAGGGTGAGCCTATTGAAGCAGTTGAAACCTGTAGTAAGGCTGAATGAAGTGAAGGCGAAACCTTTGCAAAAAAAGGTGAGCTTATTGAAGCAGTTGAAGCCTGTAGTAAGGCTAAATGAAGTGAAGGTGTGGTCATTGCTAAAAAGGGATAGCCTATTGAAGCAGTTGAAGCTTGTAGTAGGACTGGATGAAGTAAAGGTGATGCCCTTGCAAAAGAGGGTGAGCCTGTTGAAACAGTTGAAGCCTGTAATAAGGCTGATTGAAGCGAAGGTAGGACCCTTGCTAAAGAGGGCGAGCATGTTGAAGCCTGTAGTAAGGTTGAATGAAGTGAAGGCAAGTCCTTTGCTAAAGAGGACAAGCATATTGAAGCAGTTGAAGCTTGTAGTAAAGTTGAATGAAGCGAAAGTAGAGCCCTTGCTAAAGAGGGTGAGTCTATTAAACCATTTGAAGCCTATAGTAAGGTTGAATGAAGCGATGGCGTGACCCTTTCTAAAGTGGGCGAGTCTATTGAATCCCGTAGTAAGGCTGAATGAAACAAATCCGATGCCTATGCTAAAGAGAACGAGTCTGTTGAAGCATGTAATAAGGCTGAATGAAGATAAGACGAGGCCTTTGAAAAAGAGAGCAAGCATGTTGAAGCAGTTAAAGCCTGTAGTAAGGTTGAACGAAGCAAAAGTGCTCGAAACCTAACCCCCTTCCTTATTAATTTTGAACTTTATAGATTTTTTATTAGAGGCCTCTTCACTAATGCAAGAAGTCAATGTCATTTTTTATACTTGTGGGTTTTGTGAAAATGAAACAAAAGTAAATGTAGAATATTCATAATTATAAAGAGTGAAAGAAGATTACATATAAAAAAAAAATCTTCGTTTAAATCCCAGAGATCGAATGGAATTTTGTCAGAGATTCTCCTATTTGCCAGAGTTCTTAGAAAGTAGAGAAAATACGGAGCCTCCAACCTTGATCGTCAAAGCAAAGATGACTTGATCTTGGGAATTAAACATGAAAAGGCACACATCCAAATTCAAAGGAAATCCCAAATAGCATTATACCTCCACATGCACGTGGAGATGTATCTCCTCGGTGTCTAGGCGCCTCACACATCTCTTCATAGTAATGACTTGCAATCATAATTCTATCTTGGGAACATGTAATGTCGTGATGATTTGCTTGCATCCCTTCACTCATGTCTCGTGTTGCATCGCCTACTTCACCTTGATAGTGGAACTTTTCCTTAGCTATTTCACTTATGACTCAAAGTGCAATGCCTTATATAAATATTTATGGTTGGACTTGAGGGAGTAGTGTTACGTCAATTTCAATCATCTCATGTCCACGATTAATGGAAGCCTTTTCGCATGCATTTACTCATTTTCAAAGACTTTCTCCTTTGCGTTTGCAAGAAAGCCAATGCTTACATACAATCAACATCCAATACCTCAGATGAATAATGAAAAACTTGAACTTGGTGACTAAAGTTACACATTTGCTTATGTCGCAGGAAACATAGCTACCTGCTAAACAAAATGTCATGCAAGCACTTTCTCCTTAGAGGAGAATAAATTTGAGCATGTCGTCTCATCTAGCTTCTTGATCAAGACATGAAGGTCTTATTCCAATATCTCATTAGCTCTATATTTTTTAGACATTAGGAGCATATTCCAAAGCCTTGTTTGATAAGCTGTGGAGTCTAATTCATTAAGGATTATTTATGAATTTATGTTTGAATTGAAGTCCTAATTACAGTCCAAGTTAAGGAGCCCAATTCTTGTAACATTCTATTAAAGAATTGGAATCCTTATAAGATTAGGTTTTGCTCTATTTTATCTTATAAATAGGGAGCTCCCATTAGGTTTTTTATCATCTATAAATTAGAGAGATAAAGTGATAAATAGAGTTTAGAAAAAACAGGTGTACAATTTTCTCTAGTAAACTTTTCTTTTATCATAGTGAATTACTGCAGCGATGAAATATGACGTAGTCCCACATTGAGATGAACCTCTATAAATCTTGCCTATTCTTGATTGTATATTTTTCTTTCTTTAAATTGATTGCTCTCGGTGGAATAGAATTATGGTTCATCTCAACAATTGGTATCGAAGCTTTTGGTTTTGATTGGGAGCAATGACAGGTGAAGATGAAACATTGCTGGGGATCTATAGTTTGACGGTATCAATTTTTCATTCTAGAAGATGTAGATCGAAGATTATCTTTACAATAAAAAAATTACACCATCCTCTTTTGAATGGAAAGTCAGAAAGAATTGTGGACGTTGATTGGAAACTTCATGATCGTCAGGTATTGGGTGTTATTCGATTGACACAGTTAAAGAATGTTGGTTACAATGTGGTGACAGAGAAAACCATGACGGATTCGATGAAGGTATTGCTCGATATGTATGAAAAGCCATCTGTGCATAACAGGGTACATCTGATCAAAGAGTTATTTAATTTAAAGATGGCTGAAGGTGCTCTAACAGTAGAACATCTCAATAAACTAAATAAAATTATCAATCAATTGGTCTTAGTCGATATTAAATTTGAAGATGAGGTATGTACACTAATTCTATTGGTATCACTATCGAATAGTTGGGAGCCTATGGAAATTGCGGTCAGTAACTCTATAGGCAATGCAAAATTGAAATTCACCGATGTTCATGATACTATTCTTGCTGAAGAAATCTGCATGAGAGATTTTAGAGAAGTCCTAATGTCGAGCTCTCTCTACTCTTAGCATAGATAATAGGGGAAAGAATTCAAGAAAAATTCCATTAATGTTAACGGCGGGAAGTGAAGGATCGGTAGTGTTCACTAAAATTATATATCATAAGTGCACGGGTCACGTTCAAGTACTAAAGTGGACCTTTTGAGTCCGGGTTGTCGATCCTTCGACGAATGTTTACTTTTAATTACACAACTTTAATCAATTTAATTTTAACAATAAAAATAAACACACAATAAAATTCGATTTTGAAAAATAAGAAAAATTAACTAAAAATTTACAAAATAAGAAAACATAAACACTCAGAAATTTTGGTGGAAAACGTGGTTGAGATTCTTGGTTTCGTTTGACCGTCACCTAATTAATTTTTCCACAAGTCAATTAATAAATTACTCACTTAATATGTTAGACCCGATTTTCCAAGATTAGTTAATTACCTCTCTCGAGCGAAATTAACCCTAATTGATTGATTAACCTACTATATCTCTATGTCGATTAAAACCAAACAATCGTATTAAATTTTTGTGAAAATAGTTCAATGTGTCACCAAGGTCAGTGGTATATCTCTATCCCTCACAAACCTGGAGTATTTACTATTTGATCTAAAATATACAATCTTCTCTTGAACAATTTACAATCACTAAACTTAATCATTTAAAACCAAAATAAATAAAAGGTGTTTAACACAATAATAAATACACGTGAAAATAAACATTTTAACATCAAATAGCATAAATTAAAATTAATTAAAGTTAGGCGAAGTGTTACAACCATAAATCTCAACACAAATAACTAGCCCATTTTATACAAATGATAAAAATGAGAATATTTATAACAATACATTACAAATATAGCAAAACAATTGAGAAAATGTAAAGTTATAGATAAAATCATTTTTTGAAGCTTGGCCTTGACTTCCCCAAATATTTCTCCAAATCCTTAAATGTATTTTCCTTGTGTTCTTGATTTTGCCACCAAAATTACAAGTAAATCAAAAGAAGATGAAGAAGATGAAAAGAAAAGAAAGAAAATGAAAAGAAAAAAAAAAAGCAGGGAAGAAGAAGAAGAAGCTGCAACGTCCAAGACAGAAACCCATTTAGGGTTTTTAAATTTTCGAGCAACTTTTCAAAAATTGCAGTCCAAGTCCCTGAAATAATTGCACGCCATGTCCTTCAACTTTTATCTTATACGATTTGATCTTCAGATTTTGACTTTCATATCAATTATGTCTTTCATAAATTGCATTCAAGATTCTTTAACTTTCTTCTTTGTTCACTTTGGTCCCCAAAACTATAATTTTCCACATTTTTAGTCAATTTTCCCTCATTTTGTCTTGTTCTCTTTCCTTTGGGTGATTTTTACATGCAAAAGCAATAATTACATAATTGTGAGTAGAAATTCGTTCATTTTTACCAATAATAAGTATATTTAGGTATTAAATAAGTGTGCAAAAACACACTTATCAGACAGCAATAAATTCTGGTTTGGAAAGTATGTGGAATACTGGAACCGTGGCAAGACTGGCCACATGAAGAAGAATTATAGATCACCAAAGAATAAAGAAGAAATGAATAATGACAGTGCTAATGCGATTACTGAAAAGGTACAAGATGTTTTACTCTTTTCGATTGACATCCTATTGATTTTTAGGTGATACATTTAGGAGCTTATTTTTATAGCACTAGACATCATGAGATTATGAAAAACCATGTTGCTGGGAATTGTGGAAAGGTATATCCTGCTGATGGAGAACCTATGAATATTGTTGGTATTGGTGACGTTAGTTTGAGGATGTTAAATGGGTCTGTAAGAAAAATTCGTAAGCTAGAACATGTACATAAACTGATGCTTAATCTAATTTCAGTTAGACAACTTGATGATGAAGATCATAATGTGACTTTTGGTACTGGTGCTTGGAAAGTTACTAAGGGGGCCATGGTTGTTGCTCGAATAAATAAGTCTGGAACTCTTTACATCACTTCCAATTGTAGAGACATGATTGAGAAGGGAATGAAAATACTTCAGTCTAAAGGAAATTTATCTGGGTTGAAATATGTTGAATACAATTTGTGTGAAGGCTGTATTTTACGCAAGCAGAAAAAGGTTAATTTCTCTACAATCGAAAGGGAGTAAAGGCTACAAGATTTGAGTTTCAACCTAGAAGGTCTAGTAGAACTATTGGACCTCCACAGAGATATTATTCAGCATCGTATTATATTTTATTGAATGATATAGATTAACCAAAAAGTTATAATGAAGCTATACAAGTTGATGAATCAATCAAGTTGGAGTTAGCCATGAAAAATTAGATAGACTCGTTATTGTCCAATCAAACATGAAAATTGACAGAATTACCAAAAATGGAAGAAGGTTTTGCATACTAAATTGGTTTACCAGCTAAAATTAGGGGTAGACAAAACCCGACCGAACACGTCAAAATCGTCCAAATCGAACCACCCAACCGGTTTGGGTTGGTTTTTTTGTTATTTTTTCACGGGTTGGGTGTGTGGGTTGTGTTGGGTCGGGTTATGAGTTAACTCATAAAAATCGAATAAACCCGCTCAACCCAAGTCGACTATATTTATGAACTTTATAAGTGTTATGATATTGTTTCGAAACTCTTAGAATAATATTATAGGATTTGGATAGAATGTATTTTACGAAAAATAGTATAAGCAATACACATTTAATACAAAAATATTTTAATTACCAAAAATATTTCTTGACTTCATATAATTTAATATCAATATGTCCATGTAATATTTCAGGGCATGAAATGCCAAAATAATTCAGATTTTTTTGTTCATTGCAACTATGAAGACCAAATATTATATAAATCACGAGTCAATTATAAATCCTTCCAACCTGACCCGCATATTTTAATCTTTGTTGACAAATTGTCCCAACCCGACCGATACTTGATTGTGTTGGGTTAGATTAGGTTGTGTATTAACATTTACACGGGTTGGGTTGAGTTAAATTATGATTAAACCGATCATATTGGGTTGAGTTTGTGTTGAGGCAAAAAACGACTCAATCCAATCCATGCCCACCCCTAGCTAAAAGTAGAAAATGATGGAATCTTAAAATTTGAGCTGACATGTTGACAAAAACTATTTTGAAGTAGGAGATTGTTAAGTTGTGGAGCCTAATCCATTAAGAAATATTGCAGCACCGGAATAAGACATGTTTTCACATTGAGACATGGTTTTGTTGCATCACTTTTGCCTACAAATAATCAAACATTGTGCCATTTGAAAGTAACTCCCTGTTTGACAATCATTATTTCAAAACTCTTTATTTTACATATTTATTTTTAACTACATATTCACACAATAAGATATTTTACACGTAAATTCAAAATTTTTTCTACATTTAAATTACACATTATCCAAAAATTCACTATTCAACTTTTTTTATTTGCCAATTAATGGCCATCAAACATGAACTAATTGAGATTTATTAATTTCCCACTCAAATTTAAAATTCGACTCCTATATTATACTTTTCTTCGTTTGTCTCCTTCAACCAAATTGTTTTTCGTTTATCTGAGTAGAGGTTTAGATTGAATATAATTGTTGACCCCAGAAAATATTGCCAACAGATGCCGGGCCCACTCGTGCACACGCAAGCTTGATCCAACACGCTAGTGTCGATCAACGGTCAAGATAGCTCCAGGAGAGGGGCGTGGGAGTAGCTAAAAGGCACGAGACGTTTCCGTTCAGGCCACCGGCAAGAATGTATTGCGATTGTATAAGAAACCAATCGTTAAAGGGACGATTTGTAATGTAAATATGTTGTAAAAATCACTTGTTAAAGCGAGAGAAATTGTTGCTCCAAAATATTCAGTTTGCTCTTTAATTTTGCATTAGTCTCTTTTGTGTTACATGGTGGGGGTATTTATAGTGTTACAACTCAAATGGTGACCTTTGGATCACTTTATACGTGGCCTCATCTTGTCGGCCAAGATATCAAATCCTAGCACTCAAGTTGACTCTTCTAGCTTTACAAAATATTAGATGCTCTTACATTGACAAGACAAGACACAAATAAACTTTACATAAAAGTCATGTCAATCATTCACCAAAGATCTTCATCATAAGCGGATCTTCGTACGTGGGCCTTCAATGGCTGCTAAGGAGCCTCGGACGGTGTATGCTAACTGAACCGTGGCTTATTGTTAGCAGCAGTAGCCTCGGAATGATAGTGAGGGCCTCGGAACCCACGTCTGAAGCTGGAAAAATATGTCCTGATTTGATTAAGCTGGTCCCACCACTAAAATGCGGTGCCACGTGTCGCTTCCATCTACTGACCCGTAACAATAGTCCCCCAAGTCCATGTGTGGTTATTTATGCCAGGCGTGGACTTTCAATAAGTTAGAAAAAGTTTTAATTTTCTGTACTTCACATCAGTCTCCTAAGTCCGGCAGAGATATTTATACTGTGCGTGGAGTTCAAGAAGGTGCGGAGCATAAGTTTAAGAAAGTTGTCTGTTAAACTAAAGTTCTTTTGGAGCCGAGGCAAGGAGAGTTCATATTCGAACTGCCAATGCTGAATTCCTTTTGACGAGGCGAGTCCATATTTGAACTGGCCGAGGCTGATTTCCTTTGAAGAGAGGCGAGTTCATATTCGAACTGGTCGAGACTGATTTCCTTTGAAGAGAGACGAGTTCGTATTCGAACTGGCCGAGGCTGATTTCCCTTAAAGAGAGGCGAGTTCATATTCGAACTGGCCGAGGCCGATTTCCTTTGAAGAGAGGTGAGTTTATATTCGAACTGGCCGATGCTGATTTCCTTTGAAGAGAGGCGAGTTCATATTCGAACTGGCCGAGGCTGATTTCCTTTGAAGAGAGGCGATGCGACATCCATTGATATTAGCGCCTGACATGACGATTTCTTATGTTTCCAAGGCAAGTGAGTTGCATCGAGACGAATTTCAATAGCCGTACAGCTGTTCTAATTCAATGCACAATGATGGCTAATTATTAGGATGCGTGGTTTCGAGGACATATCCACGCGCGAGCCAATGTTGGTACGTGCACGCACTAATCTGGAGCGTTGAAAGGGGGAAAACGTTTGATTTCTGTGGCTAAGATTTGTGCACTTTTGGATGCCTCAGATTAACTGAGATCTAATCCAATGGCTAGGGCTGAATACTTCACTAGTATAAAAGCCAGAACTTTGTCACTTTGAAACTTTACTTTTGCGAAATACTCTGAAATCTCTGAAACTCCTTGAAACTCTTTTGCTGTCAAATATTTTCCGGCGAACTTCCGGCGAGTCTCCTGAGTTTATTCTTCATTTTAGGTACTTCCTTATTGCGTAGTCTTCTTTCTTCCTTCAAACACTCTTTTTGCACTCTCTTCGTCATTTTCATCAAACCACCATGTCCTCCGAGGCGTCTTTAGCTATTACCTTAGTTAGGAGTGGTGAGGAGTCAATATTTGGAACTTCGGGTGAATGGTATAGCATGAGTGAGGAGCCTATAGATTACGAGGCGGGGTGGGGGCAACCAAAATCCAATCCAATGTCACCTCCGCCAAATTAGACGAACTTAGGCAAACATATAACATACCCCACTACGTGAAATTGTTAGTTCCTGACCCACACGAAAGAGCCTGTTTTCCGAGGCCCAACTGTGTGGCCTTCAGTGAACACCTGCTCAAAGCAGGTGTGCGTCTGCCTCTGCACCCCTTTTTTAGGGCGGTGCTGAGGACCTTCATGTTGTCTCCCACCCAGATCCTTCCAAATGGGTGGAGCCAAGTCATTGGGACCTATTTCCTCTGGAAAGAGATGTCCCTAGGCAAGGACTTGCCCCTTCATGTTTTCGAAACCCTTTTCCATGCTAGGGTCGTGGGAAAGGATGACTCAAGGGGGTGGTACTACATTACCCCCTGGGGCTCCCACGCCCCCTTCGTAGTTGGGCTCCCCTCCTCCATAAAGGGGTGGAAGGAGTCCTGGTTCTGGGTGACGGGTAGGTGACAGATGGTTGAGGGAGACGTTGTCCCAGCTGTTACCGCGCCGACCCAGTACTACGAAGCTTGTGAGTGTCATCTTAAATTCTTATAGCTTCATTTCATGGCTTCTTGATGCTGATATTTCTGTGTTTGCTTGCAGATTGTAGTACAAGGTACGAGCTTTCCGAAGCGGAGTGGACCATTATTGAAGATATCTATCAGCGATCTCCGAGGCTCCGAAGCTTCTCCCATCTGATCGAGAGGAACAGATATTTTATAGACTTTGGACTCATGGCCCCCAAAGGTAAGAGGCCGTTCGCCTTAGAGTATTTGTGAGTAAGCAGGCGCTTCGCCACCATTCGTGGAATTAACTTCACCTCTCATTGATTGCAGACAAATTCGCCAAGAAGGAGTACCCTCTGCCTGATATGGCCAGCATAATGAGGGCCACGTCTACTGCTGGGGCGAAGACACTGAAGCTCGGGTCCTCCGGGGCTAAGCAAGTGAAGGCCAAGCTGGACTGCCTCAGCAAAAATAAGAATGATAAAGAGGCCGAGGAGGAGGTACCAAAGGAGGCTCCAAAGGGAGGCAAGCCACCAGCCGCCAAGGGTAAAGGCGTGGCTGAAGAGCCTCATGAGAAGAGAAAGTTGGGCTCAGGTGGTGGGTCTTTGAGTTTTGGGACTACAATGTCCTACCCAGAGAAGGGTGCTTCGAAGCAGCCGAAGCTCCTGCAGTCCTCCATTGACGCTGCCTTGGTGGTCCAATCAAGGAAGATTGTGATAGAGGATGTGGCTAAAGCTGCCGAGGCCACCAAGAAGAAAGTGGCGGAGAGGACTCCAGGGAAGTCTGGGAACTTCCTGGGGGGCAGGGAGGATAAAATTGCCCCTGCTGTGATAGAAATGCTCCCTGCCGAGGTGAGGAATGCCACTGAGGGCTTCAACAAGTTTTGGACGAAGAGGTGGCAGAATGTGGCCACCTGTGATGCAGTGGTTCTTACCACCACCTTGGTGAGTCAAATCGCCAGAGCTTTCGGCGTGGCACTGGAGTATCAAACTGTCTTAGCAGACATTCAGTCAAGGAATCGGGCCTCGCGTGATGAGTTGGAGACAGTGAAGGCCGAACTTGCAGAGAAAAAGGAGGTAAACATCGAGCTGAGGATCCAAAAGGATGTCGATGATTCCAAGCGGGATGCCCTCCTAGCCGAAATCGAAGCTCTGAAGAAGGAGGTGCATGAGTGCCAATGTGAAGTGGCTGCGCTCACTAAGAAGGTGGAGATTTCTGATAACCACCAAAAGGTCACTGCTAAGGCGTTGGAGAAGGCAAACCTTGAACTAATTGGGCAAGGGATGCCAACAAATTTATGGAGAATGAGCTGAAATGGCACGAGGCCGAAGTGAAGAAGTACGAGGCTGACGTGATCGAGGCGGGTGATATTGCAGTGAGGAACTACATAGCAAATTTCCATCACACTGAGGAGTATCGCCGCTTCGACATGTATTGGAGCAGGGTCACGTACCAGGAGGTTTTTGAAAGGTTGGAGGAGGTACATTCGGGGCTAGACGTCTCCGAGCTGAAGGCCGAGTTCCTTGAGGAGGAGGTTCCTCAAATGCCAGCTGAGAAAGGCGAAGTTGTGGAGCTTGAACCTGAAGATGCTCCTACTGAAGAGCCTCAGCCCACTTAAGCACCTCAGCGAGCTGCTGATGCTCCAGCTCCCCCACCCCCTGCTCCTTGATAATTTTTTATAATTCAATACTTTTGTAATTCTTCAATTCATTAATGAAATATAAACTTTTTGCTTCGTTCCTTGTATTGCAATTTACACTTGTCGCAATGAACTGTTTGAACTTACCAAATGACTTTGAGACCATAGAACGGTTCAAGCTTAATAGATTTAATGCAACTGCTGAGACCTTGTCACACTTGAATAACTAACTTCAAAAGACAAAACTAAACAAACCATGTGGCAAAACAAAATCAATCTGGCGTAACCAAACTGAAGCCTCTTTGACCCATTAAGATTGCATTCTTTACAGATAACTCTTAATAACTGTTTTCCCAAGGTGTTATTCTGAAATTATCTCAGATTGATTTTCTATCCTATATTCCCAAGTGTCTCCTTGTGAAATTGTTCGTGCTTCCTTGCTTGGTGGATGGTTCATTCAAGCGGAGGCTTCTCCCTTTGACGTTCTGCTTCATCAAAGGGAGGCTTGTACTTTTCGTCTCGGAGTCCAAACGAGGTGGCCATCTTTTAAGGTTTCGTCCTCTCCTCCGAGGCGCCCATGCTTCCCAGCTTGGTGGATGGTTCATCCAAGCAGAGGCTTCTCCCTTTGACGTTCAGTTTCATCAAAGGGGGGCTTGTGATGTACGCCTCAGAGTCCGAACGAGGTGGCCCTCTTTTAAGGTTCCATCCTCTCCACCGAGGCGCCCATGCTTCCCAGCTTGGTGGATGGTTCATCCAAGCAGAGGCTTCTCCCTTTGACGTTCAGCTTCATCAAAGGGGGGCTTGTGCTGTACGCCTCGGAGTCCAAACGAGGTGGCCCTCTTTTAAGGTTCCAGCCTCTCTTCCGAGGTGCCCACGCTTCCCAACTTGGTGGATGGTTTATCCAAGCAGAGGCTTCTCCCTTTGACGTTCAGCTTCATCAAAGGGGGGGCTTGTGCAGTACGCCTCGGAGTCCAAATGAGGTGGCCCTCTTTTAAGGTTCCATTCTCTCCTCCGAGGCCCCCAAGCTTATTTGATAGTTGGCAAAGACTGGAGAAAAGCTCGTTTATTCATAAAGGCTGGGAAGTAACATCCAATTACTGATTACATTCATTGATAATACATACTTAGATGCTCAATATTCCACGGGTGAGGTTGAATCCTGCCATCCATATCTTTTATCCAGCAGGTGCCAGGCCGAATTTCCTTTTCAATTTGGTAGGGCCCTTCCCAGTTGGGTCCCAAGGTGCCCACTCATGGTTCCTTCGAGGATAAGAAAACCCTGCGAAGTACCAGGTCATTCATATGGAAGGACCTCTTTTTCATTTTTGAGTTGTAATATCGGCTCATCTTCCTCTGGTAGATAGCAAGCCTCCATTGGGAATCGTTTCTCCTTTCCTCAAGGAAATCAAGCTAGCACCTCCGATGTTCGTCATTGGATATTTCATTGAAGCTCAATCTCCTGGGAGAGGGTAACCCTACCTCAACTGGGCTCATCGCCTCAGCGCCATAAGTCATGGAGAAAGGGGTTTCCCCCGTAGGAGTTCTGCTTGTTGTCTGTATCGCCCATAGTACCTGGGGTAATTCATCCACCCAAGCTCCCTTAGCTGTGTCAAGTTTCTTTTTCAAATATGCTTGATAGTCTTATTTACGGCTTCAACTTGGCCGTTGGCCTGGGGATGATGAGGAGTAGAGAAGTGCTTCTTAATCCCCAGTTCCTCACAGAGGTCTCAGACCTTCCGGTTGTCAAACTGTTTCCCATTATCAGAGACAATTGAGTGGGGGATGCCGAAGCGACAGATGACATTCTTCCACAGAAATTTGGAGGTACTGGCTTTGGTGATTTTCGCCAAAGGTTCAGCTTCCACCCACTTTGTGAAATAGTCAATAGCCACTATGGCAAAACTGGTACCTCCTCTGCCCTTAGGCAAGGGACCAATGAGGTCCACACCCCACTTGCTGAAGGGCCAAGGGCTGGACACTGTAGTGAGCTCCTGGGAGGGTCGCCTTTGTACATTAGAGAAACGTTGGCACTTGTCGCACTTGCGAACAAATTGAAGGGCATCTTTTTTCAATGTGGGCCAGTAATATCCCTGCCTCAGTGCTTTATTTGCCAAGGCCAGTCCTCCAGAGTGATTGCTACAAATGCCCTCATGAATCTCCTGAATCACATAGTTTGCCTCCTTTTCTCCCACACACCGGAGGAGAGGTGTGGAGAATCCACGCTTGTAGAGAACATCATCAACTAGCATGAAATGGGCAGACCTCCTCCTAATTTTGTACGCCTCTTCCTTGTCATCAGGCAAAGATTGATCTTTCAGATAGGATATTAGAAGCTGCATCCAACTTGGAGTATCGTCAACCCACATTACTGTTTCTGTCGAGGTTGATGGCTTGTGGAGGTGCTCAATTGGGACCACTGTCAATAATTCTGAATCCCTGCTACGGCGAGCTTGGACAAAACATCAGCATGCGCATTTTTTAGGCGTGGGATCTGACTTAACTCAAATTTCTCGAAGGAGGGGAGTAGGCTCATTACCAATTTGAGATAGGAAGCCATGGCCTTGTCCCTGGCTACGAATTTGCCATTCACCTGTCCCACAACAAGTTGAGAATCACTGTTAATATGAAGCCTTTTTACTTGCATTCCCTTAGCCAGCCTGAGGCCAGCGAGGAGGGCCTCGTATTCTGCGGCATTGTTGGTGGCTTTAAAGCCGAACCGCACTGCGCTATTCAATTATGTCCTTCAGGACTCACAAGGACCACGCCAGCGCCTGAGCCTGTGTCCCCAGCCGAACCGTCTATGAACAGATTCCAGGTTGGAGACTCGGAAGGTTCTGCCTCTGGGTCAATCTCAGGGGCATTGGTAAATTCTGCCACAAAATCTACTAAAGCTTGACCTTTGATGGCGGTTCTGGCTTTGAAGAGAATTTCAAATTCACTCAACTCCACTGCCCACTTCAGTAGCCTACCCGAGGCGTCGGGTTTTTGCAGAACTTGCCTGAGAGGAAAGTTTGTCAGCACATGAATGGTGTGAGCTTGAAAATAGGGCCTCAACTTGCGGGATGCAATGATCAACGCCAAGGCTAATTTTTCCATGTCTGGATATCGTGTCTCAGGTGGTATTAAAGCCTTGCTGATATAATAAACTGGTAGCTGAGTTGAGTTTTCTTCCCTTACAAGAACATCACTTATAGCATCGGTGGAAACAGATGAGTAAAGTTGTAGCACCTCACCAAACTTGGGCTTTGATAGGAGGGGGGCCTGTCCGAGGTGTCTTTTTAGCCCCTGGAAGGCCTCTTCGCACTCCTCATTCCACTGGAATTTCTGTCCTCCTTTCAATATTTTGAAGAATGGGAGGCATTTATCTGTGGACTTCGATATGAAGCGTCTCAGAGCGGCCACGCGACCCGTCAAACTCTGCACTTCCTTTGGTTTCTGGGGAGATTTCATTTCAATCAATGCTTGGATCTTTTTAGGATTTTCTTCAATGCCTCGTTGATAGACCATGTACCCTAAGAACTTGCCTGACGCTACCCCAAATGCACATTTGAGGGGATTCAGCTTCATGCGGTATTTTCGCAGAATCTTAAAGGCTCCATGGAGATGGGTTATATGATCTTCTGCCTTCAGGTTTTTGACAAGCATGTCATCCACATAGACCTCCACGGTTTTCCCAAGCAAGTTGGCAAACATTTTGTTCACTAGCATTTGATAAGTTGCTCCAGCGTTCTTTAATCCAAAGGGCATCATTTTGTAACAGTAGAGGCCTCGATCCGTGATGAATGAGGTGTGTTCCTCATCACCTGGGTACATAGGGATTTGGTTGTAACCAGAATAAGCATCCATGAAATTTAGGGACTCGTGTCCAGCGGTAGAGTCCACCAACTAATCAATTCTGGGGAGTGGGAAACTGTCCTTTGGACATGCCTTGTTGAGATCAGAAAAATCGATGCATACTCTCCACTTCCCATTGTGCTTCTTCACCAGTACTGGATTGGATATCAATTTTGGGTAGAGGGCTTTTCTGATAAAACCATTGTTAATTAGCTTCTGCACTTCCTCTTTTAAGGCCTCGTACCTTTCTGGGTTAAGAGCTCGTCTCTTCTGTCTATACGGGGCAACCTTGGGATCAATTCTTAGGTGATGACAACTGACTCCGGGGTCAATTCCCACCATATCCTCATGCCTCCATGCAAAGACATCGTGGTTCTTACACAAGAATTCTTTAAGTTCTCCCTTAAATCTTGGGGCTAGACTTTTACCAACCTGCAGCAGCTTGGTTGGCTCCCTTGGATCAATAGGGAAGTTTTCTAGTTCCTCCATGGGGGCCGCCTGGGAATCAGCCTCAGTTACTCGTGGATCAAGTTCATCGAGCTCGGCAACTCAAGGCCGCTGGTGCCTGCCACCATGTGCATATCCCTAGGTTCGGCTTTCCTCACAGAGTTGAGGTAGCATTCCCTGGCTCCTCTTTGATCTCCTTTGACTGTTGCCACCCCCTTATCAGTTTGAAACTTCATGCATAGGTGGTGAATGGAGGTGACAGCTCCCAGGTCCTTTAATGCGGGCCTTCCTAACACCCCATAAGCTGATCTACTGTCAACTACCAAGAATTCCATGAAACGCATGGTTGATAGGGGAGGCTCCCCCATCTCCACAGCTAGGGTGATCTTGCCCCTGGGAATGATGCTATCGCCGGTGAAGCCATATAACGGTGTGTTGGTGGGGGTCAACTCATGGTCTAAGATCATTTTATCGAAAGTGGACCCAAATAGGATGTTCACCGAACTGCCATTATCTACCAACATTCGCCTCAATCTGTTCCTAGCTACCACGGCTCTTACTACTAAAGCATCATAGTGGGGGTAGTGAATACCTTTAGAATCTTCGTGCGTAAACACAATAGGAGTCGACTGGCTCCTTCGTGAACCGCTGCCCACAATGTAACTAGTCAATGGAGGACCCCTTGCCTCTCGAACGTAGTTCCTTTGGGAGTTCCTGGTGTCTCCGCCAACATAAGGGCCTCCAAAAATGGTGTCAATCTCGTGAACTGGAGCATCGTCTGGCCTGCCTCGATGGTCCCTTCGTTGGTGCTCCTTGGAGTTTCTATTCATTTCCTGCTCTCTTCCGCGAGGAGATGCTTCCCTACGACGGGAAGGGGCCTCGTCTCGCCTAGGCCGTGAGTCTTGCCTCGGCGGGGGCCTACTCCTCGGTCTGGAGGTGTTCTGGCTGTTGCCTCTGGAATCCGAACCTCTAGGATGCAGGGCTATGTCTCTACAGTCAGCTGTTGCATGGCTGTACGAATTGTGGTAGGTGCAATACCCTTGGGAGTTAGTTCTGCCTTGGTTTGAACTCCTTCCCCGGCCTCGTCCCCTACGGGGGGCCTGTTGTGTTTGTGGGTTTGCATGGGTACCTGTGGCTGGTACATCTTCGTAAGCCAAGGTTGGTACAGCATTTAAGGTGGCTGCAGCAAGTGCCTGGCCTGAGCCCTGGGCAGCTTCAACATTGGGTTGGCCCCACTGCTGGTCCATCAAATGGGAGGTTGGACCTCTACCACGTTGCCTTTGTTGAGGTTGAATGTCTCTACTTGCTCTATTCCGATGTTCTATTAGTTCCTCGTTGATGATTTCTCGTCGCATCATCTCCAACAAAGCGTCATAAGTTGGGGGATCTTGGTTTTGTACGTCCCTCCAAAACAGGGTGTTCATGTTGAGTCCTCCCCTCAAGGCGGATAGAGCCTCGCGATCAGTAACTTGAACACAACAAGTCATTTCATCCGTAAAGCGGGACAAAAAGCTCTTCAAAGTTTCTTCAGGCTGTTGCCTCATATCTTGGATGCGCTGAATTGAGGCCTCACCTTCCTTGCTCACAGCAAATCTCTTCAAGAAGGTGGTTTTGAACTCTGGCCAACTCCGAATGCTTCCAGGTGCTAGCCTGCTATACCAAATCTCTGCAGCTCCACTTAGAGTTAAGTGAAAGGCTCTGCATTTTACAGCTGGGGTGGCGCCTCTCAAGCTCCTGTGTGTTTTATAGCTATTCAAGTACTTTGCTGGGTCGCCTCTCCCATCATACTTGGGTATCTTAGGCATGGTGTAATGGTTTGGGACCTGTGCATTCCTTAGTTCCCTTGAGAATGGCAAGTTATCATCGTCATCATCTAAGTCACAGGATCTTTGTGGACCATCCGAATCATAATTAGCCTCAGCCTCATACTTAGGCTGTTGCGTGGAAGGTCCTGCCTGGTTACGAGCCTCCTCTTCCCTCCTAAGATGCCTATGATGAGGTGGCGTAGCACGGGGGGCATGTTCTTGCCTTTCCTCCGGCTGCCGAGTCTCAGGAGGTGGGGGCTGTGGCCTAGTTGTGGGAGCTTGAGTTGCAGCCCTTTGCCTGCGCCTCTGACCCGCTGGGCTAAGCCTGTCAAACACACTGGCGGACCTCTGAGGCCTCGGTGCTGGCTCATATTCAGGAGGGAAATTATCCTCCATATTAAATGGAGCCTCGGTGGGTCGACCAGAAGCATAATTGGAGGAGATGTCAACTCCCACCTCTCTTTCTATTGGACTCCCTCCCCTATGTTGCCTGGAGGAATAAGCTCTTTGACTTTGCACTTCTTCAGGTTGATACGGTCATTGTGGAACGAAGGAGGGAGGTGGAGGACCCCCCTGGCCTTGCATTTGCCTTAGCAACTCCTGCATTGCCAAGTTTTGGTTGGTGATGCTCCTCATGTTAGCTGCCATGGTTGTCATTTCCCTAGTAAACTGGGCCGCCAACCTCCTACCTCCTCGCCTATGGTGGTGGTGGGGTCGGCGTCGGACCGCTGGGGCCTCATTGTCAGCTTCTCTGGTTCGCCTGGGAGGAGCCTCTTCTTCTGAACTCATATCTCTTGACATTTGGGACTTGTGGATATTTTCCAACTTTGGGGGCTTCCTCTTATTCTTTTTCCAAGAATAAATCCTCTTTCAGAGGGGGATGCCGAAAATATTTTCAGATAACCTTTTTCCACGGGTTGCTCGTGGTTATAGTGTGGTTTCCCACAGACGGAGCCAATCTGTTGACCCCAGAAAATGTTGCCAATAGATGCCGGGGCCCACTCGTGCACACGCAAGCTTGATCCAACACGCTACCGATCAACGGTCAAGATGGCTCCAGAAGAGGGGCGTGGGAGTAGCTAAAAGGCACGAGACGTTTCCGTTCAGGCCACCGACAAGAATGTAATGCGATTGTATAAGAAACCAATCGTTAAAGGGACGATTCGCAATACAAATATGTTGTAAAAATCACTTGTTAAAGCGAGAGAAATTGTTGCTCCAAAATATTCAGTTTGCTCTTTAATTTTGCATTAGTCCCTTTTGTGTTACATGGTGGGGGTATTTATAGTGTTACAACTCAAATGGTGACTTTTGGATCACTTTATACGTGGCCGCATCTTGTCGGCCAAGATATCAAATCTTAGCACTCAAGTTGACTCTTCTAGCTTTACAAAACATTAAATGCTCTTACATTGACAAGACAAGACACAAATAAACTTTACATAAAAGTCATATCAATCATTCACCAAAGATCTTCATCATAAGCGGATCTTCGTACGTGGGCCTTCAATGGCTGCTAAGGAGCCTCGGACGGTGTATGCTAACTGAACCGTGGCTTATTGTTAGCAGCAGTAGCCTCAGAATGATAGTGAGGGCCTCGGAACCCACGTTTGAAGTTGGGAAAATATGTCCTGATTTGATTAAGCTGGTCCCACCACTAAAATGTGGTGCCACGTGTCACTTCCATCTACTTACCCGTAACAATAATAGTTGTACACTTATCTTTGGAGCAATGATATGCGCCTGTTGGGTTTAGATTGAATATAATAGTTGTACAATTATCTTTGGAGCAATGATATGCACCTTTTAACACATGTCCAAGTGTACAGGTAACACATCATTCTCTCATTTGGCCCCGATTAATTTGATATTATAATTTTTAGAATAATATTTTTTAGAGAACGTGTGGTTAAAAAGAATTAAAATATTTTGATTTATGTGTAATATTATTTTATTGAAAAATGTATGGTTAAAAAGAAGGGATAAAAAATTATTATAAATTAATGGAACGGGGGCCATATGTCAACATCCGAATTTTGCCAAATTTGAAATTCGATGAAGTTTAACAAAATAATTGAAGGAACTTGTATGCACAAACCAATAAAAAAAAATTAGAGATTTAAAAAATTAAAGATTGATAAAACAGTCTGAAAAGATTATGACTTCCTAATCTCGTCAAGAGAGAATCCAATCATTTGATCCAATGGCCAAGATCATAGTGTTTATGTACGTGTATTGTTTCCTTGAGTGAGTTACAGCATTAATGAAAATGATGGAAGTCCAATCAATCAATCAAGATCGTCGTACAGAGTTCCACATGGATGCATATCTCTCTTCCATGTTGGCTGAAATAATACTTGCATCTTTGGAGTAGTTCAAAAGGAGCAAGCAACATATATATGCTAAGCTATCCTTGGCTAAACTTTTCCCGCTGCTGTCAATGCAACGTGTCCTTATTAGAACAGTAGAGAATTGAGACAAAAAAAACTTAAACCACTTGCTACCTGCTTTACGTGTAGACTTGGTAGACCTGAAAATTTGGGCCGTAATTTTAGGGTTTTCTTGGTGCTGTGTAGAGGTATATATTGTATACAGTATACGCACATATTTATACCTATAATAGAGAGAGAATTTATATAATAGTACGACGTAAGAGCCATGCAATTTGTTT
Source organism: Fraxinus americana (assembly GCA_035079005.1). Classification (NCBI taxonomy): domain Eukaryota; kingdom Viridiplantae; phylum Streptophyta; class Magnoliopsida; order Lamiales; family Oleaceae; genus Fraxinus; species Fraxinus americana. Next base: position 28,970,492 of record CM068712.1, on the reverse strand, counting down.
GTAATAAAAGATGAATGTAAAATGGTTTGCTTTAGAAAGCAAAAAAATGAATTAGTTTTTATGGTTAGAGCGAACTTTAGTGTGTTGTTCAACTGATCCATCTATCATAGCAAAGCTTGTTAAATCTCTCTTTATCTTTTTCTTCATTAATTTGAAAATTAAGAGGGTATATGAGGATTATAAGAAAAGAATCTGGAAATATGTGGACAAAAAACATTTATTTGTAGAAGAGATAATGTAATGATTTTCCTCCTAAAATTCAGTGCTGCAGAAGATTCTTTGAAGGTGGTGTTCACAGCAACCCTAAATATTCCTATTTGAGTATTTCTGAAGTTTTCAGATTTATTGACTTGGTCAAAGCTGTGCCAAAAATATATTTTCCTTTTTCTTTTTCAGAAAATAATTCCAGGTATAATAGCTGCAGCATAAACAAGGTAGGGAAGAACGTTGAAATTTTCAATTTTACATAAAAGAAAATTGTACAAGTGAGCAATTTTAAAATTATATTTTTTGTAAATTGTGATAAAAGTTTTTGAAATGTGTGGGACCCGTGAAAGATGAAGTTAATATTAATTGTTTGACTTTGACTTTTTTAAAATTTGATTTTAATTCGAAACAAACAGGGTCTAAATATGCATTTACAGTGTCGAATATTCACTTCACCTGCCAATTTGGATGTGTTTATAATAAAGGAAAAATTTTTAAAAATGGACTAGTCAAAAACAAAAATATAAAAAACTTTAAATATTTCACATAATCATCGAAAAAGAAGAAATAATATAATGTGCACAATCTATATTATTCTAAGTTACATGGAACTAATCAATTAATACTTTTAAGTATACATGTAAGTATGTAAGTATGTAATTTGACTTTATTTACATGATATTTCTTTTTGGATTTATTGTAATTTTTTAAGAATTTTATATACATAATTAAAAGGTTGGATTGGTGTTGAAAGGTGATGTTAGCTAGTAATACTGGTGGCTTCCTCTCTGTTTCTTTAATTAATATTTATATAATTAATAAGTATGACATTCAACAACCAACCATGTCCTCTAATTTGGCTTCTAGTCCACCTCTTTATCCCCTTGAAAAAAGTAATTTGTAGTTTTTTATACTATTTATTTAAAGATTTTATTCTTTTCTTATTCCTCTACATTGCTTTTTTTCAAACCTTTCACACTCTATAGACAAACCTAAACCAGAAAAAAAGAAAAAAAAAATCTGTATACATTAATACCCATCCTTTCTCTTTCATTTTCTCTTTTTAACAGTCTTTTTTGCTCTCTCATGGAGACCCCACTCTGATCTTTTTACTGGAAAACATGAGTTGAAGCCGCCTATGTTTTTCTCTCTTAAGAGTTGAATGGCTAAAGAGAAACCTTTCCTTTTCTCTATATCTTTCTTGAATCTTGATCAAAACCCTAATTCAACCGCAACCAATATAAGGCAAAAACAAGAAGTTTTCCTGCAAAAACAGATAGATCCCATTTCAGTCACCATCAATTTCATTAGATGTTTTGGTTTTTTATAGAAAACCCTTTTTGATCAAAGAGGAGGAGGAAAAAAGATGCCCAGAAAGGATTGTGTTTTTTGCAGATCAGTGCTTTAAATCATGGTTACTTTCTGGAAAATCTCTCCCTCTTGATGTCTTTTGTAGTAGCTTCTATTTAATGGTTCTGTACCAATAAGCAAAGAAAATCTCACTGCAGTAGTGCAAAATCTATCTTCATATATCTGTCTCCCTCTTGGATTATTCCTTTTTCTTATTGGTATTCTCTCTGTAGAATTTGCTTTCTTGCCGTAAAAGAAGAGAGAGAGAGAGAGAAGAAATGGATTCTGGCAACAGTGGGAGTTTGCAGTCATCGAGTGGTGGGGATGAAGAGTACGAATCACGCGCCGATTCGATTTCAGCTTTGATGAATCATCCAACTACTCATGTTGGCCCCATTTCTAACCCACTACAACCCCAACCACCGCCACTTCAGGCTCTGTCACAACCACACCCAACAAATCCACCGGTGTTTGACCCACTTTCATACTATCTACGATTTCAAAACCCGAGCTCCCTTCCCAATCCAAACATGGTGTGGCCCAAAAGTACTACCCTAGGATCTGAGCGTAATTCCACTGATATCATCAACCCCATACTCGCTTCACCTGATTTTATGGCCTCTTTCACCAATCACTCCCCTACAGTTCCATTCTCTAGCAGTGTAAACAACCCTCCAAGTGGTGCACCACCAGTTCCTACCGATAACACAATATCTGATAATCAAAATCAGATTCAGAGCCAGAATCAAACGGCGGTGCGTAACCCGAAGAAAAGATCAAGAGCGTCCAGGCGTGCACCGACTACTGTGCTAACCACAGACACCACCAATTTCAGAGCCATGGTGCAGGAATTTACAGGTATCCCAGCGCCACCATTCACTTCTTCACCTTTTCCACGAGGTCGGCTTGATCTTTTTGGTACACCATCTAGCATGAGATCTAGCCCCTTGGACACTATACAACCACCTTATCTGCTGCGACCTTTTGCACAAAAAGTTCAGTTACCAACTCCATTTCTTTCTTCTGCATCAACATCTTCCTTGTTCAGTTCTATTTCTAACAATAATATTATCACTTCTGGTTCTTCATCTACCAGTGCTGGTACTTCAACTCCGTCCATGAACTACCAACTGGCTACTGAAAGTTCAAATCTTTCCAACATTTTCCAACTTACCAATTCAGCCATGCTAGGCTCATCAAAACCTCGAGTTTCATTGGAAATTCCATCAGATGACCATTCCCATATCAAAATTGGGGACTTGAGTGAATTCAGTTCGGGTCACGGCCATGTTAACACGACCATTTCTGGGCTTCCAAATCTCATTTCTTCGGATCAAATGGCATTGAGGGATGATAACGATGCAACAAACTGGAGCAAGAGTCCTTCAAACAACGGTGATCTACCTCAGATGACGCCTGTTAATGGTAACTACAGTTTATCACGTAATGCTACGAGCGGAAAGATAATATATTCGGCTTCTTCATCAGCAAATTTTCACGGCGAGAAGGGGCAGGATAATATTGCACCAAGAGGTGAAGGTATGGTGGAATCATGGATTTGTTCTTCAGACTAGAAATGATTATAATATAGAAAGTATGCTGGGGTAGTGATGAGAGTTATGATTAAACCATTGAAAGAGGTGAATTAGTGTGATCTTTAAGATCTTAACCATGGCTTTTTCAAAGTTAAATTACACTGTAGCACTACTTAAATTATGTGTAAATAATAGTCTGCCTTTTGGATCCATCCGTTTCATATATACACAGAGACACAGAAGTCTCACCGTGATCATATCATACAGGGAAGCTACAGATAAAAATACTGTTCTACTTTTGTTTAATACTGTGCATTTCTCTGTTTGTTTTCGCATTACGATTTGAGAAAAAATTGATTAGAATGTGAATCAACAGAGAGAGAATTAAAAAAACAATCCATCAGTCTTTGTGAGGTATTACTTTTCCTCGTACTTTCTATTCCACAACTTGTTCTTATCTATCTTATCCTAGTACATAAAATACATCAATTATGATTAAGAATGATCAACAAAAATGTCCAACAAGGCGGCCGCCTGTAGCTTCGAGTTTACTGTGAGCGAATTTGATTCACTTTGCAGTTCCCACGGAATCTCGCTTCCTTGCAGTACAATTAACCTCCCTTATTGTTTCCTTTTTCCTGTTTGTATAGCGATCCATGCTTGCATTGTTCATCTCAACTTAGTAATTATTAACTATATCTGGAGCGACAGTAATTGATTGCTTTTGTTTTCCATCAGATACAATCCACCGATAAAGAGAAGTAAGGTTTTAGTCTGGGATTAAAGAACTTAGCCAAGGCTTGGTTTGTGGGGAATTTGTACTTACATAGGTCGTACTTGCTCGAGGGAAACAGGTTGGTTTAGCGGAAATTATATCTTTGAATGGTTATAATCGATTGTGTTCGGAGAATTATAATAATCCACCTAACAATATTTGGGGACACAACTTGTAAACTCCGAAATTTATTACCAATTATTTATCGTACCCTTTTGATATTGAGCATATTTTTTTTGTTTAAAACTTAAAAAAGTCAACTATATTTGTCTCATTCCAAAATTATTTACTTATACTTCCACATTGTCTGCGAGATATAGTAAAATAGAGAGGAGAAAATTGGAAGTTGTCTTTCAAAGAGAGGAATGGTTGCCATGAGTCTAAACTTAAGTTCCTGATTTTCAAAAATACTTCTTGCAGTATCAAGTATTCTCAACATTTAGATGTCATAGAATAAGGATACAAATTCAGAAATCGAAAGCAACAAAGATGAGAATTCAAGTAAAGGAAGAAGTGAACAAGTTATCAAACTAAAATCGGTCTATGGATCTATGAAGGCCCTATTGAATTAATCGAGAGAAATTCAATCGATGGAAGGGATGGATGGGAATAAAATGGATTCGGTGAAAAAATAATTAAGAAACGTTTTCTTCAATGTTTGACATCAAATTGATTGGTGTGGATTCGGTGCAGTGCCTCAGTTAACGATATTGCTCAAACTTGACTGGACCGTCATTACAATTGATGGATAGGAGCCTACTTTAACAAAAAGTAACTTCTCCAATAAATCGCATAGGAAGGATCATAAAAGATAGAATTAGCACACGGCTTTGGAATTGTTACAGTGTATAGGAAACTCGTTAATCAAGTTGAATACAAACGGCTGCTCGAAAAGTTGAATATATCAAGTGGTGGGTGTATCAACCATTTGTTTAATTTCCAACGGCTTATTTTCATCTACTTTATGTACTAAAATAAAATTAAATAAAATGGCATTAACAATTTCCCTTTTATGATGGAAGTGACAAAAAAAATCTACTAAGAAAAGAAGAGGCCAAAAGATAAAAGTGATCAATCTTTACGGCCGTATCATTTTCATTTTCATTTTCTCAAATGTAAGAATCTTTTTCATATTCTTGATTCGTGATAAATAATTATGAATATTTCTATTTCAAATTCAGATCCCACGCTTCTCTTTTGAATTTTGAAATGATTTGAAAAGTGAAAAGGAGAAAACTTTAACACGAAACAATTTCAAATCATTTTGTAATCCCAAGTTAAAATAACCATTGGAGCACAAAAAGTTTTCTTAACTACAGACAAATTTTCCATTGACACACGATTTCACGGGAGTTACTAGGTAATGAAAGATTTTTAACTATTGTTGAAATTTAGTGAAAAACCACGTTCGACTTGTCTTGTATTCTGGGATTTAAAGATAATGTTTAAAGTCAATCGATTGTTCATTTCGACATTTTCGGCCAAAAATGTTCAAATAAAATTAGACTGATAATGGTTCTTTTTTAAAAAATAAAAACGATTGATTGATTGATCTTTCAAAAAGGTACTTTATGGCCAATATTTCACTAGTTGGCATCATGATGGCCTAAGAGGGTACACAACTTGATTTATATAATCGCCATGCCACTCAAAGGGGCATCACCCACACACTGCTGTCACTTATCAAATTAAAGTGGATACGTGGGAGTATCTTGTTTCTTTTTTTTTTTTTTTCCCCCTTGTTTTACTAAAATACTCATATGTCGTTTACTTCATTCAAGTCGACGTTGAAACTTTAAGAATCGTTAAATTCAATTGACATAATATACAAGGGTTAATTCCACAAATGGTCACTGAAGTTACAGCAAAATAACAAAATGGTCACTGAAGTTCAAAACTTACATAAACGGTCACTCAACTTTCAGACACTTTCAAAAATGGTCACTGAGGTAAGTTTTTGGACTTTTTTGTTCTAATTGAAACCTAAATTAACAAAACACGGAACCTTCAAAATTGGAGAACCTGAAATGCAATTCCCTTTTTTTTTGCCCTTTTTTTCACCAAAATTGCATCCCAACTCCGGCGAGCTCCGGCCACCAAAGCTGCCGGAAATTACCACCGGTCTACAGCCCTCAACTCCAGCTTCATATACCACCAAACATCACCTACTTCCAACAACTACAGTGGCCGAAATCTGTGTGCAAAGTTCACTGAGCTAATAGGCCATTTGTCAGTAGTGCCACAACGATCACCCTAATTAATCAAACAAATGTCGTTATACTGTGTTTTTATGCAGCAAGCATTGTTAAAGTTCTACGAGTGAAAGTTACTTTCGGGGTTGACGCCATGGCTTCGGATTGCAGAACCGATCTTAAGGGTAGTATCATAGACCCCCTGGGTATGTGAGCCAAGCATACGGACCGGCCTGTTGAATTTCAAATTCCATTGTTAATTAGAAAATTCAGGTGATTTAGCACTAATAAACAGCAAAAAATTTGGGAATGGAGTTGTACCTTTCCTTCGGCGATTACACGGCGGTCGAGCATCGGATTCTTGGGATTCCTTTTAACCGATTCACTGTGGTCAACGAAGGAACATTATAGACAAAGCTAAACAATGCCATGTTATCAAAATCTGGGTTCTGATTCAGAACTAATGAAACTGGGAATTGGGAAATTTGTTCAACAACAGAAACGAAATGAAGTTAAAGGGAAGATCAAAGCATTTTTGGTGAAAAGGGAATTGCACTTCAGGTCCTCCAATTTTGAAGGGGTCGTGTTTTGTTAATTTAGGTTTCAATTAGAACAAAAAAGTCCAAAAATTTACCTCAGTGACCATTTTTTAAAGTGTCTGAAAGTTGAGTGACCGTTTATGCAAGTTTTGAACTTCAGTGACCATTTTGTTATTTTGCTGTAACTTCAATGACCATTTGTGAAATTAACCCTAATATACAAATAGTCTTTTTCTTAGGAGGGAGGTGGGCTTATCGAAGCCCCATTATGTATATCCAGGAACATGGCTACTAAATGCTCGATTGTGAAACCCATTAGAGTTAAAGAAAAAAAAAATCCCTAAGTGGTCAACCCTGTTGTTTACATGAATTGTCTCGTGGACGTCAACTCAGGCCTTGTTTTAAACAACTTGAACTAAGTTGTGGAAACAACAATCCTTAAATAACAAGGACAATATAAATTGATTCAAATATCGAATTTTGAAGTCTAATTTGAAATCGTACTCTTAAAAATAAGTAAAAATTGCAGCTTTTTTCTCCTACCTTTCCAAAAAAATTGAGTTATCCTGGCTTTGTTATTCGGCACCAGACATTCTCAACCTTTTGAAAATTGAGAGAACTGGTCCCAAATAATATATCCGTTAGACATAGCCGTCTAGTACCTCATCTGGCTTCTCACTTGACTTTTTAAACTCAAAAAATACCAAAGAGTTCCCTTGGACGAAATGTCATGACGTTTCATTTGCCATTCAAAAAAGAGATATGCTACAGGTACAAGAATTCAAATTTTTGTACCTGCCAAAACACACATAGCATGGGAGGGTTTTCCAATATTTTAATTCACATTGGGTCCATCCTATGATAGTGAAATTCAAAAATCTGTATTAACTCTGTTATTTTTCCCTGTACTCACAGCAATTTTGTACTCACAACAATTCTGTTATTTTTTCCCTGTAATCACAGCAATTTTCTTCAGAAAAATCAAAACTTTACATTCTCATATGGTCATTCCGAAACCCTTCCTCTAAAACCTCCATTCTTGATGGTATTCTTCTTTTGTTAATTATTTATTAATAAATAAAAAATATATAAATGTATTGTTTGTTACTTGATTACAATTTATTATGAGTTAATTTCACAAATGGTCATTGAAGTTATTTAAAAATCACAAAACGGTCACCGAAATTTAAAACTTGCAGAAACGGTCACTGAAATTTTAATTTCTTTCACAAACGGTCACTAAATTTTCAGATTTTTTGGGCAAGTCTTGCTGCGATTTTTCGGCAACTTCCGACCACCAAGACTGTCGGATTTGGATACCGTTGAAAAGCCCACAATGTTCTCTTCAATTACCACCAAAAATCTCCCTATAACTCCAAGGGATTCGACCGAAATATACCCACGAAGTCGGCTACCGAAAAATCTGCCCAGATTTTCAAATTTTTTGAGCTAGTTTGCGGCTATTTTTCGGCAACTTCCGACCACGAATACCGCCGGCTTCGGAGACCATTGGAAAGCTCACAATGTCATCTTCAATTACCATGAAAAATCTCCCCATAATTCTAACGGATTCGGCCAGAATAAATCCATGAAGTCAGCAACCCAAATTGAGCATATTTTCATTTTTTTTTTTGGTAGCTGACTTTGTGGGTTTTTATTCCGGTTATGGGAAGATTTTCAGGTAACTTCAGTGACCGTTTGGGAAATTAACCCATTTATTATAAATGTTAATAAAAACAATAAACAAATATAAACAAATTAAATCATTAAATATTAAAAAGCTATAAAAAATCATATAATGGAAATAAAAAATGGTGCAATACTGTTCTACTTCAATTTAGTGTCAAGATATGAATTTGGATTGGAGGCCAAATTTCACACCAAAATGTCTTCTAACGTCAAATTGATGTTGGATTGGAGATGGCCTAAGTACCAAATTATCTACTATTTGAAAACTATGTATCATGTTTAAGTACTAATTATGAGTGGACATGATTCAAAATAGTTCGATTTCAAAGTTCTATCATCAACCGTTGATACTCACATCTAAAGTCAATACAATAAGCCTCGTTCAATAATCAATGCAAATGAAAATTCCATCTTCATTCAAAAATATTATACAATATAAAAATATTTACCAAATCAACAATGTAACATAATTAACTGAACATAGCTGGGTTAGAACAGGTTCCGAGTTCTTGGTTTCGGGTACTAAAACCAAATTCAAACCAAGGATCAACCGGTTCTTGTTTCTAAGCACCAGAGTTAATTAAAATTTAAGGAGAAACAAACCGAACTTGCCAAGTCTGACTAGGTTCAAATTTACTATCTTAGTAGACTACAAAACTATAAATTTATAATTAGGATATCAAGAAACTTACAAATTTTAATACTATATTATTTTTATTATTTACTAAAGTTGATTATGCCCATGTTTGATTGGATTAAAATTTAGATTTTAATATAAATTAAGCTTAATAATTAATTTTAACCACAGATCTTATGAAATTTATAATTTTTCAACAACACATTTCATTCATTTTTATCAAAATCTACTAAAATTCTGACTTTAATTCCTACCAAAATAGGGGGCTACATGTATATTTATTATAATATATTATGAACAGTACAGAAGCAGAAGTCACAGAATTTCACCAGAACACATGTTTTTTTAATACATGGTGGGGTCCACTCATTTTGAGAATTCTAAGTGAAATTTTGTGGGAATATTTCTGTACATGGGGGAAAATGCTAATATTATTAACACAAGGCATTCAAGTCAATCAATTAGTTAGAAGCAAATAATAAATAACTTAGGTTTGACAGTAAAACTTTCTTTAAAGTTAAGTAGGTAAATTATCAAGATAAGTAATTATTTTAGGTAGAACAATAAAGTTGTACATACAAAAAATACCTAAAATAAACGTCATAGTTACCTCACGCTTACATAGATTCGAGGCCCAACTATTTCAAGCAATGTGCACCCGGCCCAATGTTTGAAGCTATTTGTAGATAAAGGAGAGAAACTGCATTATGTAGTATTTTAATTGCAGGTCCATTAAAACAAGATGGGTAGTAAATAGCTATATCAACGAGTCGAGTCGAGTCATGAGCCAAAACTCAAAGCTCGAGTTCGGCTTGAGCAAAACAGGTCTGAGCTTTTTTGGGTCCGAACCGAGTCGACCCGTGTTTTTTTTTAAAATTCGTTTTAAATCTATAATTTTTTATAATCTATTTAAAATTTGTGCAGTTTATACGTGTTATAAATAATAACTAAATATTAATATATATAAAAAACACATTTAAACTTAAAAGTAAAATTTAATAATTAAAAACAAAATTTATATTACTTAGTTACGGGTCGGTGGACAGCCATTAGCCGGGCCGGCCTCGAGCCGACGCCCCAAAATGGGGCTCAGCCCGAGCCTTGGCTCTGAGGAACAGAGCCCGAAGGGCCCGAATCGGGCTTTTTCGGGCCGAGCCCGAGTCGACAAGTTTTTTTGCAATCCCTAGTAAACAGACACTTCTCGTTTCAAAAAATTTTAAAACCTTTCACCTTAGCATATATTTTTCATTTTGCCTCCTCTCTTATGTAATACCTTTTCATATATTATATTTTTTCTAATTTTTATCTTATTTTCTGATGAAGATTGAATATGGATGATTTTAATTTGATTTAGACAATTTTATCTATGTATTGTATTGTATTTTAATTTATAATTAGTTTAGTCTTAATTAGTATTGGGACACTTAATTTTCATAATTTTCAATAAAATCATCTCGTCTAAAAATTACGATATTAATTAATTAAACAATTTTCATATGTTATTTTCATTTAAATAACTTTCACATGTAGACCAATTTTATTCATTAAAAGCCTTTTATGTGCATGGGCTTCTCATTGAGGTGGCAATGGATATAATCGAGCCAAGCCGGCTTGGCTTGTATGCACACGAGCTTGGCTTGTGCTCGTCACGAGCCGAGCTTGTGGCTCGTTTATAAGCTCGGCTTGTTACTCGTGGGCTTAGCTTTTGGCTTGTGAGCCAAGCCGAGTTTCGGCTCGCGAGCTTGTCAATTTTTTTTTAAGATAAACATTTTTTTTAAAAAAAAATATAAATCCTTTGCCTTAGACAAGCCGCTCGCCTAGCGAGTCAGCCTGTTCGGCTCATGCTCGGACTTGTCATTTGACCAGCCGACTTTTCACGAGCCGAGCGATCGATCTAACGAGCCGCTTGGCCCGTTTGCCACCGCTAGCTTCTCATAAATGAGTTATCAAGAAATTCAGATTCAAGATTTACATATGTTCTAATATTTTTGCTCTTAGAAACATATAGGTAATATTTGGAAAGTTTTAATACAAGCACGAGAGATTTGTAGATCTTCTAGACGTAGAGCACACCCACGAAATTGTTATCATTGGATTGTATCGAAAAAGCTTTCTTTAATAAAGAAATGCAATGCTGAGAATCAGTAATTCTTGCGACCAATATTTAGTTTTATTGCAGCACATTTGTACATTTCTTAAAACATAACTTAACTGCAAAAGGATTGGCAGATCTCACAAATTGAGACAGATGAAGGTGAAGAGAATGAGAAACAGACAAATTTTGGGTCCCTTCCCTTCAACTGACCCGATCCCTCCTAATGGGGGTCCTATTTGAATTTAAAGGTTACCGACTTGTGCTCCACTTGTTTATTGAAAGAAAAACAGTGTTTTATTTGACGAAGACTTGTGTATTTATTATTTAATGGCGATGTATTAATGTTCAATAATTCAAATTCTAAAATTAATTTCTAATTCATCCTAATAGTTGGAATTTTTAGTTTTATATTATTTTTAATTTTTTTGGCGATGTATTAATGTTCAATAATTCAAATTCTAAAATTAATTTCTAATTCATCCTAATAGTTGGAATTTTTAGTTTTATATATTTTTTTAATTTTGTTTTTAAAAAAAATTCAAGAATGCATATATTATTTAATTGGTTTTAGTTGTGGATGGTCATTTACTTCTATGGGAGGAATATGTATAAAAGAAAATGAATATAAATATTGGGAGAAAAGAATGGTACATGGAGCAGTGTTATAAAATGCGTAATGCGTGACAATTCGTGGAAGTCAAGATATGATCTAAGCGAGGCATATGTGTAAAAATGCATTTTCTTATTTTAATTTTTAATGGATCAAAAAAATATTTAATAATTAAAAATAATACATATCAAACATCTAAAACAGATTTATAGAAACTTTATAATTTTTTTCAAAAGTTTTCAACAAAAAAATAAGTTTCAAATGTAAGTCAATCTTTGACTTTTAACTTTACAAAAAAAAAAAAAAAAAGATAATAATGCGCATCTCGTGTCTAGGCAGGCCTCAAGCTACTTGGTTTGACATTTCCGCCGCGCATCACGTCTAGACGCGCATTTTAGAACACTGACATAAAGTGTTTCATAATATAGAGGGTGTGTCGGTGTGGTTTGCCATTTCCAATTAAAAGCATTTTAGTCTAGTTAGCTATTTATAAAAAAAATTAAAAATACAGTCTAATTACACCCCATACAGTAAGTGTAATTTATTTCCTCATATAAGCATTAAAGTAAGTATTCAATTGAGACTTTTAGAAACTTTTGGAGACTTGAAAAGTTTAGGGGTATTCAATTGAGACTTTTGGAGACTCTCTGAAAGTTTGGGTGTATTCAATTGAGACTTTTAGAGACTTTTAAAAAGTCTCTAAAAGTCACGGGGTATTCAATTGAAACCTTTGGAGACTCTCTATAAGTTACGGGGTATTCAACTGAGAATGACTTTTGGAGACTTTATAAGTTGTGAGATTTCTGGAGACTTTTTGTTAGAAAATACAAAGGAAAATTCTCAAAACAAATCTCTCCTCCCACGAGAGATTTCTCAACGCCCCCCCACCCCACCCCGCCTCAACCTCAACTCAAATTCTCAAAACTCAAAAAAAAAATAATTCTAGTGTTTTCTCCTCCATCTCATTCTAGATTTTGCAAGACGCCATTTTGATGACTTCTTCATTTGTTGTCAACATCCAAATCCCCAACAAACCCAGAAAAAATAACCTGTCTTCAAAACAAAAGCAAAAAATTTCCTAGAAACGGGCAAAAATCTTTAATGGGTTCCATTATTTTCTTCTAAAAATCCTTCTGTTTCCATTTCTTTCCCCCCCCCCCCCCCCCCCCTCTTTTTCAGTATATATATAGCTTGATATATCTCACACAATCAAATGAAGAAAGAGAAAGATTGGTCAATGGTCATTATTCCTTCACAAATGTGAGAATTCCTTGCACCCGCTAGAATTTGATTTTGGGAGCGAACTGCCTTTGTCCGGATTTTTCAGCAACTCTATCTTGTGTGTTATGGTTGAGAGAATGGGTATTTCTAAGTGGGATACCTTGTGCAATCCTCATTCTTGTAACTGTTGTAATTCGTTGACAAAGAACAAGTTCCGGTCTCTTCATTGTCAATGTTTGAGGATAACATCTGGAGATTAAATACAATACGATACATAATCCAGTTCATTAGAAAGATTCAAACATTTATTTTGTTTTTTAAAAAAAATTGACATGAAAAATTTGATTTTTATTACTTTCCATTTTCAATTATAAGAGTTGTAAATGATTTGGACATATAAAAATTTGTTTAAAATATTACGTTATATATGTTTAATATATTTTTTTTAAAAATAAAAGTCTCCAAAAGTTTTTAGTGAAAGTCTCCAAAAGTCTACAAAAGTCCAAGGAAAACTTTTAGTAAAATCTTACCAAATCCATCTAAATCACTTGAAAGTTCACAAAGTCTCCAAAAGTCATCCATTTTAAAAAGTCTCCAAAAGTCTCTAAAAGTCCCAATTGAATACACCCCCCTTAAATTACATCTTGATTCCCTCCCACAAATAAGGCTGTAAGTGAAACAGATATGGATCAGATCTGTCTATATCCGATTTGCAATATTATCGAATATCTGATCCGATAATCCAATCCGAAATTAATAGAAGGGAACAATACATTTTTAAGGTTTTTACTTTACACATTTTCAAAAATACAAAAGCAAGTTTCCAATTTCACAAATCAGGTTTTTTAATTTTTAATTTATGAATTAATGAATTATTAAATCACTTTATTAGTAAATATTTAATTCTAATATAATATAATTACTCCACCCCACCTCCACCACCCCAACTGACCTTTCTGATCACTACTTTTCTTCGGCGACCATTCCGACGACTGCTTCGATTCCGACAAATATTCCGATGACCGTTCCACCACTTTTTAGTTCACAATTGAAAATTTTCATATATCACAATTTGTTTATCGGTCACAATTTACAAATTTAAAAGTCACAATTTGTTCATCGGTCAAAATCACAAAATTTAAAAATTACGTGACTTATTTTATGGTCACAAATATCAATTTATTGGTCACAAATTAATAATTTTTAGATCACAAATTAATAATTTTGAGGTCACACAGCTTGTACTGATCACAGTTTATCGAATTCATTGGTCACAAGTTGTTTATTGGTCACAAACCAACGAAATTATTGGTCACAAACAATCAAATTAATCAAATCAATTGTGACCACCACTTCGCCATTGACTCCACCAGCTGCGCCATCATCCACCACCACAACCAGCCTCAAATCACACCCCACAAACTAAATAGTGGCGATCCTCCTCGCCACTAACGCAGCACCACCACCAAATCCAACCAGCTACAACGACCATGGCACCACCGCCCCCCTCTACGCCGCCAACATCAACACAAAAAACAACAAATCAAACTCGAAACTAAAAAAAAAAAAAAACAGATCCACAGCGGCCGAAAATGGTGGAATGATTTTAGGGTTTGATTTTATGGAGATATGATAATAACCGTTGAAATCTTCCTTCTATCTTCTGGGAGCAGGGATTGAAGATAATGTGCTCTACAAGTGAGCCATTGAAAGTGATGATATCTGGGGCACCAGCATCGAGAAAAGGGACTCCATGTGAGATGATTGTTGAGAAATTGAGTTAATATCGTGTTCAAATTCTCTGTCATTAGTTACTAAGAAAACTTCTGCTTTTCACTCTCGTCGACGAGGAGATGTGCCGCCAACGGCATAGAGACGGGGAGGAGAGGGAGCATCGGTGGCGACAATTTCCTGAGAGAAACGGGGAGAGAGAATGGGTAGGAGTGGAGATAATGGGAAAGTATGTGGAATGAATTTTTGGGCTAATTTGGGTTATTTTAATTGGGATGAAATTATATAATTAATATTATATTAAATATAATAAATTTGATTTTTGAAAAGGTAAACTTGTAATGAGATTTATGAAAATGGAAATCTAAAACTAGGGATATGTGTAATTTCCTCTTAACAGAAATTAGGGAAAAAAATTTGAACTAACTTGAGGCCCACCTATTTTTCCTAGCAAGCCCAATAGTGACTTCCACCATCATAATATTCATTTTTAAAGGAGAGACCCTCTTCTAGTTTTCTATTGACATTCAATGTGAGATAAGTTAAAATTGAATTTCAATTCTAAATATAAATATTTTATTTCATTATTTCCATTAACAAATCAAATTATTTGTTACATATTAATTATTAGTTTTTGAAATTGAAAAATTAATTACAATAATAAATTTAATTAAGAAAAATATAGATATTTATTTACTTTAAATTAGTATACTAAAATTAGAAAAACATTGGTTGAAATCAAATTTTTTTTTTAATTTTTCAAATCTTAAACAAGTTTAATAATTATAAATTTTTTTTAACTTTTTTATGTTTTGAATTTGATTATTTTTTATTCTAAATTTATTTATTTTAGTGACAAATACTATGCCATAAAAATATTTTACCGACTCAATTATTTATAACAAATCGGATCGGATTGACCTATATCCATATTTGATCAATTTAGTTAACGGATTATCGGATTCAGATTTTGATTGGGTTATCGGATTGAGACCCTAAATTCATCTCCCATTAATTTCGTAGGATTCGGATCAAAATCCAATCCATTGACAGCCCTACCCACAAAGCACCCCCTCATGTGTACCATAGGGTTGGTCACATTTGTGTGTGTGAAATAGGAACGACAAAATTGCCTACTCCAATCCGCCTAGTAGTGCCTCGCGTCAAATGGTGAATGGGGTGGGGATGTGGAACATGATACTTGCCCCAAAAAAAATTTATTTCATTTTTTTTTTTATGTTTCTTGATTGTATTGTATATAAAAATTAAAATTAAACGACAATAAATGTGGATATTTAAATCTGTTACGAGTCATCAACCAGAAGCGACAAGTGGCACCATATTTTAGCAGTGGGACCAATCTAATTAAATCGGGATATATTTTTCTAGCATCCGACGTGGATTCCGAGGCCTTGACTTGTTTCGAGGCCTTTGTTAACTAAAGTCACGGTTCGATGGATATGCACTATTCGGGGCCCCTTTGTTGTAGTTAGTGGAAATCCACGTGGAAAGATATAGCAATAATGGAGATCTCTATTTCAATGATTGACACGACTTTTGTGTAAAGTACATTTGTGTCTTGTCTTGTCAATGTAAGAATGTTTAATGCTTTGTAAGGCTAGGAGAGTTAACTTGATAGTTAGGATTTGATGTCTTGGCCGAGGAGATGAGATCACGTGTAACTTGATCCAAAGGCTACCATTTGATTTGTAACACTATAAATACTCCCAACATGTAATACAAGAAGACTAATAAAAATTTGGAATGAAATGCTAACTATTAGGAGCTATATTATTCTCTCGTTTATTCGCATATTTCAACTACAAATCTTGTTCTTTATCGATTGGTTTTCTTATACAATCGTGTTCTAGTTATATCGCCGGAGGCCCGAACGGAGACGTCTCGTGTCGTTGAGTTCCTCCCACGTTCAGATTCTGAAGATATTTTGACCGTCGATCGACACTAACGTGTTGGATTTAACTTACGTGTACACGAGTGGACCTGACATCTATTGACAACATATTTTGGGATCAACAAAATCCCCACCCTCTTTTCTCCCACTACGCCCTTGCTCGCCTCTTGAAAATCTTGATGCAGCAGCATCCCGTTGCCGTTGCCATTGCCATTGCCATTCCCATTCCCATTAAACAACCAGCTGGTGTCAAAAACAAATATACCAAGGAAGGCTATAAAATTTTTGCAATGTAAGAGGATTACTCTACAGTGATTATTTGTTTTCCTATAATTATAAAGTAATATTATTTATAGTGAAAGTTGTCTTTGTATGTGACATACATGTGTATCAAATAGTTTTCACTCTAAATAACTTTATTTTTAATTATATACTTAAAAGAAAAAAAAGTATATCATAAGCACGTGGGCCTTATTAGCATGTGATGCCACGCATTGTACACACTACTGTCATGTGATTTCTTTTTCTCCTACTTTTTTCTTTTTGGAGTTAAACTAGGGATTATTTTCCCCTTTTTCTTTTGTTATTTTATGGATTTTTTTTTTTGCACGATTTGTCCTTTTTGTTTGCCCTTATTGTGGGTTGAAGACCTATCTTACCATTTTGACAGTGGCGTCCCTGTTCACGAAAGGTTAATAGGGATGTCACTGCCATAAATTGTATAATAGGTCCTCAAGCCGCAGCGAGGAACAAACAATAGGGACAAATGCATTCAAAAAAGCCATTATTTATTTATTTTTTCACAAATGGTACTTCTTTTATTATTTTCTACAGAAATTCCAATTTGACTCGACTGAATGGGCCTACCATGCCATCACGTATAATTTTGCAAATTTTTCTATAGGTACAATTTTTTTTAAATAGAATTAAGGATTGGCTGTTGCCAAAACAATTTTTCGCAATAGTCAATCATAGGGAGATAGTTGTCTTCCCCATATTAATTTTGCTAAAAAAAAATCTGTACGTTAGCGCAAAGTTCTAATTTTGCTCCCTCACTTTGGTGCACCGTTGTCAAGTATGTCAACTCCTGGTCTCTTACTTCACGGAGAAATTATGGAAAATTCCCCAAATTTAACAATATCTTTTTCAAAATACCTTTTTACTATTTTAAAAATTTAAAGTTCCAAAAATACCCTCAATATGAAAGGTTTCAAAACAAGTCATTCTAATATTAAATAAATTTCATTTTAGTCCTTAAAACTTTAATTCTAATTTTCGATTTAACAAATTATTTGTCCCTTGCAATAAAAATTTAACTTTTCTTCACCATTAACTCTTTTCATCTATCTTTAGCCCGAAAAATTTGATATTAATTATTTTTGAATTAATTGTATTTTTGTATTTTTAGAACCACCCACAAAATGGTATCAGAGCGCTATATTTTGAGGATTTAAAGTCATTAGAAGATGGAAGATAATAAAGAAATTTACGTAGGATGATATGTTGATAATTCTACTGAATATTTAGATACTAATTGTTACATTCAACATCTTGTTAATAAATCAAGAAATTTAATTGGAAAAATAAAAGACTTGGATAGTCTTAGAATAAAGAAAAATTTGAAAAGAAAATTACTTTTCTTTTAATAATAGACTTTGATGAGGTTCTAGATGAAAATATAGGATATCTTGTTAAAATACCTATTCTCATTGAAATGGAAACTTTAAAAAGAATTCAAAAAGTTCTTAATAATGAAATTAGGAGAATTGAAGAATCTGAATCCTAGAGATCGTGGAAATTGAAAATTCAGAGGATTTAAAAATCGAAATATATGAAAGAGTAGAAGGATATGCTTTAAAAGGAGAATTTGATTGGGAAAAATTTAGAAAAATTAATAGAGCAGAATTAAATCTAAAACCACTCGAAGAAAATAGATTATTTAATATTTTAAGATCAGCCTTTAAAAGAAAGAAGTTAGTTGTTGACGTCCAAAATTGAGTGGATAAATTTAGAGCCAACTTAAGATAAAAATGGACATTTTAATCAAAATGAGTGGAATAGATTCATGTTATTATCCAACAATCCCCTCACTTTTCCGAATTATGGGGGATATTCCCAGTATTACAATGAGTATTCTTGGTATTTTCTCTAGGATTTTCTTATCCTTTTCAACTTGTATTCTGAACCTTTTTATAAGAGGAATATTCTGACGACTAGTACTCCTGTCTTGTCAACATAGACAGCCGAACTGAGCTGAGTCATGTGCTGGCGCAACAGGGTTGGAGCCCGAACTCAACTCTGTCCTATTGGCTGTTAGGTGATGGGACAGGTGAACCTCAGTAATAAATGCAAAGTCTTAGCTAGGCAAGCTAAGACATCTGATTGGAGGACTAGGTGGACGCTAACATAGGACCTTTACACGTGTGCCTCTCTGACTGGTAACTTAAAGATCTTGTCAGTGATCCATAATCATTAATTACTATTGTGCCTTGAAGGACTACAACAGCTTGTTGAGTAAGTTACTTAGAGCCGAGCTGACCTTATATATCTGAACTCGCGTTATTTTGCCCTCACTGGAATATGATAGTCCGAGCTAAACGACCTCTCAGGTCAGTGTCAACAGTTACCCCCAGATCAGTTCTTATTTAAGTAAGGAGCTGACATTTCTCCGAAATAATGCGACACAAGTTCCAACTCGCGTAATAATTGCCCCCTCAGCTGTTAGGTACACCTGTCGCTTAGCGATTGGTGGGGCGCCTTTTTCTTTGATTAGCATTGATTGACAGCTGTATAATCAATTTGATTTTCCCAACGGTTCAAATCCCGCCTTATAATATTCCTATTTTCCCTCTCCTTATTTCATTCACGTTGACACTTCAAATTTCTCAAACTCCTTAAACCCACAGATTCTTGGCTTTCTTCCTTTAAGAAATTTTTTCAAATGGAACCATTGTCCAGGTATTTCTTTCATTACTTGGAATACCTTTTTCTTGTTACGCATTACTTTTCCATCCACTTGCTTATATGAGTTCGGACGAATCTCGTGTACAGTCCTGGGGAAATCGACAGGAAGAATCTGCATCTTCTTCATCCACCCCGTCGTATAACCCTTCCTCCGCTAGTTCTGACTGCCAGGAGGTGTTCACACCTGTTCCTATTGCGTCATATTACCCTCCACCACCTCCTCCAAATCCAACATCAAATTCACCTAGAAGCATGGAACACAGGCGAAAAATAAGGGAGGAGAGGGCACGAGAGGAGAGTAGTAGCGGGGACCGAACTTGGGGGGCGAGTGATTTTAGGTCGGTAATAACGGAGAGTTCGTTAGCTGCAATCAGGAATAGGTTCGGCATTCCACCTTCCATAGAGTTAGTCATGCCTTCCTCCTCTGACCGAGCTGACATCCCCCCTGTAGGATGTGTCGCCCTTAATAGTGCTATTCTTCAGGCTGGCCTGAGATTACCCTTTCCTAGAATCATCAGGTCATTCTTTTCATCCTGGGGGATAGCCCCTACTCAGTTGTGCCCAAATGGGTGGAGGACCCTAATAGCGACCCTAATTTTATGGAGACAGTTAGGTCATCCAGAGATGGATGTTTCCCAGTTCAACACCCTTTTTACCTTTAAGGAAGATGGGAAGAAAACGGGTTGGTGGTATACTAGTGCTAGGCCCAGGACGGGGGGTTCACTAGTCTTAGACACTCCTTCTTCGGTTAAGGGGTGGAAGGAAGAATTCTTTTTCGTTTTAGGGGATTGGCAATTCCATCCCGACGAGGTGGAGAGGGGGGACGTAGTTCCTACCCTTTACCATTCCCTCTGTAAGTGAGGATTCCTATAGCCATTTTTCTATGCAATCATTCTTTGACGTGGCTAAATCATTTTTTCGTGGTTTTGCAGATTACCGACCTTACCACCTGAGTTCAGCAATTCAGGCAGGGGCAGACTCCATCCGAGCCCTTTCGCCCAAGGATAGGTCCTGTAAGTTCGTAATTACGAACGACAACTTGTTCAGAGCCGGGCTACTCCGAGCTTTGCCTCCTCCGACCTCAACGCATAGCAGATCTCGTAGCTCAGCTCCCACCGCTTCTCGTAAGGCAGTTCTTACATCTCGTGAATTCTGTTTGTTTTTCATTATCGCTAATTTGATTTCTTTGCATTTTTCAGACCAACAACCGGACATGCTGAGTTTCCGGGCTACCCAAGCGGATAAGGCAGCTGAGGCTGCAAAGAGAAAAAGGAAGGGGGTCGTTCCCAAAAATGAGGGCCGACCTGAGGTTGCTGAAGAGGAGCAAGAGGATGAGCAGCCTCTGCGGAGGCATCGTTCTGTCGATCTCCCTATTTCTACCATTCCTCCGGACTCTCCTGTTCCTACGGCAACTCCGGTGGTTACTGCAGCCTCTTCTTCCAAGTCCCAGGGGAAGTGTCCTGACCTCCAGAGGTCAGGTGTCGAAGAGTTGGTTGGACGCTGACCTGAAATACTCCTGGACTTCCTCCGAGCTCCTTATCCAGCGAGGGAGTCAGTGGCTGCATTTCCCCCTCCCCTCAGGGGGTCCGCCGTTCTGCTATCGCGAAGTTGGAGTGATAGGGAGCAGGGCCATGTTAACGACATGCCCATAGGGGAGAATGTCCTTACAGCACAGCTATACTGCCACATGGCTGTCCTTTATATGTCTTCGGTGGTAGATAAGGTAAAGTTTTATTTCCAACACGTCGTACTTCGAGTCAACGATTTCTCTATATATATTTCATGTTATCTTCATGTTTCTCAGGTCAAAGCTGAACTCGATTATGTGCAAGAGTTCAAAGCTAAAGCTGAAAAGCTTTTTACTGAGGTTGAAACGGAGAGGGCAGCCTTTGCTGAGGAAATGTGAGGTTAGAGGACCGCTTAAACAAGATGGGGGTGGAGCACAAACTGCTCGACGAAAACAAGGCGTTGCAGATATGGGGAGAGAAAGCGAACTCCCGAGTTGAGCTCGAGAAAAACGAGCTGACGAAGCAGTAGCTCAGGCGATGGCCCTCAAGAAGGAAACTGAACTAAGAGTTTCCAAAGCTGTGGAGGAATGGAGGGCTTCTCCAGCCTTTGATGCCATTGCCCAAGAAGCATATGTTCTGGCCATGAGTGAGATCGTTAAATTTATCAATCAGCAAAGGCCGGACTGGGATACTACTTTCTTAGTGGATGCTTAGAAGGAGCAGGAAAAAGAGATGGAGCAACTTCTAGATGCTGCTGAAGCGCAACAAGCTCAACCCCAACAGACAGTAGCTGAGGAGCTCCCTTCCCATCCCCCTAGTTCTTAATTTTACGCGTTCCCTTGTACTCCCGTTGAGCCTTTGTACTACCTTATTTTATGAATAGAACATTTTTAATTTGATGTGTTTTTCTACATTTATGCTCTTAATCTTGAACGAACTTAGGGTTATGAATGTAATTTTCGCAATTGGTTCGTACAAATTCCTTGTAGGAATCACGCTGAGTGTTGTAGCAATTACAACATTCAGTTCGGCCTACTTCATGAGTAGGGCTTTATGGAAATTCCTTGTAGGAATTACGCTAAGTGTTGCAGCACTTACAACATTGAGCTCGGTCTACTTCATGAGTAGGGCTTTATGGAAATTCCTTGTAGGAATTACGCTAAGTGTTGTAGCACTTACAACATTTACCTCGGCCTACTTCATGAGTAGGGCTTTATGGAAATTCCTTGTAGGAATTACGCTAAGTGTTGCAGCACTTACAACATTTAGCTTGGCCTACTTCATGAGTAGGGCTTTATGGAAATTCCTTGTAGGAATTACGCTAAGTGTTGCAGCACTTACAACATTTAGCTCGGCCTACTTCATAAGTAGGGCTTTATGGAAATGAACCGCATTCTTCCAGCAAACATACTTTTTATTTATAGTCGCAACATATTACAACTGCCTACTGATAATACGTTTTGAGGTTCTCTGCGTTCCAGGGGTGTAGTAAGGGTTTTCCTTCCATATTTTCCAACTCGTAGGCTCCTTTAAGCAATACCTTGCTTATTTTGTAAAGACCTTCCCAGGTCGGTCCTAAGGATCCGGCATTCAATTCTTTTGTTGCCAAAGAGACTTTCCTTAGGACAAGGTTGCCAACTTCGAATTCTCGTTTTCTTACTTTTTGGTTATAATACCTCGCATTGCGTTGTTTGTATACCGCATTTCTGATTTCTACAGCATTCCTTTTCTCTTCTATCAGATCCAGCTCTTCTCGCATCATCTGCTCATTTCTGTCTTCCTGATATGTCAGACACCTAATAGAAGGGATTTCAACCTCAATGGGGATCACAGCCTCCACTCCAAAGGCTAAGGAAAATGGGGTTTCTCCGGTGTTATTTCTGGCGGTAGTGCGGTAGGACCATAGCATGCTGGGGAGTTCCTCTGCCCATCTTCCCTTAAGAGTATCGAGCTTCGTTTTCAACGTGTGCTTGATAATCTTATTGACAGCCTCAACTTGGCCGTTAGCTTGGGGGTGATTTGGGGTGGAGAAGTATTTCCGTATCCCCAACTCTTCACAGAGGTTTGTAAAGCGAGCGTTGTCGAACTGTTTTCCATTATCGGTCACTATGGAGTGAGGTATTCCAAACTTGCATATGATTGACTTCCATATGAACTCATTGGTCTTGTGCTCTGTGATTTTTGCCAAAGGTTCAGCTTCAGCCCACTTGGTAAAGTAGTCAACTGCTACAATTGCAAACTTCGTCCCTCCTTTTCCTGTGGGCATTGGACCGATGAGATCGACCCCCCATTTCACGAAAGGCCACGGTGCCATTATATAGTTCAGCTCTCCAGGGGAAAATTTGATGTTCGGTGCGAATCGTTGGCATTTGTCACATTTAATGGTGAATTTCAATGTATCATTCTTCATGGTAGGCCAGAAGTATCCTTGACGCATGATTTTGTGTATCAATGACTGTGCTCCCGCATGGTTCCCGCATATACCTCCGTGTATTTCCTCCATAGCGTGAAGGGCTTCTTCCTCATTCAGGCACCTTAGCAACGGCAAAGCATATCCCCGTTTATATAAGATGCCATTAATCAACGTATACCGTGCCGACCTAATCCTTAACTTCCTAGCCGAGGTAGGATCATCAAGACACGTACCCATTTGGAGGTATGAGATGAGCTCGTCCATCCATGTGCGTTTGGGGTCCGTCATCATGCGAATGTGCTCAGCCTCTTCAATCGTGGCGCGGTGGATCCTTCCTACTGGTATGTATCAAACCTTTCAATTCCTTCACTTGTTGCCAACCGAGCTAAGGCGTCGCATGACCATTTTGAGTTCTTGGGACCTGTTGAACATGGACGCTTTTAAACTTCTGGAGCTCATTTTTCACGAGCTGGAGATACTTGCCCATTCTCTCTTGCTTAGTTTGATAAGACTCGTTGACTTGGTTCACCACTAGTTGGGAGTCACTATATGCAACTAAGCAGTTAGCTTTCATCTCATTTGCCATTCGGAGGCCAACTATCAGGGCCTCATATTCAGCCTCATTGTTAGAAGCATTGAAATCAAAAGGCAGTGCTTCATAGAATAGTTCCTCGTTTGGGCTTATCAAGACAATCCCTGCCCCTGCTCTTTCATCTATGGACGATCCGTCAACGAAAAGTTTCCAAGGTATGCGAGGAGGTGATTCCCCCATTGAGTCCAAACTGAACTCAAGAATGAAGTCGGCAAGTGCTTGGGCTTTTACCGAGGTGCGCGGTTTGTACTTTATGTCGAACTGGCCGAGCTCAACTGACCATTTTACCAACCTTCCTGAAGTGTCAGGCTTCTGCAGTACTTGCCGTAAAGGTTGATTGGTCAAGATCTCAATGGGATGCTCCAGAAAATATGGCCTTAATTTCCGAGCTGCAATTATCACCGCGTAAGCCAACTTTTCCAATAGGGAATAACAAACCTCAGCATCATGTAGGGCTTTGGAAACATAGTAAACTGGATGTTGTACTTCGTCTTCCTCCCTGGTTAGGACCGCGCTTACGGCATGTTCTGATACCGCCATATAGAGTATGAGTGTTTTTCTCTCTCTTGGTTTAGATAGTACGGGTGGTCGAGCCAGGTGTAATTTCAATTGGTTGAAAGCGATCTGGCATTCTGATGTCCATTCGAACTTTTTTCCTCCTTTTAATATGTCAAAGAAGGGTTTGCACTTATCTGTTGACTTTGACATGAACCTGCTGAGGGCAGCTATTCGTCCTGTCAAACTTTGGACTTCCTTAGGTCTGGCTGGCGGACGCATTTCAATGATGGCCCTTATCTTTTCTGGGTTGGCTTCAATCCCTCTGCGGTTCACTAGGTATCCCAAGAATTTCCCCGAGCTGACTCCAAAGGCACATTTGTGAGGATTTAGCTTCATTCCATATGTCTTTAGGATCCCGAACATTTCAGCGAGGTGCTGTTGATGTTCCTGTGCCTTAGTACTTTTGACCAAAATGTCATCCACATATACTTCCATAGTTTTGCCAATTTGTTTGGCAAACATGGAGTTAACCAGGCGTTGGTAAGTTGCTCCAGCGTTCTTAAGGCCAAATGGCATAACTTTGTATGATCACAGGACCTCTTCATCGATGATGAATCTTTGTGTGATCTTGGTCGGGTTCATACATGGGAATCTGATTATAACTCGAATAGGCGACCATGAAACTGAGTAGGTCGTGCCCAGCAGTGGCATCTACCATTTGATCAATTTTCGGTAAAGGAAAACCATCCTTGGGGCAAGATTTGTTCAGGTCGGTAAAGTCTATGCATACCCTCCAATCGCCATTGTTCTTTTTGACCAGCACCGGGTTGGCGATCCACTTCGGGTATTTTGCTTCGCGGATGAAGTCATTCTTGAGCAGTTTTTGCACCTCCTTATTAAGAGCTTCATACCGTTCTGGATTCAGAGGCCTCCTTCGCTGCTGTTTTGGTCGTACTGAGGGATCAACGTTTAGCTTATGGCACATGATTTTTGGATTGATCCCCTTCATGTCGGCATGCTCCCAAGCGAATACGTCGAGGTTTCCTTGGAGGTAACTGATAAGTTGATCCAAAACTGGGGGTTGAAGATCGTGGCTTACTTTTAGCTCTTTGGTGGAATGTCTGTACTGATCTTGATGACATCTAGTTCTTCCACGGGTTCTCCTCCCCGTACTTTTAGTCGCGGGTCCAGCAAATCCGTGTAGGAATCTACTGTGCCCGTCACACCGACCTCGGGCCTTGGCATTCCATCACGCTCCCAGCACTGGCTTTTTAGTACTCCAACTAAGGGCTTGGGAAGATCTACGTTGCAGGTCCTTGCTTCATCCTGATTTTCACGTATTATGCCTGGACCACTTGGAGTTGGGAATTTAAGGCAATAATGATATATTGAGGTAGCGGCTTGCAGTTCGTGCAATAAAGGCCTCCCCAATATGGCATTATAGTTTGAAGGGATGTCCACCACTATGAAGTCCGCTAAAATTCTCATGTGGCACGGGGGCTCGCCGAACTCTACACTGAGTACAATCTGCCCTCGAGCTTCAACTGGATCCCCGGAAAATCCTTATAACTTCTGAGGATATGGCTGGAGGTACCTATCTTGTATGGCCATCTGCTTCAAAGTTTGGTAGTAGAGCACATTTACCGAGCTCCCGTTATCTACTAGGGTCCGATGTATTTGAACCCCAGTCACATTCATTGTGATGACTAGTGCATCACTCTGATCTTGTAAAACTCCTTGTGCATCTGTCTCCGAGAATCCGAACCACTCAGGGTCCTGAAAGGCATCAGCTACCGACGTGGGGCATCTCATACTGAAGCTTTGGTACACATGGGCGTCACGCGCCAATTTGCGCCTAGTTCTCCTTGATCCTTCCAAACATTGGTTTCCGCTTATCAACATCCGAATTTCAGCACGGGGTTGTGGCTCTCGACCTTGGAGCTCCGACCGTGCTTGTTGGTTTCCCCCTTGCTGGTCCGACTGTTGAGGCCCAGCGGGGACTGTTCCCTGTGGCTTTGCAACAAACTCCTATAAATGACCTCGTCGAATAAGTGTTTCCACTTCTTTCTTAAGGTTCTGGCAGTTGTCAGTGCTATGTCCTGTCGTTCTATGATAACGACAGTACTTTCCTTGGCCTTTTCCAGTTGTTTCTTTCCTCCCAGGCGGAGGTCGACGAAAAGATTCCTTTGCTTCGGTCTAAAGGAAGACTTCCTCCATGTGGCGTTCAGAGGGTGATAGTTGCGAAACTTATCGGGATATGGTCTAGGCGTCCTCATGGTCTGAGGTGGCTTCCTAGCACTTATATATTTCTCAGCTCGGCCCAACAGTTCATGATATGTTTGTGGGCCGTCCTCATGGACAGACCACCAGAACATCGTTTTGGGTCTCAGGTCAGACAAAACTACCATGAGTGCGGCATCGTCAGAGATTTTCTCCACCTCCATAGACTGTTTGTTGAACCTATCCAAGCAACTTTTGAGGGATTTCGTCTTTCCCTGTTTTACGCTTACCAATCTTTCCTTTGGTGTGGTCCTTGCCTTCGACCCCATGAATTGGGCGAGAAAAGTAGTGGCAAGGTCGTCCCAGCATTTTATTGACCTTTGATGTAATCTTCTGAACCACCGTTGGGCTTTGTCACCTAGCGTTAAAGGGAAAGCACGGCACATAATGGCATCATCTGCTCCTTGTAGTTCCATCCAGGAGGAATACTTGTCAACATGGCTGAGGGGGTCTTTCTCTCCATCATACCCAGCTATTTGGGGCATTTTCATCTTTTCAGGCAGTGGTTGTGCTAGAATATCCTCAGTGAATGGTGAGTACCGTTTAGTAAAATATTTATCGGTGCTTCCCTTACTTTTGGCCTCCAGGTCTGCAATGCGTTTTTTGAGAGCACTCACTTCATTCTCCGGCCGCTCACTAGTATGATTCCTTTGGTGCTCAGCTTGTTTCTTGGTGGGTGCCAAGGAATGCTGAGAACCCAGCCTGTCAAACACGCTATCTGTTCTTTTAGCGTTTGATCTTGTTGCCGCGGGGGAGCTCAAGACTTCTTCAGTTTGACTCCTAGAAAAGCCTTCGCCTGAAAAATGTAAGGCCTCCTAGTAGGAGGTCGTCTGGTTCTTTCCTGGTGGGAAGATTCCACTTCGTTTTCTTGCGGGGGACACCTAGCTTGGTTTTGTTCCAGCCTGCTGACAATGTTCGTTAGTTTTTCAATGGCTTCCCTCATTGTTGCCATTTGTGGGTCAGCAGTCTCATTCCGACCTCGTCTTTCGAAATTCCTGGGATTGCTACTTCGTTCGGGACGGGTATGGAACTGGTTTTCAGATGCTGAAAATCCATCCATGATATCGTTTGGTAAATCGTGAGTAGAGATGGGGCCGTCTTTCAAGTTGGGGCCCTCCTTCTAGCGCCAAACTGTTGACTTCCAAAATTGAGTGGACAAAATTAGAGCCAACTTAAAATTAAAATGGACATTTTAATCAAAATGAGTGGAATAGATTCATGTTATTATCCAACAATCCCCTCACTTTTCCGAATTATGGGGATATTCCCAGCATTACAATGAGTATTCTTGGTATTTTCTCTAGGATTTTCTTATCCTTTTCAACTTGCATTCTGAACCTTTTTATAGGAGGAATATTCTGACAACTAGTACTCCTGTCTTGTTAACATAGACAGCCGAACTGAGCTGAGTCATGTGCTGGCGCAACAGGGTTGGAGCCCGAACTCAACTCTGTCCTATTGGCTGTCAGGTGAAGGGACAGGTGAACCTCAGTAATAAATGCAAAGTCTTAGCTAGGCAAGCTAAGACATCTGATTGGAGGACTAGGTGGGCGCTAACATAGGATCTTTACACGTGTGCCTCTCTGACTGATAACTTAAAGATCTTGTCAGTGATCCATAATCATTAATTACTATTGTGCCTTGAAGGATTACAACAGCTTGTTGAGTAAGTTACTTAGAGCCGAGCTGACCTTGTATATCCGAACTCGCGTTATTTTGCCATCACTGGAATATGATAGTCCGAGCTGAACGACATCTCAGGTCGGTGTCAACATTAGTTATTAATGAATATCATGAAATAGAAAAAGTCATAGATATTAAACATACACAAGGAAAAATAAAATTAAATTTAATAACAAAAAGAAATATTAATGAATTTTTATGAAAATTAAAGCAAGAAAAACGAAATAAAATTTCTTATGTTTACCTCGCTGGAATACAAATAATAATAAAATCATGTTTTAAAGAAGGAATTAATAGTCCTATAATACTAAATTACAAGATGAAAGATGTATAACTGTAGAAAATGGAAATTTAGGAATAGTGAAAGGAAATTTAGCCTATAAAAAAAATTTAAAATTTACTTGTTATCCAAGATATTGTGGACATATAAATGATAAAAATTTAGAAAATTGTCTTAGCTTACATTTTAAGATGACTAATAAAATATTAAAAGATGATAATAAAGTCTTTACTATATTATATTATATCAAGGTTTATATTGTTATACAAATAGTAATTATGGAAATATATATAAAGAAAAGCCTTTTATAGAAACAGACGAAAAATTTAGGGATATATGAGAAGCAATCTTACCTAGAAAACAAGATATAGAGGAAATAAAAAATTTCGAGATAGGTCATGATGATGCTACAAGTATCGATCAACCTATAATATCAAAACAAATAACATATAAAGAAAATAAGATGATTATTGGAAATAATACAATGAGACATAGTATTTCAAAAATAAAACAAAATAAAAATAATAGTATTTATGGAATCAAAGGAAAAATTTTTAATGGAAATAAATGGATAAATGAAAGTAAAATATTTGTTGATACTGGAGTAAGTCAGAATCATATTTGCTCTCTTATTGATGAAGGAATTAAAAAGAAAAAGGTAGAACCTTATAGTTATAGAGACTTTGAAGGAAGA